>CM052311.1:13632040-13669340 GCA_028455605.1 Lasioglossum malachurum
ATCGAAATCTATAAAATTACCCATTTTCAAAACTCCCGGAAAACTTTTCAGGTAACCTCTTTTTTTCGAACCAAATGACTGGACTACATCTGCTGGCTCGGAGATTTCCATGTCTGCGCTATAGTTTAGCATTGTATCGGTGTATAGTTTATAGTAGTCTGTCGGGAAGACGTTTCTCTTACGGCTTACCTCGTGGGACCCCTCAGGTCCATTCTCGTCAGAGCCCGGCAGCGCATATGCGTCGCTATGGGCGGAGGAATGAACTTTCTCGCACATAACTTATGCAGATCAACCGCCAATGTCGACGGTTACTTAACACATTCGCGACTATTACTCGGATCGGTGTAGGTACAGTCGATAGCGACTTGTTGGTTCATAAACCAAGACCGCCCTATGGCGCCTCTTGAACACCTCTGCAAACAACTCGCGATTGTCTCGAAGTTTCAACCAAATCTTCAGTTGTGCGCCACTGAATGTTTTATAACTTAATATGCAACTACAATCCCTGACTAGTTGACTACACGCTTGGAGAGTCGTGCATGGCGAAATGTAGCAGAAACTTGTTCCCTTTATGTTCACTTTATGAAAAACTTTTTCAAGTGAAACTTCTTTTGGCAGGGTTGTAAGCCTAATTCGCGTCACGGAATTCGCGACAGGAAAAAGCGTAACGGTCAACGATATAAGTGGGGCAATACGTAAAATCATAGAAAAGATAATGAACGCTCAAAATTTGCGACGCAAAGTAGGAGAGCGTATGGGAAAGAAAGAGACATAGTTCATAGCATTTCCCATATGCTCTCCTTCTTTGCGTCGCAAGTTTTGATCGTTCATTATTTTTCCTATGATTTTCTATGATTCTATCATTGAAACAATTGGCTCGTGAAAGCTAAAATATGATATCAATATTCTTGATTCAATTTTGTCTAAATGTCTTGCAAATACTGCATCCAGAGTTGTTCCTAATCTTGTTGTCGCTTCATTAGCGATTCTAAACATTACTAGACTGCAAGAAGTTTCACTTCTGCCGCGCGTGGTTTTCCACGCGTATGTTTTTCCTTTGCGAAAATGCACCGCGCGGCTTCGTTAAAGAGTTATCAATGAAAAACGCGGACCAATCAGCGCGCGGCTACAGCTGAGCGTAGCGTTGGTATTGGTCGAGCCGACATCCCGGCCGGTTTGGGAACGAGTTCAGTCGTTTTTATCCATCGCGCAATCGCGATAATTCCAATCTGTCTGCTGTCAAATTTTTGTTTTGACGTCTGCTAGTTTTTGTGCTAGCACAGAAAACATTTTCACAAAGGAAAAAGTTACTACTAATGAGCTTCGGAATCACCCTTTTCGAGGAAGCAGAACATTTTTCAGACACCCTGTAGAATAGCCATTCTTAACAACAAATATTCTAAAGTTTCGTACTCTACACTGGATACAAAACCGTTTTATGTCAGGTTAGATGGGTTAATATCATACATGAAGAATGAAATTCCCAATTCATTCCCAAAAGCTTACTTAACGTACTTTCTATGTTTACCTTCTCGTCTATGAATACGAAAGTAATTAAAGACAGCTCGATCTGTTCGTAGTTTACATGATTTATCATGCGTTGGATTACGCAACTTTGTCTGTCGCGACTACTTGATCGCCCTAACCGTAACGTACGTGAAACCGCCGAACGATTCATCATAGAAGGCGTACGTGAATGATGATATGTAGTAAGGTTTGCCATATAAAACCTGTCACACTGTAAGTTGGATGATAGATAAATTGAAATGTGCGTCGTCACACGGCAATCATTTTTAACGATTTCCTCTACAACTTCGGTGTCTAGCTTTAATTTCATATGAATGCTGCGCATACCACATTTCGGTAGGATTCAACGTATGCTTCCATGATAAATCGTTGATCGGTGCGTCCGGTTATTGTGCGAGCTGGAAAACATCAGTTAGAGTGCATTACCGATATTAATGTACGCGTTCGTTCATTTATTTCAGGACTTTTCTCTTCAATTTCATCACTGTGAATGCGGTTTAAAAAATTCGGATATCCGCGATTTCGGGTACTTGACATCAGTGGCGCACCCAGGGGGGGGAGCCAGGGGGCCAAGTCCCCCCCCAAGAAAAAATGTTCAGCTTCCAAAATTAAAATCGCGGAATAGCCCTGGGTACCGTTGACAGATATTTTGGCTAAAAAAAGGTCATCGCGCAAAACCTAGGACTGGGTTCAACTTGGTCCCTCCCCCAAGATTAAATCCTGGGTGCGCCAATGCTTGACATTGTAGTCATTGTAGTCGATTCGAAGCTCGCGAGAAAACGTCACGTGATCAGAAATTTTTGGGATCCTGAAAACTTACTCCACTCGATTGCAGATTTGGTTACCCGATCACAATTTCGATTACCCGAACTTTATAAACAGGGACCAAAGATAACAATTATTATAAAATTTTCTACGATAAAAATCATTGATAAAAAGTTGATTATTATTGGAATTTAAGATACAAAATATAAAGAAAAAGGTCGAAGAACAAAATGATTAAAAAATGTCGATTTTTATACTTTTTGGTTACAAATAACAGTTATTATTGTCCAAAACGTTGGATCCTCCACGATAACTGTTATCAATGAAGAAAAAGTTTCGATTGCTCAACGCAGTTACCAATTAGAGAAGTTCATTTCGATCGCTCATAACAGTTATCAATGCGAGAAATTTATCTCTATCGCTCATAACAGTTATCTATGAGAAATTTATTTCTATCGCTCGTAACAGTTATCAATGAGAAATTTATTTCGATCGCTTATGAGCTTATCGGTGATCGAATTTCTTTTCACTGGTTCATAATAATTATTGACGAGCAAATTCATTTTGGTTGCTTATTTAATTGAGTTGTCTACTCTTTTTCGAATGGAGCAAGCCTGTGAAATTCATTGAGAAGGTTTCGTACAACAAGACGAATCAACATACCATAAGAACAACACAAAATTTGTTTGTTCGTCACATTAAATTTTGATTGTAACAATTAATTTTAGAAATAAAAAATTTATAAAATAATTGACTGCCTACTATTTGAAAGTTGTACTATTACAAATTTCCTTCATCAATGACTGTTATGAACGATCAAAATAAATTTCTCTCATTGATAACTGTTACGAGTGATCGAAATGAATTTCTCTCAACGATAACATTTGCCATCAAGAGAAAAAATTTTCGGTTATTCCTTATTTCCTTATTAAATACTTGTTATTCTATGACCTTTTTCTTTTTGGTTATAACAGTTATGGTCCCCGGTTGAGATAAATATTTTTGATATTCTCAAAATATATTTTCTAATTATTAATTATCGATAACTAAATGTTAATTCAATCAACTGTAGGTTGATTAAAACTGTAGGTTGCGTAAAAATTTAATTTGTTTTGTAACTACGAATGGATGCATGGTAACTGAATAATGTTTTGAATTGAATTAAAGCAAATACATAGAGAATTCGCGATGCTGTGGTTCGATGTGTATTGTCTTTTGTTAGATCAAATTAATGAATACGTAACGGAACTTTATGCAAAGTCGTGTTGTTTCAGATCATTATAAGGTGAGAATAACTGGAGTAAAACTTGGTTTTCCCGACTAATGGTTTCCGTGATTGAGAAATAAAATGAAAGTATATGAAATTTCAATTAGCTTTATATTTCATGCATCGTTGAAGCTTATTCTTAGAACGCTATGAATGCATAAAGATCTACGCTACGGTCTATCGGTTAGAAGTCGCGGACAATTCTATACAATTTCTTTAGTGGCAGGTCGTTGTTCCACAAGCGGAAACTTGAGAGCCAATTAGTAACTCTGACTTTTCCCACTGATTATAAGTCGCTTATATAATCATGATTTCTTATAATATAACCATGAAACTTATCTTTCAATCGCATACAGTATTTAACTTATACAGAGTGTCCCAAAAATGTTTGTACTTCCTTGAATGTTTATAGAATAAGAATATGAAATAAAAAATATGGGTTTCCATTTTAAAAAATGAAGCTGTCCTCCATCTGACCCTTAAAGGGCCATTATGGAAAAATGTGCATAGCGCCATTAAATGTGCCCTTTCATATGGAGAATATTTTATATAAAACCTTTTTTCATGTTCCTGCTGGTTTCCGTATTAATTGACTGTCTCAAGATAAAAGGACCACCCTGTATATAAAAATATAAATATTTGCGGCTTCGTTAAGGAATTATTAGCGAAAAACACGAACCAATCAGAGCACGACTACTGACTTACACTGGGCCCGATTGAAGAAGCACACGATATTTTGGGAAAAATCAACTTTCACATTTATATATATATCTATTATATGTATATATATATTTCACATATATAC
This sequence comes from Lasioglossum malachurum, assembly GCA_028455605.1. NCBI lineage: Eukaryota > Metazoa > Arthropoda > Insecta > Hymenoptera > Halictidae > Lasioglossum > Lasioglossum malachurum. Next base: position 13,636,405 of record CM052311.1, read on the forward strand.
ATATATATATATATATATATATATATATATATATATATTACTATTACTATTTTCGCGAACCAAAAAATCACTTCGAGTCACCTCAGAAATCACCCCCCCTCAAGGGGATGACATCTATACGGGGACCTCCTGTAGTGAACATCCTGTATTGCCTGTTTAGGTGTGTGTGTGTGTGTGTGTGTGTGTGAACCTTCTGTTACATGTAAATAAAAAATAAATTTTTTGAAAATACCACGTTTTTAAAAGGGACTAAAAAGCATAAAATAATTTTTCCGAGCCCCATACAGATTCCTAACCCCATACAGATAGTCCTGAAAATTTGTGATTGTGAATTTTGAATAGCTATGAAAATACTTGTAAGATTTAAAACGAAAAACGTGGGGCGCAAAGTAATACATACGTAGTAAGGAGTGTAGCAGTCGCACAACAGTTCATATTATTTGCAGTGCAATAAAATTGTTAGTGATTTAGGTGAACTATTCATGCCCCACGTTTTTCATTTTCAATTTTGTGCCGCTTTCGAAAAGATTGTATTGTATTTAAGTTCGTGTGTATTCACATAAATTAAACGGAAATTATTTCATACTTTTTAGTGCGTTTTTTCGAAGTCGGTATAATTTTTTTTTATAAAATTATTTTATTTTTCAATGATTACCTTTTTTAATCGTACACATTAATCAATCAATCTTGGTTAAAATTTTAATTGATTAATGCCCAACTCTGACTTTTGTCTACTCGTTTATAGGCGAAACAGAAAATGTTGACCGGTCACGGTCACGGTCACGGTCACGGTCACGATCACATCCCTCACTGTGAATCGTGGGAGACACGACCCCACTTTTATGCCATACCAGTTTGCCTCTGTTCTCAACAGAGAGCGCAAACGATTGGACGACGAGTCTCTCTCTGTCTATCAAATACACCGGGTGGTGTGAAGATACAACAGATAGAACAGCGGGGTTGCTATAAGCTTCGGCGATGAATTTTTTACACCGTTTGTTACGAATGGTAACACCGCAGAATAATATTCTTTATTGCACGCGCAGCATGCTGCGTTATTGTCACAATAGGGGGAATATCAATCGTGCATAAAAACACACGTACATGCCCTTTTATCTTCCACAGCTGTATAATTATTCTTTCGTAAAACAACTCGTAAAAGAATTTCTTTCTTTTTTTTTTATTAAAATCGGGAGCTTCTCTCAATATTATTGTCAACCTACAGTGACAATATTATTGATCGTCTGGGGGCCCCTTTACGATCGCACATCAAATATCTTTGTTGTTTTTAACGATACATCGAATGTTTTGAAGACCAGGCGAATGGTTCCACGAGGCTCGCACGATGCCATACAAGTATTTGTTTTTTTTTTAGAAATGTCAAGGTCACGTCCATTTCTTAAACGGGACCACTCGTTTTACAATACCTGCGACGATACTCCCTTCCATTAGCAATTCAGACAATATAATTACTCGAGATCATTCAAGGTCGCATACAAAAAGAAATACATAAATGGTCGGTCCATTTTTCATAATCGCACGGTTTCTTTTGTATTAGGTTGATATTTTAACTGAAAAAACCGGTTTTAAATTTATACATAACACTTTTATATTAATCCGCTATAATGATTTTAATGTAAGCAAATGTGATGTTAAAAAAAATTACGAGGAAGAAAATCGAGACATATCTATGATGGAAAATGCTATGGAAATAGCAATAGAGGCTAATTAGAAGAACAAAAAATTTAGATTTATTATTTAATGCTTTAAAAACAATTAAGCGGAATTCAGTAGCAAGTGAGCGAGTTTTTTCTATTTTTGGTGATTTTGTGTCCAAAATAAGGACACGACTAAGCAATAAATCCATTGACGTTCTTTGCTTTTTGAAGTCATATCTTTTATTAAACAAAAGAAGAAGTAAAATAATGATTTACATAAATACAATATTTCTGTGATTTTTTAATGGTATTATTTTAGTATGTACGTATAGTATGTACCTTATGTTTTCCTTCTTTTGTAATTTTGAATAATAAATAAAAAAAATTAAAAACTTCTATTTTAAGTTGTAAATATATCTTGTCTTTTATCTATAAAAATACTACACCGGTTTAAACTAGTTTCATGGTAAGGTTAAAATTCGAAAGCCGATTTTTTGAAAAGTCGGTTTCTGTATAAACCTAGTTGATATACCTTCAGTTTCAGTGATACGATTTTTGTGTTTATATTGCAATTTTTAGCAATTCACTTAAGCGCGAATGTATTGGATGGTCTCAAAAAATTGTTGGTGATTACATAATTGGCGGATAACACTGGTATTTTAAGATGTAACCGTTCGTGTTTTCAGTAGCTTCGTACTATCATCCTATATAAACCGTTTAGAAAATAGCATATTAATAATACAGATAATGCTCAAGATGGCCGACTACTGGCCTTAAAAACGGCCAACTACTGGAATAATTACTCTACTAAGAGCAAAACGTAATTACAAGTGTAAAAGGGAGTATTTAGGAGGTGGTATCCGGTTTTTTGATACGTAATCCGGGATATCCCCATAAGCCACAAGCGGTGCTGAGAAACCATAGAGAAGTGTAACGGTGATCGGCCACTTGTCTGGTCGGGTGAAGATGATTTTACCGGTGAACAATTTCTTTAAAAAACTAGAGTTGAGCGTATAAGGGGCGAGGATGGTTAACTGCATTATCCGAGATCTCTGTTAAAGGAACACCCGGCGCGGCGCGGCGTAGCGTTACGGCCGACCTCTATGACCCGGGGCTACCTAGCCGACCATAGAGGACACGGCCAGGTCATACCGCGCCCAGGACTTCGTACACCGCACACGAGCCAGGTATACCCACAACTTCTCCGACGCCTCCCTCTCGCTTTCATCCTACAGCCTGCCAAGCTACGTATAGGTACGTACAGTGAGCAAAACTCGTTTAAACGCACGTTAAAATTGACTTTTCATGCTTAATTAGAAGAAAAGGACAGATGATGTTGTCAAAATGGGGTTATTTACTTTGCTAAACCTTTACTTTCAACCAGAGCTGGGGAAAGTAGTATTTTAAATAGCAAATAGTAAATAATCCTATTTATTTTAAAGTAAAGCTGTTTCAACAAACAAAAGGCGGAGTTACAAAATATTAAGACATTATTCTTTTATACATATACTTTATTTTTTAGTTATTTTAAGAAATGTGTGCCATCTTTTTGACGCACCGATTTTTAATCTTTTATTCTTATTACCCAGTATCCAGGTCACAAACAACGTAACATACTACACTTGAAAAGCTAAAAAACCATTTATCTGTATAATGTGCTATCTTTTTGTTGCGGAGTGTAAATTTGAAATTGGGAGCGAGATAAATTACACCCAGTATTGATATGGACGCTAATGCGGCGAACGTGACACTGGTTTCAAGAAAGCGCAACTGCTTAATAAGAAGAGAATTACTGTAGACTCGTTGATTTGATTGAAAGAGCAACATAAAATCAATCGCTTGCATCTGCATAAAAGCATGTAGGTGCTTACGAAGAGAAAATGTTGAAGAGCCATATTTACGGATAGGAAGAGGTTCAATTTACAACTTGTTAGATGAACCGGATGGTCTTAATTATAATTATCATGATTTAAAACAGGAGCACAAAGTGGTGTAACGATGTGGTCCGATATTGGCTATTATGAGAACACGAACATAAGAATTATTTGCTGAAAAAATGAATAGCAAAAAGTATTTCGTAATTATGTGTTGATGAACGAATAGATATGGGCATATGCCAGAAGTGTTGCTGGCGATGAAACCATTTTCCAACATGAAAATGCCGTCCATACCGCGAAGGTAGTGGTAGAATAGTTTTTCTCAAAGAAAATTCGAATTTTAGATTGGTCAACGAGAGAAAATTTTTGGAGGAATCTTGCGAGGGTAGTATACGAAAACAGCAGACAATTTGACTGTTGAATGATTTAAAATAATTAAAACAACGTACTGAAGAGAAGTTGGATCGATACAAAAATTATTAAAAAATTACATAAAGTAAAGGAGATCCACCAAAATATTAAATACAAAACATCATTCACAAATTTGTTAACAGTTTCTATACATGTGTGCTTAGTGTGCTCTATCGCTTTGTTCCACCAGATTTTCTTATAAATATCGTTTTTGTTAAATACAACTAAGCAGGTTGATGTTACATCAACCGTTGATATATATAAAAAAATAAAAACAGTTTCACGATGAAAAAATGTTATAATTTTTTAAGAGAACGGCTAATAAAAAATTTTAAAAAATGTCTTTTTTATTTTTGCATGTAACCTTGTAAATAATAATCTTTTGGAACACCTTTTTTGCATAAACCTTTCATAAACCAATTCTTCTAATTGATTATAAAAAATCAGGTCGTTTGGTACAATTACAAAAAAGTTATTCTGTTTTAAAGGGCGTTCGAATACTTTTGTGAGCCCCTGTAGGTGATCGGAACGATTGTCTATATAGCGAGTACACATGGAAAGTTATTTCGATAATATCTCGTTATCCCTTAGGTTTAGGACATACGAAGAGGTCAATGGATTTTTAAATGGGTCTTTCCATTTAAAGAAATCAAGATTCCCCCTCTATACCGTGAAACTTTTGTATAATGTCATGTCATTTTTGTATATTGTTACAAGCGAAGGAAATATTCTAGGTGGACAAAGTTATTGCATCACACCCTGCAGTAATAATATTTTAAATAGTTTTAAGTAACATCTTAAACCGATTATAAAAGCTAGTAAAACGCTGTTAGCTGTTCTAAACAAGTTTTATTCTTTTCGTGTTTGAATACATACAGCGAGAAACTGCTAATGCAATACTACAATGAGCAATCTAAAGTCGAAAGTAGCAGAAATAGTTTGGAAGAATATGTCGCACGAAAAATCTATTCAATACGGACCCCTGCTTCACGAACGAAACTTCACTCCCCTTCGTTTGTGTCGGCACGTCGGCAGTGATATATCATATTGTAATGTCGCTCCTTGTCCGTAACGATTAAAGAGCACCACACCGGTTTAACTGTACATATACTGCATAACCGTCTCGTGTTAATGACCAAAACAGCGGGCGCGTCAGCATCAACCGCCAACGTAACGGTTTCTGTCAATTCTATCAAATATTATTTTCGACACCAACCGTCCCGAACACGCAATGTACACCCCAGAATGTATATACCAAGACATATATTGTTACATAACAATGTTATAAATATTATAAAAATATGTTATAAAAATTACGGAATATACTTAGGTTTATAGCAATTTGTATAACAATGTGTGCTCAGCAGCATTTATTTAATAACTAGCTACAGTGGGTGTACAAAGTATTCGTACACCTTTTAAAAACTAATCACTTTTTTGTAAAGAAAAGATTTTCCAAAAATTATAATTTACAAGGTTACATGCAAAAATAAAAATGGCATTTTTTAAAACCTTTTTATTTGGGCCCTTAATGAAAATAATTCTTCAAAGCTCTGGGCTATAATTTGGAGAGCTGTATTTTAATTATATTGTATATTTCAATTATGGTATATTGAATTTCAACTACAAATCTGATTAAAATACTTAGTAATTGAATTAATTGAAAGGTTTGAATGATGTAATTCAGTTACGACGTAGTTGAATTACTATAATTGAAATACAATGTAATTCAATTGCGTAACTGAATTAGCACAACTCTGCTCGTCTGGAATCCACGTGTTCGGAATTTCGATATTCAATACTGGAAGAAGTGTATCAATTAGAATAATCTAATAACCCAATCATATTCGACAGAGTACTTTAGAGTGGCTCTCAAAACAGATATGTAAAATAATGGCTCCTAAAGTTACAAATATGTGATAATAAAAATGAACAATGTATCTGCTACGATAGTAATGAACACACATTAAATATTCATTAGATTCCAAAACTATCATAAAATAAGTACCATCGCATAGCTAAACCATTAATACAATGTAAAAAGTAATGTTACTTCCTATATTTTAGTTCTTGAATTATAGGTACGTACAATGTTACTTTCTGTTTTTATTTACATTATATCCATACTAATTAGTCGTCGCGTGATTTGCCAGTTTGTTATTGTTAACTCCAGACCATTATCTTCAAAGTATTGCAAGCCGAACCACTTCTTTAAATTCCAAATCAGATCTTTATGCACGACAGCGCGCGCTACGTTCAGTATCTCGAACGGTATAATTAATTAAGGCTCTTTGTGGTAGTTATCCGACTGTGTAGTCTTGATTCTTGATGATCTCCCGATCGTTTGTTATTCAGATTGAAGAAGCAGCTTGGTTTGCAATGCGTCGAAAATGTTGAATATTCGAAATTAAGAGTAAAAAACTGGTTCGCTATGAAGATTGAACGACGGATATCGGATACGCTGAAGAATAGTGTGCTCCTACACAGATAGATATATGGTACACAGGGTGACCTAAAAATGTTGTACTTCCTTGTAAGGGGTCGTTCCGGGTAAACTTTACTTTACCGGACTCAAAATTTCTGCCTTTTTCCTATAAATGAGCCGTTATATTTGAAAGTGGAATAAGTTCATTTTTTCATATAGTATGTATCGAGATATTTAAGGGTTAGCGTTTGAATGAATTTAAAAATATTGGCAAAGGTTAATCAATTCGGGTGATGTTTTTAACACTACAATTCTGTTCTAAATCTAAAATGCAATAATGATTATTAAAATTGTTAAAAAAAAATAAACGACTTTTTAGCTCCAAATGGACTTATTCCACTTTAAATAGTAACATATTCTAAGAAATAAAAGAGGAAAATTAAGTCCATATTTTTATACACATTGGCTTTACTGTGAAATGGATTTTTTAATGTAATAAATAATAATTAAATGTAGACATGTAAATACACGAATAATTGAGTTTATTAATAATAATAATTAATTTCGGTTATATTAAAAAGGAGGATATAAATAAATACAAGTGTAAAATATAATTACTTCGTCAAGATAACTAAAAATAAAAAAATATTTTTTTTTCTTCATCTGAATCACAAATTCGTCTTTTTTTGTTAGTATTCGTGGGTCTTATTTCTATAATTAAAAAAAAAACAACATTTTTACATTTTGACATTTACGTGGCCGGCAATAGATATTTATGACATATTCGGAGATTCTTTAAAAAAAATTATATTTTGCAAGAGTCCTGTAGATTTGTAGAATGAATATTTTGTTGATGATTCTCATTTGAAAGAAATTAATTTTGAAAGCAGTCTATAGAATTTGATGGTTGAGTAAATTAGTAGTTGCTGATCAGGAATTACAAGCGCAGTGTATAAAACCGATTTTTTTCACCTCGTTTTATGTACATTTGAACTGCGTTCAGCATGTCTGATCTAACGCGACCAGAAAAACAGGTTGTTATAAAATGAAATACTGCCCCGTTAAAGTCACCGGTTTATGTCGGTCAACTTTTGCAAGTGTTTATATGTATTCTCAAGATAAACGTAGAATTAAGGAAGATATTAATCTTGAACTACCTGACAAGACAAGCTTTGAGTCATAAAATCTGCAAGTTATGAATATTTATTACGTTTATACACGACACAAGTACCAAATTTCTATAAATACAGTGCTCTACAAGTGTACAAATTCTATTTAATTTCATTGGTTTCTGATGACATTTTTATGCAATATTGTTGCGCATGATTAATCTAGTGTTATTTCTATGATTAAGGTCATCTCGAGGGCACGGTGTTACACTGTTACACTGTATGCTATACTGCTAAACTCTAAACTATGATAAAAAAAGTGAATGTTAATAATATGCGAGGAAATTTTGATGATCTTGAACACTCGAAAGAATAGACCATGTGGATAAAAGGCATGTAATACAATATTTGTCGTTATGGAGTAAATAATTTTGCACTGCAATTGTAAATTCTCAAAACAAATCAGGCATATCTTAGCTAATAGGGTGCACATCTATGAATTATTTCAGAATTTTCAGTTCCAAAACCGAATTTCAAAAAATCAATAAAACAATTATATTTTTACAGTTTTAGTCAATCGAGGTGAACTACGAAGACAAAGAAGCAGATATGTTTCTCGCAGGAAAGACGATGACAGAGAATATGAAACAGCTTGGTTTTTCGAAAACCCGGTCGGCCTGCATTTAGCGAAAAAGCAATATTTTTTGTGTTGAAATATTCTCTGCATTATTGCGGGGTCCCGTACAGAGCCCTTTTTTGCAATTTGGCTCTTGGAACTTTATAAACAACAAAAGTGTACGTTTTTACAGAAGAAATTTTTTTCTGTACACTTTTTCCAAATGCTCTTTGTGTTGAAATACTCTTTGTATTATTGCGGGTATTTGAACACATAGAGCATTTGGTAAAAGAATCCATTTGAATCGACTATTTTGAATTTGATCATTTTGATTAAAAATTTGAAATTTACGCCCGAAACAACCTAGAGATACCAATTTTCTAAAAATTTACTGCAGAATTCACTGAGTTATCGAATTTTGTCTATTTCATCCGGATTTCGTCCAATGTGCGACGTGATGGAGGGGCAATTATACGAAGTCACCATTACTATATAGATATGTTTATTATAATAATACACTAGCTGCTAGCAACCAGGCCCTCCGGGCGCAGGCGGGTTATTACAGGCATCGATAATGTAAATTTCTATTGAAATATTGATTAACAGGTTCGAGAAAGAGACGTTCGTTTTTTTGTTGTACTGAAATATGATTCAAAAAGTACCTTTAGTTTTTCCCGAATTTTCCATTTTTCCGGGTAACTTTTCCAATTTTTCTTTCCCTAAAACCTTATTCGGACTGTAACGAACATTTTAAAAAAAGACTAGCCAAATCGGTCCAGTCGTTCTCAAGTGATGCGCTTACCAACGAACAGCATTTGATTTTTATTTATATAGATATAGATAAGATAATAGATAAGAAAAAATAAACTATTCACATTCTACACTGTTCTGTGCACACTGCACACGTGACACGTCATACGACTATTTCCCGCGCTCTCTCCTCTTTCTTCGCCCACTTGTCTACCTTAAGACGCATCCACATTGCAAGTCACTTTGCTGCACGCACTGTACTTCGCAGGAATTAGTCATATTTTAAAACAACCTTGGAACTGTAAATGACGTCGAAACGAAATGTGAACTGGTAAATAGTAAAACATTATTTTCTAGTCATATGAAATGTAATATTGTATTTTGTTCCTGTTTAATGCAATGGAAATGTTTATTCAAGATTTACCAGGAAAAGCTGAATAGTTAAACTGAAATCGTGTCGAAATTTACATTTTAATTCATTTTCACTGTATCGTTTCACATGGTACTGTTACTGCTGGACGCAGACAAAGAGCGAGTGCCATACTCAAAGACTGAACTACTTATTCAGAGCGCAGCACTTCATACGTATACATATGTATGTATTTACAGTAGAGAGTAAACAGTGCCGGAAAAGTTTCCTTAACCTATTAACCTGGGAAAATATATTATCTCGTCCTTTTTGTATCCATGTGAATGCTTTAACTATTTCTAGTTTACTTATAAATATTCTCCAAGTTAATATTATCACGGTAGCTCTTGTAATACAAAGAGTGTGTGATGTCACATCGATCGATATGATCGAGCAAAGATAACCAATAATGCAAAATCAACACTAGGTATTTACAAGGTACAGTGGCGGCCATAAGTTTAAGTACGCTCTAGAAAAGACGATAACTATTTTAGTATTGTACTATTACGATTTGAACTTTTCTGGGAAGCTAGAGCTATTAGTTTACTATAGGATACGAAAAGAACTTTTTTCAAAAATTTCAATTGATCCGAATTATTGAAAAAATACTAAAAGTTGCATTTTCAACATTTTCATGTGGACCTATATCGAAAATTTAAAAAATACGTTTCGTAGATTTGTGTCAATTAAACATATACTGAAAACTTCGTCAAAATCGGTTTTTTGAAAAAATTTCTTTTCGCATCCTGTAGTAAACTAATAGCTCTAAAAAAAGCTTCCCAAAAAAGTTCAAACCGTATAGTACAATATTAAAATATAGCTATTATCTTTTTTAGAGCGTATTTAAACTTGGCCGCCACTTTATACAGAGTGTCCCAAAATTCCTGCAGAACCCAGAAATGGGGGGATCCTGAGACCATTTGAAGCGACATTTTCCTCTGCGAGAATGTTGTCCGCGGCTTTGTGTAGGAGTTATTAACGAAAAACACGGACCAATCAGAGCGCGACCTAGACGCGAGTTGGCACAGTCGGCCAATTGACAGTTTTTCGCGCAGTTTTTGGCGGTGGTTCAGTCATGATATGGGGTTGCCTTACGGCATATGGGGTAGGTCCATTGCATCGAATTGAAAGTACGGTGAACATTTTAGAACAGAATTTATTGGATGTTGTTTTCCAACACGAAAACGCCACAGGGCATTCTGCGAGAAAGCGTCAAAAATTGGCTAGAGTCTCAACAATTTCAAACGATGTCGTGGCCTGCTCAAAGCCCAGACTTAAATCCTATCGAGAATGTCTGGGCAAATTTAAAAATGAAATTAGCGAATAACTACAGTGATCCACCAACGACAATAAATGATTTGTGGCAAAGAGTGCAGCAACAGTGGTATTCTATTACTCTAACAAAAGGATTCTGGACAAAGTATTAAATGCATTCAAACATGAAATGTTTATTTGAAAACTATCAAAATAATAATGTATTTATCAAAATAATAATATCATGATTGTTTAAATTTTTTTGGAAAGCTGAAATATTGTACTTAATACTGTGTATTTTGTTTTTGTTTTATTCTATATGCAAACATTAAATAAAACTACATTTTTGTAAAAATATCGTATGTGTGTTCACTTTTGCTCCTCACTGTATACATACATACGTATGGTATAATGTTGACCATTTTGAGTGGTGCATCTTCTCATTTACGGACCCACAAATCGCACAGGACAAAATTTATGTTTTTTTAATTGTGCTTAAATAACTATCTACGGCCACACAAGTACGTGGTTAACGAATTCAAAAGCTTTAACTCTTGCGCACTCATCAGGAAACATTATTAATATCTCGAGAGTTAAAGTGGGCCATAATTAATATTCAATTCTGAACGAGATCTAGTTTTTAACCAGCATATGATGTATAAAAACAGTTATACATTCAATATATTCATATATTTCAGCAAGAAAAATTACAATTAAGACCAACATTCCGCTCTTGGATGAAATTAACCTGAACGGTGCACAGGCGTTCCATAATTAATAATAATAATTAGCACAGTAGAACGAAGTCGGAAATAATTATAATTTAGTTATTTACTTATACGTACGGTATTAAAGGAAAGTGTGCTAAAATTCTATTTTCTAAAAATATGGGATTTTTGGAATACAGGCAACTATAAAGAAACGTAATTGAAAAAGAACATTTTTTGTATTAACAATTTTAAAACCATCGAAACAGCGCGTGTAAAATGTAAAGACAGACTGCGCGCGGCCGCGGCATAATTCATTGTCAATTATGCCACTGAATACAGTTGAAATTATATCGTGTTCGGTATTATTTTAATTAGAAAAATGCCACAAATATATTGGTGAAAGTTTCATAAAAAATAAGTAATAATAAAAAAGATTTTATATTGGTATTACATTGTGAGGACGCACGGGCCTTTGAACTGTGCCGGCAACTGCGACTCTTCACGTCGTATTAGTAGTGGGTTCATAACGATATACCCGAGCCGAGATCAGTTTACTACAGTGGAGGGGATATTTTTTTTTCATTTATCGTGTACCACCTTTTTGCGACTACAGTAAATCCTCTATAGGCGCAACAGTTTCTATACGATAGGTGCGACCAAGAATACCCCCCCCCCCCAACTTAGTAATCTGATCTCGGCTCGGTGTATCGGTGTGAGCCACTACTAAGCAAGAGTCGCAGTGGTTGGCACAGTTCAAAGTTCAAACACTCGTCCGTCATCACAATGTAACACCAATATTTAATCTTCTTTATTTTTCATTATTGTTTTGTGGAACTTTCACCAACATATTCGTGGCATTTTTCTCATGCAAAATGATACCAAACACGATATACCATATTTTCAACAGTATTTAGTGGTTTAATTGGATTTAGTGGTTTAATAAAAGAGAAAGAGACGCGAACAGTTGCCGTCGCCGGCACTGTTCAAAGGCCCGCGCGTGGTCTCTCTTTACACGCGCTGTCCTTCTCTACGTTCGGCTCGGCCTTTGGAGATAAGAAATTCCTAACCTATACGATAGATGCGACCAAATCCCCCCGAGGTTGTCGCGCCCATAGAGGATTTACTGTATAGAGAATTTACTGTACAACATTTTTCGGACACCTTGTACACATACCTGATGTGTGTGTACAATGTATACATACATATACTTCATCGTGAGCATAAATCAATCATATTCACGATTATATGGATACAGCTAATCTAGATCAGCTGTCCAAATCGTTAACTTATGTAATTACAGATACCAACGTTTACTATTTATGGTCTGATGTAATTGGATAATTGGATAACCTGCGAAGGTCCGCGTATCATGCATTATTGATATCATGGAAATCGCTGTTATTCCACTAAGTAAAGAGATCAGACGTTTCATGAACTGAAATGAATTTCGGATTAACATTTCTCTCTGTCACGTTTTTAGGGGTGTCTAAAATTAATATATAGTAGAGCTTCGTTAAAATATATTATTTCAGGATTATCAAAATTTTAAATAGTAATTAATAACTTGTTTGTTAAAAATCATCGTAAGAATAGTTTAAGGAAGTTATTCCTTCGCGCTGAAAGGAGATATTTATTCCTAGATATTTATTTCTTTTTTATTATTATTTTTATTATTATTTCTGACGCAGATGGACATTGGTTATAAAAAAGTGCTAACCTACGTATGTCGAAAAGTTAGTAGCCCAAGAGACATTTCAATTTAAATAACTGTAAAACACCATTACTGTCGTACTAACTAATTGTAAGACATTAGCGTTTACTTACTAGTGTAACATAGTGTTTAGCATTACATATTTAAATTGAAATATCTCCTGACCTACTAACTTTGCGTACGTTATAAAACGAATGTCCAGATGCATCGATTGATGTATTAAAAAAAATGACGGTGGCCTTGACAATACTAAAAAAAAAAGAAAAATTTCAAACTTTTTTTTATTGCAATGTATAGCCAATCGAAGACTAATCAACTTTTTGACCGCTTAGGGCCACCACTTGTCTCGATCCGCCCCTGGTAAGAATACTAAAATAAATAAGGTAACTGATTTTCGAAATGATACAATTTAAATTTAAAGTAATAAAATATGTGTTAGGTTAAATACGCTATTTATTACGTGATTTGAAATAATATTTGAAATAACATTTTACCAAGGATTGAGGTCCTGCATTAAATTGTTCGACGAGCTGCAAGTCATCGGTTGATTGCTACTTGATAAGTATGCACAGCGTACTTTTTTATTACTCGACAACTGCCCATAGAAAATCGCAAGTGGTGTTCAATTTCATGAAAGCAGTTTAGACAGGAAATCGAAGGGGCATTAAGCCTAATGTAGTGTCAATCAAAAGTGACGGTATATTTACAAACGATTCAAAGATGACGATTTATATTGAATCAGAAGTAACAGTATTGTCACAAGAAATTCTTCGCATGCAGGTTAATGCAACACGCAGAATTTCTCTGACCTATAACTTGTTATTATTAGACTGCGGATTTTATGCATTTATGACAAAAATGAGTGGGTGTAATTTAAAATAGCAAAAATATTAGAGAAATTTAAACGCACTATCATATTATTCTCAACCTACTAAACATAATTGGGAAGAAAATTCTAATTCACACGCAATCTAGTTATTATTGTATCCAATTTTTTGTATCATTAATTCTATATTTTATCACTTATTCACAGTCTTTACAAGATTTAATGGTACGAATTTTTTAAGAAAATTGATGTAAAATAATATGTATATTAAAACATAAAATAAATTGATGTATAATAATATGATATATTCTTTTGTATACATACATGGGGAGGGCGAAGGGGGAAGAAGGGGGAAGGTGGAAGGTTGTACTGAAATAAATATGCAAATCTTAAATATACTGAATGTGTTAAAACAAATGAGATAATATTTATTTGAAAGGCTTGAGTTAATACTTTGGTACGGTATATTTACTCTTGTTGCAGTTATATTGATTGAACATTTTTCAAACTGATTGTAGAAATCGCAGATGCGGGAGCTATACCTGTTTTAGCTGCTTCGGAGGAAACCTCTAACAGGAAATTGGACGTTTAAATGATTAGTAACACCTGCCGACAGCTGCTACAGGCTTAACTTTGTTCTATCATCTACAGAGCGTAGCAGTTTTTGAGTTATTACGAATTTGTAAATAAGTTTAGCATCCTGTTATTTAAGTTATTTAAGATCTATCGCGAGAGTAGTACAAGGGTAACATCACATGATGTATATTGTATTGGGATGTACAAAAAATTCAATAATTATGTTTGCTCGATATCGTATGTGCGTCAATGTGCGAACATAATTTAGACATATAAACAGTCTATTGATTAGACAATAAAATAATTTTTACCATACTGATAATGACAATACCATCTTTAATTTCTATAACATTTACTACTGTTACGTTTGAATATTTTCATTGAATATAATATGATTTATTAATTTCTAAACGAAAATAGTAGACGCTGTAAAAACAGCAACAAAACGATATTTTTCAGGTTTAGAATATTAAAAGTAGCTACGCTACAAAAGGATTTATCAAAACAACTGAAGCAGCAGAACGTGAGTGGATAATTTGAAATCGATGAATACACGGTTTTGGATATCTTTCTAATTGTAAGATGCACTTCTGAAACGTACAAAACTTATACAAAATCTTTATTTAAAGATTTCTATTATTTTTAATGTGTCTTGATAATATAATTATAAAGTGACTTTTCCGAATAATTTTTAGATTTTTAACGATACGCGTTATAAACTCATTGTCAGCGTCTCAATTACAGAGCTTGCTGCGCACGTGTTATGCACAACGATATATAGCTATAACATTTCCTCGATACCATAATTTTTAGTACACGAAGTTACCCAACCGCGTAATAATTTCCCGATAATTTCCGGCTCGGCATCTGACACGTTGATTAATAGCCCCATCGAACAATATTAAAAATATTGCGGTCAAAGTATCTACAATCTACATGCATGTATACGATGAATGTATATTAAACTATACAGGGTGTCTCGCTTAAGTGTGACCCTCGAAATATCTTCTATATCTTCGATATAGTCGAAAATATTATAGATTACTGGGAAAATCAGAAATATAGACTCCCGTATTTATCAAAACTGGCGTGCATAATTCACGCTGTGCACGCAACTCAGTTTAGCGTCGAACGAACCTTTTCTGCTCTAAAATTAACGCCAGATGATTTGCGGTGTAATTTGTCAGGAGAAAATTTGAAAAAACTCAAGTTTCTCGCATGAAATTTTGATTGCAGCAATGAATTTTATGAATAAAAAATTTACGAAATAATTGATTGTCTACCATTTAATAGTAACTATTACAAATTTCCTTCACGAATAACTGTTATGAGCGATCGAAATGAACTTCCCTCATTGATAACTATTACGAGCGATCGGAATAAATGTCTCTCATCGATAAATAATTGTTATGAGCTATTGAAATAAATTCCTCGCATCGACAATTGTTACGACCGACCGAAATAAACTTCTCTCATCGGTAACTTTTGTGAGCGATCGAAATAAATTTCTCTCATTGATAACTGTTATAAATGATCGAAATGAATTTCTCTCGACGATAACATTTACCAACAAGAGAAAAACTTTTCGGTTACTTATAATCCTGATTTGTAACCAATACGATCATAGTCGATGAAATCCTTGTTATTCGACGACTTTTTTTATTTTTGGTTGTAACAGTTAGGGTCCCCGGATTTAATTCCTGCTTTAATTTCTTATGTTGTAACATGCAAACATTTCAGTAGTATTATGATTGATGCAAAATATAAATCGATAACTGCTTTCAACTACTTCCGCGGTATTAAATTCTTTACGAAAATGTTCTTAATGGAATGTTATTAATAGAATCGTTAAAGATCGTAGACTATTTACAATCTAAAGTTAAATGAAAAAATTTAATATGTTTGTTTATATATTTTTCGTTCGTACATTATTGTGCCGATTTCTCCTCGAATGCTTTTGCCATAATATCCTTCTCTTCGCGGGAGAGGGTATGCTCATCCAGAAAGCCAACCACGTTTAACGCATGTTTCTCTAATAATCGTTTCTTCTCTTGCGTGACACGACGGAGATCGATCATCTTCAGCATATATTCTTTCCTAGCTTCCTCCTCGACTTTAGCAATTTCGACCTCTCGAATCTTCCGGCGTTCCTCGATCATTCCAGCCAAATCTTCCCGATACTGCAACTGCATTCTTCGTTTAGCCTGCGCGGTCAGTTTAGCAGTTCTCTCATCCTCCATAATCTTCCTCATGATTTCTTCCGCGAATGCCCTATCTTGCTCAACAAAGCGCAGTTTACACTGTTCCGTGAAAACGATCTGTTCCTCCAAATTGGCTACCAAATCGTCCCTCATCTTCTCCCTTCGAACGATCTCTTCCTTTTCTTTGATCAACAGATCACGTTTCACGTCTTCCGCCATTATTTCACCGACCAACGCCATTCTCTTTTCCCTCTCGGTGGTCGCGCTCGTCAATATTTTCGCTATTTCGCGCATTGCTCGCTCCCGGCTCTGTATCTGTTCCACGCGAAGCTGTTTCCCCTCCTCCGTTCGTCGATCAAGCTCTTGCAAATATTCCCTGTCCTCCGCGAGTTTCTTCGCTTCGACTTCCATCTCCTCCTCATTGCGAATCTGCCTCATTTTCTCCAGAATAAAACGTTCTCGGCTTACGCTCTCGGCCAGTTCCCTCTTCATTCTCATGCCAGTGTAGTTTTCAGACTGCTCGCGTATTCTGTCCACTTCCGTTAAGATTTCCCTTTCCCTGCGGTCCTCCTCCATCATCGCGCCTCTCTCTTCCTGTTTTCTCGTTATCTGCTCTGTCAGCTGCCGTCTGTAATCCTCGGATTTACGAAGACTCTCGGACCTTCGAGAAAGATCCATCTCGAAAGCTGCCTGCTCCTCCTGCCGCATCATTTTCACGGCTTGCTGTTGCCGCATTTTCTCGACGTATCGCTCCGTCTCCTTTTCCACGAGCTGCACCTGCAACTCCTTCGCGATGTACGCTCTTCGCAATTCAGCTTCGAGTTCGGCGATCTCGTCGTTAGACTCTCGATTTCGGCTTCTTCGCCTCAAGTTCGCGACGCAATCTCTCATCTCGGCAGACCCTGCCTCTTCTTCTTTGATTCGCGGCCGGTCGTCCATTGTCTTCCCTACCGGGGATCCTTCTCAAGTGTCAGAGTCAGAACCCGTCAGAACACGTCCGTCCTGCAGAAATTATGATCGTCGAGTCCGGTATTGCTTGCATTCTTCTGTATACGATTGCAAAATAATACAGTCAGCGAAACTCGTTTAAACGCACTTTCAAATTGACAAATTTTCACGCTTGTTTAGAAGAAAAAGACAGATGATGTTGTCAAAATGGGGTTATTTATGTTGCTAAACCTTTACTTTCAACATACATGCTTCCAAACTTTCCGTATTTACATGCTAGAATATGTCGCAGAGCGAAACATGTTACAACCAGAGATGGGCATTGTTCGGCGAAACAAATATTTCAAATACGACATATTTAAATAAGACATACAATTCCGAAAACAAAATATTTCTATCTTAACAATCTGAAACTCAAAATAAAAGATTTCTATTTCAACAATTTGATCCCCAAAATAAAATATTTCTATTTTCACGAAATCAGAAAAACGAAATAAAATATTTTACTTTTTGCATTGTTATAATACTCTGAGAAACTGCATAAACATACAGCCCATCTTATCATTAAGAAACGATTTACACCCATAAATGTATTGAATTCGAATCATTATTTCCAGCAACAATATTGAAAATTGAAATTGAAAACAAAGACAAAATACAAATATTTTCAATATTCTTCAAATAAAATACTATTTTCAAATAAATTACTGCCTCAAATAAATTATTTTATTTTCAAAAAAATTATACTGCATCAAATATATATAAAATATTTTATTTTCAAAGTTGTACACATACTGTAAAATAAATAGGATTCTTTACTATTTACTATTTACAATAAAATACTATTTTCCCCAGCTCTGGTTACAACAGCGTCTATAATTGCGAAATTCGTTTAAACGCAGTGCTTTCTTTCCCAGCTATTTAGAGAAATTATAAAGGAAAGTGGTTGATTTAAAGAGTGTGATCGTAAAGGTATTGTTCCGTGTTGCTGATTAAGTAATATTTTTTATTTTATGTAACAGAACAGAATGGCAAAATGAAAATATTTAAATGAAGCTGGAAAGGCAATAATATCTTCTTTTAAAAAAGGGGGAGTCGAATCGAAAGATTGCCAAAGAAATTAAACGTTCCGAGTCCGTAATACGAAATTTTTTGAAACGTGGTGAAGGTTACGGCAAAAAACGTGCTACAAAAGTAAATACAAAAATCGCAAAACGAGACAAAAATAAGGGTGTACTCTGGATTCTTATGTGTTTTGATGTGCTGATTACGAATATGATAGTGAAAATTGGCGCAAATGTTATTTTCATAGCGGAAACTATGAAAAAACCATACAAATCATAGCTTTTTCCGTTTATTTCCGTAAATAATGGTAATTTTGAAAAATACTTCAAATAAAAGTTGTAGCTCTCATCGAAATACACATTTTATGTCGTATTGATTTTTGTCATAAAGACAATAGTTTTTGAGATATATGGTTTCATATACTGAGATAATAGTATCACCAATATGAATTCAGAAAAATACATGCTCGATGGGGTGTTAATACCATTTTTGGAATATGTAGTTGGAGAAAACGAATTTATATTTCAGCAGGATAACGCAGCGGTTCACGTGTCAAGATATTCCCGTGAATCCTTCGAAGCACGAAACATTCGTTTAATGTAATGGCCAGCATGTAGCCCTGACATGAAGCCAATAGAGAATTTATGGGCTACACTGGTAAGAAAAGATTATGTCAATTAGGTCGTCAGTTCGCCAATATGTAGACAGTTCAAAAGAAGAAATTAAACGCTGCTGGGAAGAAATTCCTAACAAAACTTAAAAATCTTGTAAATTCAACGAACAATCGAATTTTCGTTTTAATGCAAAGCAATGTGGCGGCCATACAAAATATTAAATTTGTAATGTTCATGTATTTTGAATATTAAATTGTGTGTTTTCTTTACATGTGCGTTTAAACGAATTTCGCACGTAAAATATGGTTTCGTTTGTAAAAATTCCTGCACAGATGTTTTGGTAAATATACAGGGTGGTCCTTTTATCTTGAGACAGTCAATTATTACGGAAAACAGCAAGAATATGAAAAAATGTTTTATATAAAATATTCTTCATATGAAGGGGCACATTTAATGGTGCTATGCACATTTTTTCATAATGGCCCTTTAACAAAATATTATAGTATATAAATATATTTGTAATCCTCAATTACTGTTAAACGTTTCTTATTAAAATTTTGAACCTCTAGCCCAAAATTCTTATTTTCGTGTGTGCGTTTAAACGAATCTTGCTCACTGTACATTTCTGAAACTACTACTGTATTGAGATGCTGAATATAAGAATCTACAACCTCTGGTTTATTGCAGTTTCTGTATTAGCGTCTGGGTTAGGTGTTCCAGCTGCCTTATGTGTATGTGTCATTCGTTTATCAGTGTACTAATATGTATACCGAATATAGAAATGTACGACTTCTGGTCTAGTTGATATATTAGTGTTCGCATTGGTCTTCGACATTCTTCGCTCCCAGTTATGATACGCACGGTGACACCGATTAAAGCGCAGATCGATTTAATATTGCGCAATTTTCTGTGTAACCTGGAGTGGAGTGCGTGCGAGGTAGCCGACTCTGCAACAAAAAATTTGTTCACGCTACGCAATGCGAACGGTCGAATAATGCATTTGCGTTTCGCACGTTACACGAGTAACCTGGGTACTCCGCGTAAAATTAATGTTGGATTAACGGTACGCCCAATTCGGTTTTCCTTGCGGAACTTTTTATTATGCTTTGAGAATGTTCGCACGGTAAATCGGACCACGGTGAGTTTCTGCATGCAAATATACACACGTCCAATCCTATGAAATTATGGTGATTAAGAATGCGACAGTTGCTACTAGACCGTGTACCGTTTTATTGTTCGCCGCGTTGACGCTCGAGTCGGCCACAGCAAGACCTCTGCACACAGTATACAGTGTGTCCCGAAAATCATTTCAAGTAACTTTGTCCTTTCCGAAAATGTTCTGCGCGGCTTCGTTAAGGGGGTAGACTCCTTTTCTCAGGATTGCGAACACGGGCGTTTTAAGTAGTCAAAAACAATAGATGAAAGATCGATCTAGGGCGCTGTCTGTCTCCCTCAAAAGTCCTACTTTTCCGTTTACGAGGCGTAATTTGCATCATTCGGAAGCATACAACTGCCATGTTGCTATTTTCATTAATCAGGGACCAAAAATAACGGTTTTTATCAAATTTTCTACGATAAAAATCATTAATAAAATGTTGAGCAATCTGCAGTGTTTTTGACAGGTAAGGGCGCCGCCATATTGGTTTGTAGTGACGACCGCGAGCCGCTTACCATGCCGCCCCCTCCGATCTAATCGCCAACCAACTATTTACCACTTAAGCAGCTCTGCTCGGTAAGCGCCCTTGCCTGTCAAAAATACTGAAAAATGCACAACTTTAAGCAAGCATAACTTCTGAACCATTGATTCTACAGGATCGAAACTTCGATCTGCAGCCGTCCCGGGTACAAATCTACTGAATTACATGCCAAATACATCATAATTTATAGGAGAAGGGCACAAATCTTGAGTTCGGTAAAGTAGAAAGCAGCCTATGGATAGTTATACACAAGCTGATGATTTCATCAAACATACTCAAGCATTTCATAACATAGCCAATATACCCAAGCGATTAAATCTGGTAAAAATCATATTTTTTCGCGACTTTTGGTCAGTTTCTGCTTAAAAAAATCCACAAATTTTTACATCTTTCGATGCGTGTCGTTTTTTTCTATGTCAACCGATTTCTATGAAGTTTTCAGCATGTGTGCAACTAACATACATCTACAAAACGCATATTTTAAATTTTCATTACGGGCTCTAATAAAAAAGTTATAAATGGTGCCTCTTTTTAACCGACTTCGAAAAAGGAGAAGGTTACTCAATTCAATCTGTATACGTGCCTTTTTTTCTATTGGTATGTTTACCGATTACGTCGAGATGGATGGTCCAATCAGGACGAAACCTTTTGCATCTTGTAGAATATATATCCCCGAGATGGTCCCGTGAAAAAACAAATTTTTTCATTCTTTGCAGTTTTTATTGCAAATAACCAATAAGGTCGAAAAACCACCCTACTGTGTTCTACAAATTCTGCTCGTTCCACTAAAAAGTGTGAAATAAAAAAATTCTATAAAAAAAAAAATTAAACCGACTTCGAGAAAACACACTAAAAAAATGCACTAAAAGGTATGAAATAATTTCCATTTAATTGATGTGAATACACACGAACTTAAATACAATACAATCTTTTCGGAGGCGGCGCAAAAAATTGAAAATTTTCCAAATCACAGATGTTGCTGATTATGATTTCATTGGAATATGGTGGGCTTGGAAATCTCAGTAGGTGGGAAGAGAAGAAAGCATGTAGAAGAATTTAAGGATCTTCGTAATTTCCAGTCGAAAATTTTCAAGAGCTTGTGTCGCCTCCGAAAAGATTGTATTGTATTTAAGTTCCTGTGTATTCATTCTCTCTCTCTCACATAAATTAAATGGAAATTATTTCATACTTTTCAGTGTATTTTTTTAGTGCGTTTTTTCAAAGTCGGTTTAATTTTTTTTATTTTCTCATGTAATTCTTAGCATTCGAAATTTTTCAAAATCTTTTTTGCATGTCATTTGGTAAATCAATTCTTCTAATTGCTCAAACAAAATCAGGTCGTTTGGTCCGATCGTAAAAAAGTTTCAAAGTGCGTTCAAATACTCGTATTTTTTAAATTGATAGAACAACCAATAACATGTGCATTTTCAAAACGTTTACGAACTTGTGTAATACAGAGCTAACGTTAACATTGTTTTTCTAATTGTAAGATAAATTGTATAGGCGAAGTCGTTTTAGATTCAATGGCATTGTATCAACGAGAAGATTTCTAGTTTTAGGAAATAATTGCACGCAATCTGTCTTCCGTACTTTCTGTAAAGGTGTGAGATTTAACTCACGCGTGTCTTGAGACTGACTTTGATATATACGTTCTACAATTACGGTTTCTTGTGCTCAGGAAGCAGATGCTCTCTCGGTCGCTGTAAACAGCAATTTATCCGGGGGATCGTGCTAGATATCTGCCGACAAATTATGGCTAGCATCGGACAGTATCCAAATATTAAAAAATCCTCAATGATTTGGATTATCATTAATGCATGTAACGTACGTCATACTCTTACAAAGAATGTGATTTACGTATTAATTTGTTCATCTTAAAATTTAATTTGCTTGAAAGATTACGAAATTAGATCTTGTTTAATTTTAAATAGAAACGAATATGATGTAAAGAGACTGCGCGGATGTCATGCATTTATGACAAAAATAGTTGGACGTCGTTTAAACCGGTAAAAACAGTAAGCCAATTTAAGAACGGCCACATGATATTTTCAGTATATTTAAAAAATCACACATTTTACGAATTTTATTTATTACGTTAGAGAGAGTATAGTAACGCAGTATTTAATTTATAATTTAATTTAATTTAATTTAATTCTGTTAATTCTTAATATATTTTATATTAGTAATAAATATATTTTATATTTTCTTTTCATTTCATATATAATAATAAGTTTTTAAGTATTTTGTTTACCTACAAATGTAGTATCTACACGGATTCTTACAACTGTTCCGAGACGATAATTATTAGATAATATTATTTCAATTTACATTTAAAAATTATGCGCATTGCGAACGAAGAAATCGTTGTGTGTCGGATACAGCTACATTTTCCATGTGCTCAATTAATTACTGTTATTCCATACATTAAAATCGCTTTCGCTGATGTTCAAACGTGTAATTTTTAGAGCATTAAGCATAGCATTTTAATCATTACTACTATTTCAAGTTTTATACAGGGTGTCTCAAAAATGTTGTGCTTCCTTGAAAGAGGTAATTCCAGAGACCGTTTAAAATAACCCTTTCTTTGCGGAAATATCCTCCGCGCTTTGTTTTCGAGTTATTAATGAAAAACTCGGACCAATCGGAGCGCGGCTACAGCTGAACGCATCGTTTTCGTTAATAACTACGTAACAAAGCCGGGCAGAAGATTTTCGCAAAGGAAAAGGTTACTTCAAACAGTGGTGCACTCAGGATTTAATCTTGGGGGGGGGGGGCGAGTTGAACTGATAAAATTTCGTGGCCTGATGCAAGAATTGCCAATGTACAGTAGCGCGTCGGGGCCTGACAGGGCCGAGTTAAGTCAGTGCGGGGCCTGTAGCAAATGTTACCAGGAGGCCCTAGGTTTTGTATGATAATAAAATAAAACACAGTCAATGACGTTGTTTTTAGCAAATATATCTGTCAGCGGTAGCCAAGGCTGTTCCACAATTTTACAAGTGAAATATTTTTTGCTCCAAAAGCGCGGTGCCCCCAGCATTTGCTACTTCGGCTATTACGCTTAATTCGGGCCTGCACTCAAGGGGAAAACGTAGAATTTGGATCTTGGATCTTGGTATGTGTTCAGCCCCCTTTTGCTTTGGGGCCCCGGGCATTTGCCCAATGTATTTAGAAATGTACATACATAATATTGAGTTTTACGTGTAACGTATCCAAAAATCATTGAAATCGGAGAGGAAGCAGCTGTTCTACAGTTGGACCAATTTTTCAGTGTCCTATTACCTTTCTTCTGTGTGCGACACTGGCTTCGAACGATCTTAGAAATCGCCCCTTTCAAGGAAGTAGAATATTTTTAGGACATCCTGCATAGAAGGAAGAGCTCGATACATCCTCCTGACTTACAAAATTCTGGTTCAGATTAAGAAACCATGAGATCGTAAACAGTGCGGATGGAATAACAATTAACGATTATGATCTCCAAACCAACACCAAATTTGTTCCCAATACAATACTGTTGGGTCCTTCTTATAGAGTTTTTTGCGCTGATTCCGAATCTGTCCTTAATTTTTCTCCTATACGCACAATTTTTGAGGAACATGGATTTGAAAAAAAAAACATATTTTTCAACTTCAAACAAATATTGTGATGTTATTATAAAAGATATTAAATTGTTCTTTACAGCAAAAGATTCTGTAGACTTTCCCATGTTTACTTTAAACATGTTTAAACGATCATTAAAGACGGAGAGACACCAATTTTTGAGGATATTTTTCAATTTATCTCAAAAAATAAGGGTCCAGTGGAAAATCGAACTATACCACGCGATAGAGCAGACTTTTATCTCGAGAAACCACCCTATTAAGTTTGGAACGTCGACGTTTTTGTCGTACCAGAAAGCAAAATATCTTCGCCCGACATGAGTTGTCGCTAGATATCTTTTATCATAACATCACAATATTTATTTAAAGTTGAAAAATATGTTTTTTTTTCAAAGCTATATTCTTCATAAACTGTGCGTATAGGAGAAAAATTAAGGACAGATTCGAAATCAGCGCAAAAAACTCTATAAGAAGGACCCAACAGTATATTGGGAACATAAAAAAAGTTGAAATTTGTTGGTCAGTGTTATTAATTAGTATTACCAACCAATGCGGAAGATTATTTGGACACCCTGTACAGTAGGGAGAACTCGATACATCCTTCCAACTGACAAAATTCTGGCTCAGATTAAAAAACCATGAGATTCGTAAACAGCGCGCATTGAATAACAATTAACGATTATGATTAATGTGGGCCCGTCATATACATTTCTGAAAGCGCGAACGATAACACGAGCCAGGGTTACGTTACACTTGCTTCGAATCGGTCTCGAATGTTTATTTCGAGTGCATATCCGTTTGAACGAAAACCTTCATCCGTTCGTTTCACCAGTCGGTAATTGCTTTACCTTCGCAAGTAATCTATCCACGTGAATTCCATTAATGTCATGGATATATAACTTACACCGGTATAACGGGCGTGGAAACCGTCGCGCCGTTTGTAATAGGTATCAGATAAAACGTTGATTGTAGTTGCAAAATTTTTTTATCAGAAAAATCAAAGGGTTACATACACCGGAAAGGATGGGAATGTTATCTCTTCCAGTAAGAAATCGCGCACAACAGATACGAAGAAAATCCTATAGGATCGAGTACTGAACAATTGTTTTGGAAACAATTATTAATCTCTGAAATATTTTTGGTATCGCGGTTTTCAAGACACTGTTTTTAGAGAATGCGTTTCAAGTTTTTAATCCGTTTCGTGCTTATTGTTAAATATTCGTTTAAACCGTACAATTTCTCGTATTTACACGAGACGGTCACTTTCTGTCAATTTTTATGGAAATTCCCATTTTCATTTTTGATCTTACAACGGCATGTTAAAAATTTCATTTCTAAAAATGTCTAAAAGATTCCTTGAGACGTCCACGTTTCCCTGTCTTTTATATATTCGTATATGCTATAGATGATAGAATTCCACAATTTATTTATAATAAAACATTCAGCTTTGACCACTCGTAGTTCACTAATACTAATAATCTTTGTCTGGAAAGTTATACACCAATAGAGGACAGTGTATTCACGTAAACATACTATCGAAGAGTCTATTTGTTTTGCACTTCTGTAGACACCGTGACCCCTGAAGAACTCCAAACAGAATATTCCAATAGCTCTACTTTTATACTCTACGTATAATAATATGATTAACACTTGGACTGCTAACTCAGCAATTTCAAAGATTCCATAAAGTCAAAATTCAACCCTCCAGCCACAGGCAACGTACATATCACGTTTTATAATACTTATTCTATACAATTCCGCGGGATACACTATTTTTTCGTCGAATCATCGAAAAACATCGGGAGACGTTTCTTTTCCGATCCCATATCTTACATATAAACAATTTGCGGGTTGCTGGGGGGTTGATAAAAATGGTTAAATTATTTGTTTGAATCTTCAGATGTTGGATATACGAACATGTTAATTTATCGATGTTCGTCCTCAAAAGGTTAATACTAAAATTGATTTTTAAATATGAACAAATCAATTCTGTCTCCCATTTCTGAGAGACGCGATACTCAAAGTGTTCGCTTAAAATCTTGTTTATGCAAGCGAGAAATGTGCCGATTGTACAACAAGCAGAGTGAAAACAAAGTGAACATACCCTCAAGAGCTCAAGGGCTCAACTTCGGTGTTTTTCTATAAATCCTGGCCACGTGCACATCAAATAATAGTACGTAGAGGGAAATACACCTTTCGAACAGGGAACAATTTAGTTCGCATCGCGTATCCCGACGGCACTTGCTTAGTTTATACCGCGAACATACCGAAAATCGATCATCGAACGGCGATTTAGCCGCTGTCCGTGACGCGAAGGACGCCTTTAGGACGACTCTGAAAACGCGCCGGTATTTGCACTCCCGAGACACGGACTCGATGCGAATGCGAACAGAACCGAACACAACAGAACAGAACGGAGCGTTCCAGTGAATGTAGCCGGCGCGAAGGATTCAGACCGACTAACCGGCTTTCCACGTCAGGGCACATGCGAACCGAAGCTATACGGCGCGGCGCGGCGCGGCCTCTTTAAACTCATCCCTCTGATAGGCTCGTGCGGAACCCACCAGGTAAGTTCCCCGCGGCTGAACACGAACGCGAAGGTGTGCGATCCCAACCGCGACACCTACACCACTCGACAAAATTGTAAAACATCCAGAAAATTACTGGAATAAGGGCCCCCGTTCGTTTTATTTTCATCCGGCTACGTTCTTCGATTTGATTGTACAGCAGCGAGGAGCAAAAATGAACCGGTGCACAGTGGGTGAAATCCGGACAAAAATCGATTTTTAACTTTTGTTTAAATGACCGAAATCAATTATTTTTCGTCTTTAACAATACCCTAAAGTTTATGAAAAACTCTTTAGGAAAAAATGAGTTAAAAGTTATCAAGTATAAGTTGATATTTATATTTAAGTATTGTCGTTATATACATATATATATAGGCTATTTATGTGAATCTGTTGTAAAAAAAATATCTTGAATTAAGTTTATTTCATGTGTTAATAACATTTTAAAGTTAATAACAGATTGTGTTATTAACAAATATTTATATTTAAAAATAATTAATTATATTAACTATAATATACACAGGGTGGGTCACCTAATGTTGCCACCTCAAATATCTTTGTTGTTTTCAAAGATACGTCAAATGTCTGAAGGACAAAGTTGAATGGTAAAATGGGGCTCATACGATACCAAAAAAATTGTTGTTTTTATGTAATTTTTTTAGAGATATGAAGGTCACCTTCAATTTTTTAAATGGAATGACGTATTTTTTAATACATCAATAGATGCAGCTGGACATTCGTTATAAAAAAGTACTAACCTATGTAATGTCGAAAAGTTAGTAGTTCAGGAGACATTTCAATTTCAATAACTCTAAAACATCATTACTCTCGTACTAAGACGTTACACAAGTAAGTAAACACGCTAACGTGTCTTAGTACGAGAGTAATGGTGTTTTAGAGTTATTGAAATTTCATTTATCAGCATGATAACGCCTCAATTCATGCATCAAGACAAACAAAGGTTAGGTGGTCTGTCAACAAAAATATGAGAATTTTTACATGGCCAGCTTGTTCGCCAGATTTAAACCCAAGTGAGAATCTTTCAAGCAAGAAAAGTATAAAGCAATTGTAAACAGTACAACTCTGTTTCTGAGTTATGGATTGCGGTGAACGAAGCGTGGACATCCATCGAAGCAGAAACTCTCCGTACTTTGATTTCATCAATGCCTAATCGAATTTGCGACGTTATTCGAAGCAATGGCAATCATACTAAGTATTAATTTGTAAATATAGAAGAAATTTTCGATAATCTTGATGCTATCTACTTAAAAAACATGTGGCTTTATGGAAATTTCGTAGTTCGTTGTTTGTTAAACTATATAACTACGTTACGTTTTTCTGTAAATAGGACGCATAGTTTCCGAGATATAAGCGGAATCACCTCCAAGGAGTGGAGACTTTTAGTATGTTTACCTCCTAACTAGTCCAAACAAAGTCCCAAAGTTAAAAATTGTGTTCCTTCCATTTCTCTCTACACTCCCCTTATGAGCATTCATTGAATGGACTATGTATACGCAACATTTCAGTTATTGTTCAAGCTTAAAATATACTTGTTAATCTAACTTGACGTGCATTATTGTCCTTCGCTTATCATCAACAAATACCCTACCTTGTATAAGATAGGGACGCCCTTACGCGCATTGCAACTCGATCGAATCTAGAATTTACGACCCTTGCTTGTCTTGTTTGCGGCACCAACCGCAACTGATTGTGTGTGCGTGGCAAAACACCACGTAGCTCTAATAATAATACATGATACAAACCAAGCGGTGAGATTGTATCGCGTGAGAACGTTCAATTCCAACAATATATTAGCAACATTCGTCAAATTTTTTTTACAAACATGTCCAAACAAGGCCTACTAAATGGCTTACAATAACTTCGTTTAATAATATGAAAACATTATATTTACAAAAGTTGCATGGTATAGCATATATAGAGGGAAAAATATTGTAATGTAAACACTTTTTATATGCGCAAATGCGTTTCGCAGATTTTAAGGTCACCTTGATTTCTTGTAACGAAATCACCTACTATTTACATCATGAAACCGAATACATAGTTAACGAGATATTATCATAAAAATTTTCCATATGTACATACCACAGCCTAATTGAGAGACATCAGTTCGAGCACCTACTAGGCTCCAGGTATGTACTTACATGGTAACGTACATATTGAAAATGATTTCGACAATATTTCGACAATAACTACTAGGTGTAGGACATATAGAGGTCAATACATTTTATGCAGAGAACTTGATACTCTATCGATTCATGATACAAAAAGAAGGTCTTTCAATGTAAAAAATTCAAGATGCCCTTGAAATCTCCGAAGCGGCTTCGCGCACATAAAAACTGTTTAAATCACAACACTTTCCCCTCTGTACCATGCAACCTTTGCAAAGTGGACAAAGTTATTGCTCCACCCTGTATTAGAATCAAGCAGTTAAATCGCGGCGCGGCGGTTGCCAAAGAGTAACCGGGATAATCGAATGCCGGATAATTGGAACTCTACTGCAATGTATACTAGTGTGCTATAGTTCTTGGAAGTTATTTCCAGGAAACGGGACTTTCAATTAGGTGCGTACTGTTAAGGCATTGTCTTGCTACGCCGAAAAAGGGTTAACAGGGGATTTCAGTCATTTCTGTTCGAAAGAAATGTTGGAAGAAAACACGAAGCATAGAATCATAGCAATCAAGCTTCAAGGATTGAAGTGTTCCCAGAACCACAATCGCTATCGGAACGCCTATGCCTATAGGATAGCAACCACCAAACAACGATGTATAATGATATATGTATGCGATCACCTAATTTTTACAAATCCTACCTTTCTACAGAATTGATTTACTAAATGTACACAGATAGATATTCAAAGTTTGTAAGACAAATTATGTTTTGTTTTTTTTATTTGTGCACATAGTATAAAATATACTTACATACATATGTATATATAAATGAATATATGGTACATATATACAAGAAATTATACATACAAAATGAAAAGATACATGTATATAAATGTATATATGTGTATGTCAGGCGTGAGCACGGGTGGAGCCAGTGCTTCGATTGAGCCCAACTTTTCTCGCGCATGCGCGATAAATAATCTTACCGGACAAAAAGACTCCAGGACGTGTCCAACGAGTTGCAAAATATACACAGATACACTTGTTATACATTCATTTTTCAGAATCAAATCATATAAATTTTCTAAAATTCTGCGGGGTGCTCAAGGAACCCTATTTTATCGAGAACCTTACGTTACTGAGGCTGAAATCGCCGCTCATGTGCGAGAAAAGTTCGGCTCAATCGAAGCACTGGGTGGAGCCCCTCAAACTCCTGCTTCCCCCCCCCCCCCAAGCTCCCTTT
Source organism: Lasioglossum malachurum (assembly GCA_028455605.1). Taxonomy (NCBI): domain Eukaryota; kingdom Metazoa; phylum Arthropoda; class Insecta; order Hymenoptera; family Halictidae; genus Lasioglossum; species Lasioglossum malachurum. The sequence continues at coordinate 13,666,797 of CM052311.1, forward strand.
CGGTGGCGCTCCACGCGGCTCCGATGCACGAGGCCTGCGCACTGCTTGCGGCGGACGGAGCGCGTCCTTCCTTCATACTAACGACGGATGCTGGTGGGGGACAGTGCTTCGATTCGGGGCACTATTTTTCGCGCATGTGCGGCCAAAACAGTAACGTATCTATAATAAGGTAGCAGACCGGCCAGAGCCCTGTGGCACGGAGTGTACCGGTGTTATTGGCGGGACGAGTGATAGTGATAGACGAGAGACGTAACGCGGAACGAGAGGTAAGTTATTATTAATATTTTATTATACAATGGCAGTTAATAGTGGAGAAAGAGCTGCAAAGAGGAGTAATACTCGCCAAATAAAATATTTTGTTGTTTTATTATGTATTTTGCTTAGTTATTTTAGTTAAGTTATTATACTAATAATTTGTTAAAATTCTGCGAGGTGCTCAAGGTGCCCGATTTTGTACGCTACTGAGGCCGTCTGAGGCTGAAATCGCCGCACATGCGCGAAAAATAGTGCACCGAATCTAACCAGTGGAAGAAGGATTCTCGACACGCCGTCGAGCGATCCTCTCGCTAAGCGGATGTGAGCATGCGCGGTGGTTGCCACTACGCTGCTCAAGCGCGGTGGTAATACCAACCCCACACCTCACAAGATGGCCGACAAGTTGATACCCCTTCCGTCTTTCGGTACACCCCCCCAGAGTTACGCACAGTCCTTAGGTCCGTGGCTCATACCAGAGAGGATATGAGAGTGCTCACGCCCCGGTTTTCGATGCCTCCGGTATAGTGCTGTCCCCACACAAAATCTTAGCCTGGATCAGCTCCTATGCGTACGGTAGAGCGGACGCTTAGCCTGGATCAGCTCCTATGCGCACGGTAGAGCGGATTTCCCCCTCCCGCATCCTTCCCGTTCGCCGGCATACTTAATTTTTTTTGACACTGTTCCACCAAACGGACACTTCTGAGATTTTTATACATAATAGATTAGCATCATAGCAATATTTTAGAATTTTTTGGTAGGTGTCAACCCAGGGGAAGATAGTTAAAAAAATTCTCAAAGAATTAATTTATTATTTTCATCTATAAATAATTAGCAAAAAATTCTGAAAAAATCTGAAATATAGAGAGTATCTATATCTTTTGTTTGACGTTTATCCCATGTCGATATCTTTTCTCGTTTTAGAGCAAATTGCATTTAAGTGCGGGGGAATTTACCCCTATATCACCCCCATCGGTGGTGGTAGACATTTTAAATTTTACACAATGTTTTTTTAGACATAAAGCGATATTTTAAGCCAGGAATCAGGAAAATCGGAGCGGGGGCCGCTGGCCCATGCTTATCCAGCTATACCCTTTGAAGCTTTGATACTTTCATTATTATCACCTCCAACGTTCCTGAAATCGAAGCTTGGAATGGGATCGAGTAACAGCTCCAGTCTGGACTGGACTGCATCTACTGTATTGTGTCGAGGAACCCGTGCGTTTTCGTCTGGTGCAATGGGTGCAACATTTGGAGGTCTCGGAACGTAGGCAGCCACGCAAAAACGTCGAACATGGTTAATTGTAAGATCATTGTAAGATTATTTAAAAAAGTATATCGGCATAAAACCACTAAGTAAATTGAAGATCTTGTTTATTTTTCATAATTTTTTCATGAAAGTGATACGAGCCGATAGAATTTGGACTGTGCATAGTGGTTTTATTTGTGAAATTGTTCGAGGATTTATTCGACGTCTCCGAATAAAAATTGCAATTTTCCATGATTTATACAAGCTTACCAAACACATTTTTTAAACTTTCGTTATTGGCCCAGCCACCGCCGAGATACTATTAAAGACTGCCAGCCCCTGTGCTATTCAGCGAGACCAGTAACCGGGCGCGACTGGGCGCGGGGATAACGTGGAGCTTACCACACCGCTAAAAGTTCCACCACCGACCAGATACTTGTCGTCAAGTAGAAGGAGAATGATATAGTAGAATGCTGACATTACCATTTCTGTAATTGCCTACGAACACTATCGCCAACGAGATACTACTTCGTCGGTGTCGGTGGTTCCGCACCCTTTACCAAAATATCACCAGAGAATATATGACAGTGTTCACGCCCGGGGTGAACCAGCTTGAATAATACATACATTTTGTTCTGAAGGAAGGTGAAAGTGCAAAATGTTATGGAAGATAATAGGTACAGGAATAGAATTTATTAAAAATCAACATATTTATTAAATATGCAGCTATTAGCTCGATATTATCCTCTATTCATAGTTCTATTATCCTCTATTCATAAGACACTAGTAGTCCTTCCAAATAGAGGATAATACCGATTGCCCAGGTCTCACCACGAGGAGGTTGCTGCACAAGAGACCCGAAAGGGAGTCAGAACGAATGCAATATTCCTTCTGGCTCCCTTTCTTACAACGACGGACTTATACTAAATTACGCAAGTATGTCGAGTAATTATCGCGGAGCAAAAAGTGTGAATCGGAGAAGAAGTCTCCGATCCACGGGAGCCAAACGCGAATCAGGCAGAAGGCTCTGATTCTTTCAAAGT
>CM052311.1:13672226-13786784 GCA_028455605.1 Lasioglossum malachurum
ACAATCAGCTCACAAGAGCAATTATAATCCTGCCTATGAGTACGAAAACAACAAGAGAACTGGCTCTTGAGAGCAATTGTAACGCCGCACACGAGTGCGAATACAATCAGCTCACAAGAGCAATTATATTCCTGCCTATGAGTACGAAAACAACAAGAGAACTGGCTCTTGAGAGCAATTGTAACGCCGCACACGAGTGCGAATACAATCAGCTCACAAAAGCAATTACAATCCTGCACATGAGTGCGAAAACAACAAGAGAACTAGCTCTTGCGAGCAATTGTAACCCCGCACACGAGTGCGAATACAATCAGCTCACAAGAGCAATTACAATCGTGCACATGAGTGCGAAAACAACAAGAGAACTAGCTCTTGGGAGCAATTGTAACCCCGCACACGAGTGCGAATACAATCAGCTCATAAGAGCAATTATAATTCTGCACATGAGTGCGAAAACAACATGAGAACCAGCTCATGACGACAATTGTGACAAAGCAAGTATTGAAAAATATGAATAGTAATTAAACTCACCGGTGTTGGTTGAATGACCAGTTGAAGGACCAAACTGGAGTGGTGGAGGTAGGCCAGGGTAGCTGCAGATGTCCGCTGGTCCATCCGTCCACCTCTGGTCCACCACTGGTAGGTCCCTGGTCCTTCTGGTCCTCGTGGTCCCGGAGCCCGACCGCTCGTGCCTGTCCCCGCGGCCCGACTGACTGAGTGTCGGCGAGCTCTCGCCTAGTTAGCGCGGCACTCCCCACCCCACCGAATATCGATCGACGTCGATCGCCGTGACAATTATTGATAAATTTCTTATTTCTAGCTGGTTAATGTTTATAACAATTCCATTTTACAACGATGCAATCCCTGAGCTATCTGACCACCTAATTTTTTAGTAAAAGTGGCTAATAGTATTCGAGATATGGAATAACTTTTAAACTATGAACATTCACACGCATTCATTTATTCAATACAATTCACAGATAAATTTATTATTCCTGGCTGTTTAATGTAAACCTGCAATTCGGTTTTCTTATAATTGCAAGGCTATTCCGAGCCGTTTAATTTCTGTATATTTCGTACAATAGACACCGGTGAGGCAAAAGAACGTGGACTAGAGTTTTTGCCTCATCGCCGCGGCAATGTCAGCTGTGCGAATTCGGCAACAACCGGCGAGGTGATCGACCGTCGATGTAAACCTCGCCGGACAGTTCGTCGAATTCGTAAAATCGTCTCGTGGGCAATCGCATCATGTTTTCCTTACTCCAATTCCGTTAACCCATTCCTTTGTCTCCTCCTCAGCACCGTTTATTAGGTCATTACCGTAACGAACGTTGCTGCGATCCTACTCGTTTAATTTCAAAGTCTCCACTTCATGACCCGTCCAAAACCGATGGCCCACGCGGGTGTAAAAGAGACCTTGTCGCTCTCGCTCTCTTGCGATTATTCTGGTCATACTGACACATATCAAAGTATTCGTGCGTTTATTCTTGTCATACTGACACTCATCAAATCTTGTTTCGTTCGATCATTCATTGTTCATTTTCTCATTTTGTTATTTTTCCTTCTGTATCGTTGATTTCTCGTTAAATATACTTTATATCGTTAACCATAATTCGTTACACCTTCCTCTTCTACTCCTTTTACATTTCCATTAGCTAGAGTTTATAATCAAATGTTTATAACAATTCCTTTTGCTAATTAATGATGTTAACGAGCACTCGCTTGACCTCTCCTTGCCATCTAATCTTTTACCGTAAAGTCTTTTCAACATATTTCTGTTCCCTCAGATTCTTGAAACATTTATGTATAAAAATGTGTAAGGTAATAATTCTCGTTTACGAAATATTCTGAAATTACAAATAGAGGTATCTCATACAAAATTTGAAGTGGGAATTGTTGATTTTCCTAAAATTATGCTTCATTACTTTCTTAATATATCTAGGAATGTTTTGACGCACACGAGAATCTCCTTAGTGGCCTTCTGCACCGACGAGATCACGTCGATGGCCTTCTATTTCTTACTCCAGCTAGAATGCATTCAAGAGGGCGTATGAGAACACCGAAATATTCGGGTGACACCAACTCCCGTAAGGCTGGCAGTCTTTAATAGTATCTCGTCGGTGGCCCAGCTAAAGAAGTAGTAAAAATCAATTTTCACTATTTTTTCGCATTTCTCATCATTTTTCCAACATTTTCTTATACGTGGTTTACTAAACTAATTCTTCTAGCCTTACAGAGAAATTGAAATCATTTGGTCCATTCTTAAAAAAGTTATTCTGATTTAAAGTGTGTGTGTGTGTGATTCTATTTTTATTGTGATTTTAATTGTAATTGAAATTTTAATTTTTATTATGTTTATTGTGATTTTAATTACAATTGTTGTTTTTATTACACTTTTTATGTCAATTCCGCACGCGTTCTTCTAATAAAGATATTTATTAATATTAAATTTATTAGAATTATTACCGCATTTAGCAATTTCCGATACGTGGTTATATCGCACGAAGCATCGGTTGAAACTAGTTCTGATTTATGCTACAGGCTAGTAAAGGTTCTGTTTCATGCTAAAACAGTGTGGTCTCCGTTTCGTGGTAAAAGTGGGCTCTACCGTACGCATAGGAGCTGTTCCGTGCTAAGCGTGAGCGTGCCAAAAAGTGGAGGCAACTCAGACCCGGGCGTGAGCACTCTCATATCCTCTCTGGTTACACACCTTTCGTGTTGTAACGTCATGTAGTTGCATTTTCTACAGGGTTGGTAATTCAGAACCACGGCGTGAGAAATGTATTGCATGCACAGTCTGTACCTATCTTAAGTCTGTGCTGGCAGTCTTTAATAGTATCTCGTCGGTGATGCCAGCCCCTGTGCTATTCAGCGAGACCAGTAACCGGACGCGACTGGGCGCGGGGATAACGTGGAACTTACAGTGATCTGAAATACCACATCGCTAAGAATTCTACCATCGACGAAAAAATTATCTAAATAGTGCCAAAACATCGTCCGAAATATGGCGGAGAATGTAACATTTAATAATAATCGATATCGTTTCGCGATAATTCGCTTTTTCACCGATCCGTCGCTACTAGAATCTCCTCAGTGGTCTTCTTCACCGACGCAATGCCGTCGGTGGCCTTCTGTTTCTCTGGCTGGAGCCAGAATATGTCCTAGAGGGCGTAAAAGAACACCGAAAATTCGCGTCTCACCAACTCCCGTAAGGCTGGCAGTCTTTAATAGTGTCTCGTCGGTGCTTTAGGCATATATAATTTCATTCATATATTCATATATTTACATTTATATTCATATATTTACATTTATATTCATATATTTACGTTTATATTCATATATTTACCCTTGTGTATTCATCCTTGTGTCCTTGCGTTACGGCCCGTTTATTTATTTTGTCGGGCTTTTATTTTTGTCCAGGTAACTCGCTCGTAATTCTCGGTCCGCGAATTTTTTCTTTACGACATTGCTCCGCCGTGCATCCGTTGCTGCGCCCCTATACGTCGCGCAGAAATCCTCGGCCATTCCGCGCCATCTTAAAACCTTCCGCTTTATAACGTAATCCAATATTTCACCGAGATTATTGCTTTCCGAGCATCGTAATACCGGTCTATCGTTCTATATAGCTTCTGTGGCTTTCGAAATGCCCTGAAAAACTGCAACAATTGAATCGATATATTTAATATTCTGGCCATCGTAATCGATGCAAACGATTTTCATTTTATTGGGTTAGCGGTTAGGGCATTTGATATAAACACACGAAGAATATTTCACTTTATATTAGCTCAAGGAAGGCACACTTTTACTTGTCGAATGACACACTGAGATCGAGACTCGTAGACGAAGAATTCGCCGCGTATTTATTGACCTTATCGGTCGTTCTCATAACGCAAAAACTGTTTGCCACAGGTACGCGGACCCATCCCGCAGAAAGAGAGAAAGAAAAGATAGTTTTTGTATATGTATAGAAGCAGCCTTCATGAAATCAAAGAAAAAAACCAACGCATCTCACAGGAAAATCCGCTATCTAATTTTATTGAACGTTAAAAGTAAAAGATACAGTGTCGTTCATAAAATGCTACAAACTCATGCGGCACAAGGTGCTCACATAATTGCATAAACATTGAGAATAATCAAAATTGAGTTGCATAATTAAAGGGTTATTTGCCTGGTTCTCCACAGGAACCGCAGCGCTTTAATATCGTTAACGTAGAATGAAGCCTTGAATTTCGCAGAGAATGTAAAGAAACGCATTTCTGGTTACATTCCGTTCGGCGCGGCGCGGCGCGGAGATATTACAATTTAATAAATTAATAATTTGCGAGGATCGTTACGAGGAGGCTCCGGGGAGACTTTTGTGCAACGATGCATGTGCGGCGTGCGCGCGTGATCACTGTCCATCGAGAGAGAAATATGTATAATTGCGGCATGTGGACAGAAAGAGAAAATAGGGACGAAGAAAAAATATCGCTAAAACGCGTGCAGCCCGAGGATCATTTCTGTAGGTAAGTTTTACGAGCGAGAAACACATACGTACTTACCATACGCTGCGCACATATAAACACACCGCCGCGACGTGTAATAAAGACGCGTCGGGTCGACCTTTGCAAGGTCGTAATTTTCGAAAGCAGCTTAGAATAGCCCGGAAGGGCAATTACTTTGAAACAGGGACTAATTGAGATCGCAACGGCTCTACTACTGAAACGAAGCACCGGAAGAGACGAAACTGACTTGGTTCTTTAAATCTTCCGCGTGGGTGGATATCTGGACGTCATCTTTGATCCTGTGTCTTCCCGAGTTTCTCCCTTAAATCAGAGAATAAAAGTACACGGGTCCAGGATGGTAGAAAACAAATTACCAGATAATCATGCGAGCACTTTATTTCACAGATTTGGCTAACTAAAATTTTCAATGAAAAGTGAGAAAGGTTTAAGAATGTGCCGACGCGTACGGCGGCCAGTAGTTTTCTTTTGTTCTTCAAAAGTTTCTATTGGATGGAGAAACAAGCGTGATTCGGAACATGATGTTTAACTGCATATTTTCTGAGGATTTTCCGGTGCAACATGGAATCTGTTTAAGCTCGTACGAGGCAAGAGGTGCCGCGCCGCACAGTGGTCCTCAAAATTTTACTTAAAGTGTGAAATTTTTGTTGCTTGCTATAGTTTAATATATGGCGGACAATGTACTAATATTTTTGTTATCATTCAGGCACTCATTAAGTGCTGCACTTCATCGAAAGTTAGTGATTTTCGTAGTACGTGTCTTGCTGCTAAAATTCGATGAGAAAGCTTTTTATGTTTCAAGTAATTTGTACACATTTCTTTCCAGTATGAAAGTTTTGCAAGTAAGTATGGACCATACTTTCAACAATTTTGTACCTTTTGATTGCATATCGTTTGGTAGTTATTTACATTTCAACATGATTAGTACGTAAATAATATTTGTTACGATCGTAACACTTCATTAGTGATTATGTTGTACTTCCGCGTGCGTCCAAATAGTTTTTTAAACGCGGTTGTAATTGTCAATGGTTTGGGCTTACAGTAAAACGAAAATTAGTTGCTCGAAATTACTCGCCTTCTTTTCACGGCATTTTCTTTACCGCGCGAAGCGGCCCTTGCGTTTTATAAACACTAGGCTAGATTTGGTTTCTTTCCGAATGCACTATTGCCTCATTGTATCAGTCTCTTAGGAAATATCCGAAGGGAATGATCTCGAGCGAAACGTGTGCTATAGTAAAGCGAAATTGTATTGAAAATTGGCCTTGATCCGCAATATTTTATGTATAAGTATTTGCGCTGCACGCTGTTTACAGCTATTATATTTTAATCTAGTATATAATGTAATATAAACTAGCATAGTGAATAGTGTGATATACGCAATAAGCATTTTCGTTTATATTGTGAAAATTATGCCGGAAAGTTCTCCAGAGGAACATGCAATTTGGACGTACTCAATAGACTATTATTAACATCCGACTCCCTTTTGAGTGGAATAAGAAAGATATCCTGGAAAATAAGAAAACCGTTTTCAAGTGAAGCGATGGACATGTTTTTACTACCAGAAAATCGCAGTACGACTCCAGGTTCCGAGCAAAGGTTCTGGTTCAAAACAATCTTCAAATGAAAATTGTGATACAACAATTTCTGATTCTACTTTATAAGCTTCAAAAACAGTTGTAAGTACCGTATTATTAATATCTATCGTTTAATTCAACAATATATTGCTTCTTACTTAAAAACGTACCAAAAAATATTGTTACAGGATCATTAAACAGGACCACTGTGCGCCGGTGGCTTCCTCGAGGTTCGCTGAACCGGCCGGCATAGCGGATAAACAATCGCAGCGTATTTGACGCGCGGCGCGGTACCTTTTCCCATCGGGTGGGATTCTCGTTTCTATATTCTATGCTAGGCACGCCGCTGCACCGTGTCAGGTATGGGGCCCAACGACGGCCATTTAATGCGCGGAGCTGTGCTTAGTGCCAATGTCAAAACCAACGCGGGTCGCCCACGTGCTAGGCCGTTAGGGAAAGAAACGGCCTCCATGAAAAATCCGCCTCATCGGGCGACTTGTTGCGCTAGGCCGACAAGAAACAGCGAGAGAAAGAGGGAGAAAGATCTAACTCGCGCCGCGCCGCGCCGCGCCACGCCGCTGCCGTGAGTAATACTAATGGAATTGATGAACTCGTTACGCGTCCGCGTTGTCCCGAGTCGAGTCGAGACGAGACGAGACGAAACAACAAGGTGACTATAAATTCTCTGTCCGGGGACGACCTACACGGGCCCACGGCGCGCCTCTCTTCGGAGAGAGTTCCGCGTTTCCAGTTCCACGCGGTGATAACGATAACGATAACGGGCGCGACCCCTCAACGTTTTCTAGTCGAGTGGACAAATGCCGGTATTCGAACGACTACGCTTGCGTTCTGCCGATGATCGCACGTCGTAACGTGGAAGACGGTGTTACGAGCTGGACAGCCAACCCTTTTATGGTTCTAGGAAGTGGGGGCTAGCTGGTCGATGGAGGACGAAAATATTTAAAGAATCTCAATATACTGTTGCATTGTAAATAACAACCTGTTGACATGTTTCTGCAAATTAAAAATCCGCAGTCTAGGCATACATATAATATAAAGTTAAAGCGTTCGTTGATTGGACAGGTCACCCCATACGTATAATATTACCCGAGTCTATTCACGTTCCAATGTTCGGGAAACGATGATAAAACGAAAACGAAAACGTGCGCGAGCGAGACGTGTCAATTGTCGAAGGGAGGTGCCGCATGTCGTCAGAGTTCCGAAATGACGTCGAATCGAAGAAAGCAAAAGGGCCGAGACGAAAAGGGACGAACGAACGATAACATCCCCGGGTCGGATGTACGGGCGGAATGCGCCTGAGATCGACGGCTCGTACCGTGGCCAATAAACATTGATTTATCGGCTTGGAAATCGAACTCGGGGTGATTTGTGATCCTCGGCAGTTCTGGCCGTGCACCAAGGGCCTCGCGGTGCGCCATAGGGCCCCGTAGGGCCCCGATACCGAGAGAGGAGGCGCGCTGGTGGGGACCCGTCCGTAAGTGCACAGGCATATCCACCACCGGGATCCTATATAAGAGGATGCCTCGAAGAGCTCACACTCTCATAACCGCTAGCTGAGCCTTACTGGGATTATCCGGCAGCCCACGAAGGAAAAACTGGTGAAGAGTCCCTGGAAGATCGACGAGCCAACGTGTCCAGTGCTAGAACCGCCCGGTACAACATGATACTCGTGAGTGACTCGGCTTTTAACCATCTTCTTCTTCTTCCTCCTCCTCCTCCTGTTGCGTTCAGCTTCATTTTATTCTTTATTCGCGTAACGTTTCTACTGTGATCCAAATCGCCACTCTCACTTTTGTCGTAAACTCATCAAATCAACAGTCTACCAACATCAAAATTATTCCGAATTAAAACATAGCAGTTTTGAATAGCGGCTTCAGAGTCTCTATTCAATGAGCAAAGTCCGACTGCAACATGTGAAATGTACATCTAATTGGACATCCGATTGCACATCGAGGAGTTACAAAGTGTCCGGAAAGTTTCGAAAATTAGCGAATAATTCTAGCAACAACAATAATTAATCCCTTCGTTAACGAAGTTTGGGATCCTGTAGCAGTGGTTCCACCGGTGAAAATTGAAGCGAGGCAAGGCGAGGCGAGGCGCCGGAGGCGCGGGAGTCTGAAAGGGGCGAAGCTCGAGTAGGAATGGTGCGAAATTTGTAATCTGAAAGTAGTTTGCGACAGAGAGGCGTCGTCGCGCGTCGGCGGCGGGGGTTGGGGGCCGGAAGATGCGTAAAGAGCGGCCTAAGAGTGTCGCGGGCAAATAAGGGAAGTTTAATCCGCGCTCGTCACGGTTGTCATCTAATTTTCAAGTTTTCGAAGCTGCTCGCGGGATGCAATCTCAATTAGTCTTCGCGGGCCAGCTTTTCCTCTCCTTGCTTGCTCTTTCTCTCGTTCTCTTGCGCGAAACTTTCAAGTTTTAAAGCGCCACGCCTGCCTCGCCCTATTGCAATTATATTTTACTGAATATTGCAGTTTACCCAACGCGGGACGGGGGCAGGCGTGGGAGTCAACGGAGACTCCGTCATTAACAAAAAAGTTTTTTCACCGATTCTGACGCGAACGCGTTCCGGTTTAAACGGTTTCGATGGCTTCCGAACCCAAATAAGTACTCGATAGCGTATGTTCTCGATTGAAAAGGGCAGCTTTCCACCCTGTCGGTGAATACTGGTCGCAATCTTGCTAACTGCTTGTAGGGAAAAGAGACAATTATTTGTTAGACTGTGGATCTTTCTTGGGAAATTATTAATCTTGTTTTAGCGAGAATCCTTATAAAAATGACAAATTCATGTCAGATGGTTTAAGAAAATCTCCAGTAACCGCGCGAAGAAAATTACGGTTGTCTGGAGGTTCCAGAGGTGTTTCCCTTGATCCCGTGGAAGCGGCGATCCGGAATGACCCGCAAAATAATCTCCGGAAGCCCGCAACTTCCCGGTGCTTGGGAAGTTCGTCCAAGTTTCTCGCGAGACGCCTTATTAATGCCGGTAAACGCTTCCGTGAAATGCTCGAACATCATTTAACTTTCCAACAAGTCGGTATCGTTGCTAACTATCGATAATTGAATCAACGAAAGCTTGATTTTCCGATCGCGGAGCACAATAGGTCACGGATCATTTTGGTCTGGCTTAGGTCGCTATACTACTTGAGGAAATTCTGATCGATAAATACGGCATAATTTACAGCAGAAATCGTTGTGCATCGAGTGAGAAAAAGCAATGTTAATCTATGATTGTGTTTGTCCAAGTTTACGGGTTGATCGGGGGTTAGGAAGCACTAATATTAATACACAGGCCGCGGCCGTAGCGTTCCGAAGTGTCTCGGATACTGTTCAAGTTTCTCGGAAACCGTATCGCAACTAACCAACGATAACCGAATCAACGAAAGTTCAATTTCGCGGTCGCGGAAGTCAATGGGTCACAGTTTCCACGGCAATAACGAGGAATCCCCGATCCGTCGGAATCTATTCCCGGCAATTTCCGGCGAATTTTCGAATTCGCCCGCGGGCACGGGCGGTCAAATATTTCCACAATGATGAAGTAGTATCGCGCGGCAAATCTTCGTGTTCCCAAGTTAAATATCGGCGGTAGTGGCCGTCGAGCCTGAAGTTCCGACGACGCGACGCGACGGTACACAGAACATCCAAAGGACTTTTCGTTTGATTCGATAGAATTCGATTCCCGTGGAAAATAGGTCAGGTGTAAATTGCTAAAATTTCGTTGTCGAACCGCGTTTGCCACGGCTCGGTGCCCCGTTTCAACAGAACAATCTTGCGTGCACTTTAAATCCGATCTTTCCGCATTTATTCCTCCATTTTATCGAACCCTTCAACCGCTTTCGAACCTCAACGTATTACAATTTCACGAAATTTCAAACCTGTTTCAAATTGCCGACGTTAATTCCGAACCTTAAACGAGCGTGCTTCTGTCGATTTATGAACGTTCAAAGTCCCGATATCGAAAATAGAGATTGTTAAGAAACAATTACCCGATTCAACGTAGACCTCGACGGTCTTTAAAATGTCTGTCTCGAAAGCAGATTGCAGTAGTGAGGAACGAGATTAGATCGATTCGGCGGGGCGGATAAAGTATGAAAGAGTCGCATGTTTCGTGAAACACCGACATGGAATCAAAGATGCGTTTTCCTTCCAGAGAATTCTATTTGGTCTGTTCCTCGGGCAAAGTTTCGCTACACCGATCGCGAATGTTTGGCTGAGCCCTTTGGGACCGCTAACACCGTTACGTCAGTTCCACATACAGGACGGATCCGGAGGATACCATTACTCGTTCACTGGGCCTCATCAAGCTAAATCGGAATCCAGTTTGAATGGAATTACACGGGGTGGTAAGTTCTCGCAGTCACCTTGTTACCTTGCTCTCATTCTATGCTGTTTCTTTCTTTTCGTTGTTCGATGAAACTCCTTCCCGGAGAGAAAGAACGAAAATTTCAGGCTAGAGAAAGTTTAGATTAATATTTCCTCCGAAACGCGATATGAGTTGGTCGAGTTTTTAAGGTTTCATCGAAAGCGATTTTAAATTTCTGTCGAAACTGCAGATTGAAATGTAATTCGATCGCAGATTAATCTCCGCTTCTAGCGGAACAGGCAAAATCGAATTTACTGGATTTGCTGATAAATACGCTCTGTCGCGTCGCGTCGGAGCTATTGAAAAATTGTTACTGCGAATTCTAACGACAGTACATAATATCCTAATCTTAATTGTTAAACTAACCAATTAGCATGAAACATTAGATTTCCATTGCACAATATTCTCTCTGTGCAAGCATTATTCTTTCTGTGGCAATTAGAGATGATTGTGCACCGGGTTCAGCCCTCTCATCGCTCAGTGATTTCAATATCAGTTCCCACGTGTCAGAATAATATACGCCTTCGTCGACAATTGACAGGTTCGTTCGCAAACAGCATTTCTGCTGGATGACTCGTAAAAGCGTGAATGGCATACATTCCTTTCCTGAACATCGGGCAGTAGACGCCGCGCCGCGCGCGGCCTACGTTCGCGAGTGGCGAGTGAGATTATTTTTGAAACGATGATCGATGTGACGCAACAAACACCCAGACCACAGGCAAAGGGTCCATCTGCTATTCTTCCGAGCGTTGCATAGACTCGTTGCTTTACGCATGCTTTTAACGAGACGAGTACCGTACCGTTAAACGTCCACAGAAACTTAACCAGACTAGAGTTTTAGAGATCGTGTCCTAAAAGACAAAGTTAATACTCATTGTACGCGCAAATTGTGTATTTTAATCGTTCAGATGATAAATAAGGCTGTAGGTGTTTGTAGAATTCTTTCTAGAACGTTTCTTCCGATTAAATCAGGTTACTCGTACATCGACGCAAACGGAATACTTCAAACGGTGACTTACACGGCAGACGACCAAAATGGATTTAGAGTAAGCGCCAGTAATTTGCCGCAACCGCCGAAGAACGATCTCCAGGAGGTGCGGGACACGCCGGAAGTGGCGGCCGCAAAGAAGAGCCATTTCGAAGCGCTGGAGAAGTCGCGGTTGAGGGAACAACCCAACTACCAATCGAATATCCTGTCTTACGCTATTCTGCCGCCGTACTATGGCTCCTCGCACCTCGGGAAAGACGACGAAAACAATTTAGCTGTTCGAGAAATCGTGGTGAGCTTTCCACTTCTGCTTTCAACCATTAAAAGGCCTAGTCGATTAAGATGGTCAAAACTGACCTAAGAGGTTTTTTAATTTTGCGCTTTGAAAAAAGTACAGGTCTGTTTTAGATCAGAGGGGTTTTTCTTCGGTCGGCTTTCGAATGGTTCGATAGTCATTCACCTCCAAATCTCGAAGGGCAGTTTTGGCCATTTTAATCGGCTAGGCAGATTACAAATTTTCTATCTATTGTAGCTTTTTTAATGGTTTACAGAAATGTTCAATTCTTGCAATCTGATTAGAAAGTGACTCTTTACCTTTCGTCAAAATAAAATCTCAAATAAAGAAAGTCGAAAGACCAGTAATATAACACTGTCCAACAGCCAAAAAGTATTTCGATTCTCACTATGCGATTCTTATAGAGTTTTTCGCGCTGACTCCGAATCTGTCCTTTTGACTGGCCGCAACTCATGTCGGGCGAAGATATTTTGCTTTCTCAAAATAAAAGGGTGGTTTCTCAAGATAAAAGTCTGCTCTATCGCGTGGTATAGTCCGATTTTCCACTGGACCCTTATTTTTTGAGATAAATTCGAAAATATCGTCAAAAAATGGTGCGAAAGTGGTCTCTCCGTCTTTAATGATCGTTTAAACAATCATATTGCATTAATATTATATATCACCGTATTCGGGGAAGTCTACCGAATCTTTTGCTGTAAAGAACAATTCAATATCTTCTACAATAACATCACAATACTTGTTCAAAGTTGAAAAATATGTGCTCTTTTAAAACTCCTTTTTCTCAAAAACTGTACGTATAGGAGAAAAATTAAGTAAGAATCGCATAGTGGGAATCGAAATACAAAAAAAAAGTTGAAATTTGTTGGACAGTGATAATCGAATCGTTTGATCTTCGCAGACCTCGAAGAACCCGTTCCTGCTCCCCCGAGCAGAAGCAGACAAGATCGAGGTCCCGAAGCCAGACCCGGGTCTTTCAAAGCTTTCGGCGTCTTCGGCGTCGTCGTTAGCGATCTCGCCGAGTTTGATACAACGACGGTCCGAAGACCTGCGCGGGAACTCGTTGCAGATTGGGAAACTAGTGAGCCTGGACGGAATTGGAAAAGCTGCACCTCTTCCAGCATCGTACGTGGTCCCAGGTTTATCGTATCGGCTGTTGCACAGCGCGCTTCATCACACGCAGGACTCGTTGGGTCAATACGACTATACTTACGCCGGGGATTCCAGTGCTAAAACCGAGTCCAGGTCCTTGGACGGGACGACGAGGGGCGCTTACAGTTACATCGATCCCAACGGCGTGTTACAACAGGTCCATTACGTCGCCGATCAAAACGGTTTCAGGGTTTTAGCGACCAATCTGCCGGAAGCCTAGTAAAACGGAAGTTCCTTTCGCGCTCGGGGGATCAACGCTCAGGAATCGGGCATCGTACTTCGAGAAGACAATTTTCGAGCGCTTCAACGTGTCGAAGAAGATCTTTTTTTTCATCGATTCTCGTTCGGTTTCTCTTCTCTATTATCCGATTAGGACTGGTCGCTGGAGCAAGGCCGCGGAAGTTGCCGATTCACGCTTTGACTGCGCTAATCTATCATAAAATGGATTATCGCGGTACCGACGCGGACTACAGATTACCCGGAACACTATGGTCTCGTTCGCCGCGCCGTAGACTTAATCGCGTGCCGAGCAACTCGCAAACCGAGAATCTCTAGTCGTGTGGCCGCACGAATTTGCAAAACAAGAGAGCCTTTGGGGATTTTCGGATTCCCCTGTTTCCGTGCAACGTGGCCTCTCCTTTTCCTGGCTTGCAAACGCGTTTTTAATGGCTGTTTCTACTCCGTCGAGTACAAACTACTTTATCACCGAGATGTCTAAAAAATTCGATAATTCTTTCATTTTAAGAGAAACCAAAGCTGTTTCAGCGGTGTAGCGTAAACATGTAACTCGTAGCCTCGTGTATCGCTCGATCAAAATATGTATTCGGATGATACCAATCGAGTTTTGCCGGAAAGGAAACGACCGACCAGAGTAGAATCAAGAGAAATGAAAACGTGGTAAAATTAGAGCGGACGAAGGTGGAAAGTGACAAGCAACCGGAGAATCTGTGCTCCCTATGAAAATTCATCTCGCACCGTCTCGAAGGTCTCTCTTTGAGGTTGATTTATCAGACGTGGGTTAATTTATCCACGGGAATATATTCTCGTGGAAGAAGTAGATCACTCGTCGTGGGAGAAAAAGCTTCGGGTTCCTGGTATAATTCGACTGGAACTCGGCGGGGCTGGTCTTTTTGCGAGTTTTCAAACGAACGCGAGACGATCAAGGGGTCCGGGTCAATCTTCGTCGCACGCGCGGCCGATCGCAAATTCTCTCGAACACCTTTCTCCGTCGCGAGATGCCCGATTGGTGCGGGGTAATCAAACTTTCTGAATGCTTTTCAAGTTCGTTCCGCGAAGCGAAACGCGCCGAGCCGCGCCGCGCCGAGACAACGGGGGACGAACTTAATTCGCATTCGCCTCTCCATTTTAATCATATCGCGGTAAGTCGATTCACAATAAATTATTCCACCTACGAGACGAGTTCTTTATTCTCCCCATTCCTGCTTCCCACTCGAGACTCGATTACCCCGTCGAGCGCGTTTCACTCGATTGTGCTTGCGCTGGGTACGCGATGCGCCATTTTCGTGCGTACAATGTTATTCCTATCGGGTGAAGTAGATTATGGATTTTCTGCTCACTATGGAAATTAACCCCTTGCGCTACGATTTATTTTACGGTCACATTTATTATCGTATTTCCTGGAGGGAGAACATGCATATTGAATAAACTATGTATATTCGAATTTCTGATCACCGATAGATGTTGCAGCGCAAGGGGTTCATTTACAGAATAACGCGGTTATACTAATGATAACACGTCTATGGGATCGGGAATGTGACGGAAATTGGCGAATGCACCCTTAGCTCTTGACCTCTGTCCCCGGGGGCCGGGGGTCGGGGCCGGGGGGCGACCAGCGAAATTCCCAAACGGACAAACGTCACGTCATGTTTTACAAAAGCAATCATCCTTTGACGATGAATTCGGTAATTTACTCGATGGCCGGGCTCTCTCGCAGTGTATCATCGACGTGATTCCGCATTCCGAACGCGGGCCGGGGCTGTTCCCGAATCGAATCGGCTTTGAGGTTGGATTTGAAAATTTAATGAAATGAGACTCGGGGTTGTTTGCGCGGATACCGTCGACAGAATGAATTAAATGAATAATTTGCTTTGATCCAGAATCGGGGAAGGCCGTGCCGAACAATAACGATTAATTAATTAAAGAGGCCTTCTGTGTCGCGTCGCCTCGGATCAACAACGAGATGTTTCTGTTTTCGTTCTTTTGCTGTTTACCGGATGGAAAAATCGTGGTGGCGCTCGCGTATTTAATCATGATTATTACGGAGTGGCTTTGCGGGGTGAAATCATCACGAATAATTAAATTCGCCGCTTGAATTATAAATTATAATTGAACAACGCTCGTCGTATTAGCGTATCTATTAAGTTGAGCAAACAAAAGGGAAAACGAACGGAACTCTAGGAAATCGAGCAAAGTTAAATAATTTTACTTTAATCGAATACGTAGCATACTTGAATTATTTTATAGTTTGCTTGAATAACAGTAGAATAAATATTGCGGAAACTATACGTATTACACGGAGTTTCGAACAATAACAAGTTGATTCAACTCTCGCGGATGTTGCTCGGCGGCTCCCGAAAGTTTCCTGTTCCCGTTGAACGAGGACCATGACCTACGATTACATTGCCGAGGAATTCGCCAATGATGCGAACAAAAGGCGGAAGACCTGCTGATTCGGTCCGTGGTCGATGATACCCTGACCCAGAGAACTCGGCCGTTCTTTCTTTTCGCTCGCCACTCGCCACTCGCCAAAACGGCCTTTCACCGCAGTCGTTGACTCCTCCATAACTGGCTACAGCCATGCTTTAAAAACCATTTGAATCACCGATCAAATCGTCCTTATAATCAATAAACACAGAAATAACGATTCGTAATGGTACACTTTTTATTCCACTCATTACCTCTTATCTTGTTCGAGCTTTCGCGTAATAGCTATCTTTTATTCGATGATAAATGTGTAGGAATCACGATTTTCCATTTGATATTCAGGTCTGGATATAATAAAAACAACTATGTAGCTATTCGCGGCGTGTCCACTGGCGGTATACCTGAAACGGTTGTTACAGCGGATAGAAAACGCGCACGGATGGACAACACGTGCGAGTGTGCGACAGACCCACCGAATCAGATCGATGCGATCATAGTATATTTATACACAATACACACACACACACATATTTTTCTATTTTATATATAAAAAAAAAAACAAAAACAATTAAAGCGTTTTAAATGTCAAAAATACCTGTTTCGGTATTTCACGGTTGCCGAACGCTGTACACTGTACACTGAAAAATGATTTTCTCTTACTTTAGACGCGTGAAATTTTGCACAAACGTCCTCTGGCAATTAACGAAGCACAATTCCGGTTCTCAAGGGTCTCTCGAGTCAGGTTATTCGATTGAACACCGGACACTGGCCGATCTTTCCCGCAGCACAATCCGGATCCACATTCCCCGCTGTTTCCGAACAATGTATCAACTTACGGTTGCACAACAAACATACCGACACTGTGGCAGTGTCGGTGCATATCAGTCGTAGCAGTATGTATCAGCTGGCGGCGCAGCCACTGTACATTGGCTGTTTGGAGCGCGGCCAGAAAGCGGAAGACGTTTATTTTCTCGCCGGTAAAAGATCAGCTTGAAATTTCTACAGAAACGGACAAAAGCAAAGTGAATGGGGAAGGTTCGACGGCCAGGAGTATAAATAAACTTCTCCTTGGCGGTTTCGATCGAGCTGTGTTACCTTCGGAACAAGTTCAAAGTGAGCTGTCACTGCAAATTCCGTCTTTAACGTGTCGGAAATTTACCGTCTCGCGTATTAATCGATGAGAATTAAATAGAAAAAAGAATTAAATAAAAATCCGTATTTTCCAATAATGGTAGAATTTTGTCGAAAGGAGAAAATGTGAATAATAATGTACGCTGCAGGTTTTCACGCGATCGATCGTTGACTGGGCGATTGGTAACGCTGCCACGATGGACGCAACAAGTCAGCGGGCGGGTAGGCAGTTGTCTACCAGATAACACTGTCAAGTGTCAAGATAAAAAGGTCACGTCTCGGAGAGTGAGGTTCTCATCGAGACGCTCGACAGTGTGATGATCCGTCGCATCGCGGCCATTCGCATGGCGGTGTCACTCGCGAACGACGACAGAGCTGGCGATTTACGGATCGCCAAGAGATCGCAGTACACGCTGCTGGTGCTGGGTGAGGAAAGATTCACAGAATCGATCGATCTCGCAGATCCGCGCTCCTCGATCGCAGCTGTGACACCGAATCGTCTCGGGAGTTCAGCGTAACGATTAGACTGCGGATTTCGTGCAATTACCAGAAAAATGTTTAGACGAAAAATAGTGAAAATATGAAACGATTTCATATTTGACGCCTTTATTATTAAGAGAAAAAGTTTCTGCAGGTTCGCATAATGATCCGCAGTCTAATGATAACGATAAGCCTCGAGATGATCCAACTTTCTCTGCTTTCTACTTTCAACGTAAAATGTCGCAGCCAGCATAGTGAACTTTTCGACGGGCACATACGTCGCCTGGACCGCGGTAGCATTGCCAATTTTGAATCGACACGGCGACCCCGTAAGCAACCAGGCCGCATCCTGGATCTGCTCATCCGTGGCCTTGGGCGCCATAATTGGTAGCCTGCCAGCAGGAACAATTGCGGACAGGATTAGTCGGAAGAGAAGCATTCTGATAAGCAGCTTGCTCTTATCGTCGTGTTGGTTCGTTATCGGGTTTGCACGGAGCAAACTATGGTAGGTAGCGTCTCTTTATTACCCTCTGTAAATATTAATGGTGCGCGTCCCTCGCATCCTTAATTACAGATGGAAGTAGCTCTAATCTGCACTGAATTAACAGGCAACAGAATTTTTCTCCCGTTCATGCAATTACATATTTGCTGGTGCATAGTTATACATATGTACTAGGACATATGATATCCTTAGGAATTCGTAAAATGTCAACTTCAACAGCATTGAATTTAATGAAAATATTTATTTTTAAGGATATTTGTAGCCCGATTCACAGCAGGACTATCATGTGGCGCGTCCTCCATTTTGGTACCGCTTTACCTTTCCGAACTAACAACAGATCGCGTCAAAGAGTCATCGGGCATGATCTTCCAGCTTCAAACCGCCCTTGGAATTTTATTCGCGTACTCTTTAGGTAATAATACTACAATACCATATACATACAGGGTGGTCCATTTATCTTGAGACAGCAGGAATATGAAAAAATGGTTTATATAAAATATTCTTTATATGAAGGGGCACATTTAATGGCGCTATGCACATTTTTCCATAATGGCCCTTTAAGGGTCAGATGAAGGGCAACTTCATTTTTACAAATGGAAAACCATATTTTTTATTTCATATTCGTATTCTACATCGAAAAATAATAATATCTCGTATAAAACATTTTTTCCCATCGTGCATGGTTTTATTAAACAAATTGTGGTGAATATCCCAATATTTGTTACGATGAAAAACGTACTGAGAGAGTTTGATCCGAAGTCATAAAAATCTAGTAAGCGGTGATAGGAATACATGTGTAGTACATTGACCATCTTAGGTGACGTTACAATTTTCTGTATATTTTTTGTTACGATTAATAAATTATCTGATAAAGTACGTACTTCTTATTGCCGCCTACTAGATGAAGATTCACAATACATGTTGTACGCCATTATGCAAGCTTTGCAACAGTTATCATGGTATCGTTAAAAAATAGTAAGTTCAGGAATAAAATGTTTTATACGAAATATTATTACTTTTCGATGTAGAATAGGAATATGAAATAAAAAATATGGGTGTCTATTTGAAAAGATGAAGTTGCCCTTCATCTGACCTTTGAAGGGCCATCATGGAAAAATGTGCATAGCGCCATTTTAAATGTGCCCCTTCATATGAAGAATATTTTATATAAAACATTTTTTCGTATTCCTGCTGGTTTCCGTAATAATTGACTGTCTCAAGATAAATGGACCACCCTGTGTATTAAAAACGCTTTAGATAAAAGCAATCTTGTTAGTTTTTCAAAGCAACACGGAACAACAAAATAAATGAATGCATTCGAGTTGTGAGTAGATGATCGGGGAAAAGTCTCCAAGTTGAAATAGCGCTAAGGTAGTAAGGTGTTGTGAAATCCACTGTCTTTCAGATTTCGCCGACAATTTGACAGCGATAGCAGTCTTCTGCGCCTTGGCACCAGGTTTTCTCGCGATCGCGACTAAATCGATACCGGAATCGCCTATCTGGTTGATCAGACATGGTCGTCACGAGGAAGCAGCAACAGCAGCTCAAGAGATCCTAACCCATTTTCGGGCAAACGGTTTCACAGAAGAAAGTTCGAGGCGAAATTTACCCATCTCCGAACTGTGGCTGCATCGAAAGGCCACCATCGTTGCCCTCGGTAAACTATTTCACCAACGGTCCCTTATCTCGACCATCAAAATTACCGTCTACCAAAAAAATACTTTCCGAAAATAATACACGAATGAACGACCTGTCACCGATATTCAAATTCGCATCCGAGGCTCGCGAGACGCAGGTACGTGTAAATTTAAATCCTGCCTCGTCACATTCAGATTCAAATTTCAATCCGCCACAGTGACATTCAAATTCGCGCGTCCTAAATTGAAGTTTCAGCCGAAAATATTTGAATGCACGTTCTACTTTCTACTATTCAGAGCCGACTTTATATTCTAGTCGGTGCGGCGCGGCGGGACGCGGCGGTACACAATTTCAATTCAAATTTCCTTTATCACAACCGAAATTTGACCTTGCTGGACTCGAACTAGCCTTTACCATACGAATCCTAGTTTTCCTTTGCGATATTCGCGCTTTTAGATAAACTGTTTCATACTGAACGGCGCGGACTTTGAACGTGATAATTCGTATTCTATTCTCTATCGAGCTGGCTCGAATTTTTGGCGGGAATTTCTTCATGCAAAGATTCGTGTCCTATTTTCTAACGTGCGAGTTAGAGTTTTTCTTAACAAGAATGGTTTAGCTATAAGGTAAAGGTAGTAGTAGTTGACCAGTTAGGAGAAGTTTTCCACGCGAACAATAGTAACCACTTGCTCTGTCATCAAATAGCGAGAGTCGATGCCTGAAGACACTCTTTAAGTCTTCTAGATTATGTACCAAGGCCACTTTTTAAAAAAAGTTTACTTATACAAATTTAAGAAACATATTTTAAAATTTCAGTAATTGCTTCAGAAGTTGACCACTCTTGAAAATGAAAAATCTAGTAGTTGACCTTCTGTTCGTTAGTAGTTGACCACTTATATACTAGAAAGAGGGTTAAAGCAATAATGTTGGGAATCATTATACTGTCATTTAGTTTCAACAATTACCAGCGCAAATTACGATTAAAGAATAAAATAAGAAATAAGACAAATCAATTCCATAAAAAGTTAAGTAATCTCGATAAGTAATGAAGTAATTTCTGTGTGAAATAAATAATTAAATAAATGCATTTTAAGTTTCCGTTGGTATTTATAATGTCACGCACACATGGCTGTTTTAAAAAAGTGGACACTTTTTTGTCTTTTTCTGACAATACTTGACCGTGAATGCAATCGATAGTTGACCATGTGGTTATCCTCTGAAACACAGCATGCTACAAAAAATTTAGAATTATATTTTGTGCTCCTAACAATCGTAGATGTAAAATGGAGATACATTATAGATCGTAAACAAATTTAAATGAGCCACGTCAGTAATTGATCACGCCTGTCACAACTTCTGAAAATTGTTCAAAAACAATATTCAGTATTTAACCACCTAATATGCTATTGTTTTTCAAGTTAGGATAACAAAAACAATGCATTTAACACTTATAAAACTCTGTGAGAATTTAAAAAGCGAATAATTCAGTTGCGAAAAGTTTATAGATTTTTTTTACCTGAACCGTACAGCTGTTCTTAACAGAAACGTTAAGGAAATAGAAATATATCGGCATATTACTAACCTTAATGAGAGTTCAAACGCCTGTTATTACTATGGATAATTCACTTCGCATGTAATTGTTTTGAAATTTAACCAACAGACGGCGAGGCATCCGAGATTCACTTTCATAAAAAATCTGCAGCTTATAAAAATCTTATTTTTTATGTTTTTTTCTATACGATGGTCAACTACTGGTACCTTTACCTTAATGGATTCGCGTGGAGGTAATTATTCGTATCATCACTTTGATTTGAAGAATTTTAATGTTATGCGTGGAATGGAATGATGTGTTTCATTCTGGTTTGGAATCGCACGGATATCTGACAAGTTCCCCTTTTAGGTATGACGATGTTTCAACAGCTGTCAGGGATGAACACCTTGGTATCCTACGCGACGATCATATTCCAGTATATAAGGTTTCCCCTAAGCTCGACAAGTTGTTCGATTATCGTCGGATTGACGTACGTGATCGCCACGCTGTCTTCGCGGAGTCTGATCGATCGCACCAAGAGGAAACTTCTACTTTTCCTCAGCTTATCCGTCATGTCCGTTTGCATGTTCATTCTGTCTGGTTACTTTCGCCTTAAGGTAACTGTCTCACATCCGTTTTACGAACACAAAACAAACGCGTCGAAGCTCCCGCTGACTTTATCTTACTAAACTGCATCCACATTTTTCGAATCATTCATAATAAAAACGTATGCATAACACAAACAACATGACATAACCGGCAACCGGACGATATTTTCGTTTTATATTTTAGAACACGGAGGACGTTTCCAACTTTACTTGGCTGCCGTTTTTATCAGTTCTCACTTATGTCGCCGCCTTCGCTGTTGGTTGCGGGCCAATGCCCTGGATTCTGATCGAGAAGATTTTTCCCGAGGATATGAGAACGGCGGCCATTTCCGCTAGTGTCACGTGCAATTGGGTATCAACGTTCGTAGCGATGAAACTTTTCCAAGATATGCTATCTTTCATGGGAATCTCCTCGACGTTTGCTGTTTATGGGATGGTTAGTCTAATCGGTGTCGCGTTCGTCGCCATTATGGTACCGGAAACGGAGGGGAAGAGCGTCGAGGAGATACTGGACGAGTTGGAAAAGGAGCGAGAGCTTTCAGAGTACTGCATCTAGAAATACCTGATTACCAAAAAATTCAAGATAGTCTCTGAAAGAGAGAATAGCATTAAACAAATATAAAATGAAGAATTATTCACAAATAGGTACGTTTCAATTTCAAGATACATACTGGTCGAGAAAAGCAAGATAGGGTCACTTTCTATTTGTAAAAGTTACAAGTCGCGTACGAATAGAATTGCTGTTGTAAATTTCGGAGAATTTAGAAGAACGAATTAACTTTTGAAACGCTGACTAAGCAGAGTAGAAGAAAAAAGATTGCCAGAGAAGTTTGTAGATGAAATTCCGGTAGTTCAGAGGTTCCTCTGAATTATCGTTGCGGTGTGTACGTTTATTTCTACCTGGTTGTAATTGAGTTGGCGTTCTGAAATTTAATTAAACTCGTTCCTTCGAGTCACTGTAATTGAACAGCTGAAAGTGGCTTCCGGATGCAGGTAATTGTTCAACTAAATTTTAAATGAACGAATCACTGTAGAAGGCTTCGCAAAACGGTGCAACGAAACAATGTACCATATTATGAGACGCGGAACATTCGTTATCTTCATGCAAAATCACTTTTCCTTTTTAAATAAATCGACTAAAGCAAGATACAAACATTTTTGTGCTTTTCAACAACGTTCAAATATTAATAAGATACGATTGGTATACAGGGTGGTCCATTTATCTCGAGACAGTCAATTATTACGGAAACCGGCAGGCATACGAAAAAATGTTTTCTATAAAATATTCTTCATATGAAGGGGCACATTTAATGCCGCCATGCACATTTTTCCATAATGGCCCTTTAAGGGTCAGATGAAGGGCAACTTCATCTTTTCAAATGGAAGCCCATATTTTTTATTTCATATTCTTATTTTACATCGAAAAATAATAATATTTCGTATAAAACATTTTTTCCCAACGTGCATGGTTTTATTAAACAAATTGTGGTGAATATCCCAATATTTGTAATGATGAAAAATACTGAGTTTAATCTGAAGTCATAAAAGTCTAGTAAGCGGTGACAGGAATACGTGTGTAGTAAATTGAGCATCGTAGGTGACGTTACAATTTTCTGTATTTTTTGTTACTATTAATAAATTATCTGATAAAGTACGTACTTCTTATTGCCGCCTACTAGATGAAGATTCACAATACATGTTGTACGCCATTATGCAAGCTTTGCAACATTTATCATGGTATCGTTAAAAAATGGT
Organism: Lasioglossum malachurum; assembly: GCA_028455605.1. Taxonomy (NCBI): domain Eukaryota; kingdom Metazoa; phylum Arthropoda; class Insecta; order Hymenoptera; family Halictidae; genus Lasioglossum; species Lasioglossum malachurum. The sequence goes on from CM052311.1 coordinate 13,695,422, forward strand.
AAGTTCAGGAAAAAAATGTTTTATACGAAATATTATTATTTTTCGATCTAGAATAAAAATATAAAATAAAAAATATGGATTTCCATTTGAGAAAATGAAGTTGCCCCTCATCTGACCCTCAAAGGGCCATTATGGAAAAATGTGCGTAGCGCCATTAAATGTGCCCCTTCATATGAAGAACACTTTGTATAAAACATTTTTTCATATTCCTGCTGGTTTCCGTAATAATTGACTGTCTCAAGATAAATGGACCACCCTGTATGTACGTTGTTTGTCAAACACATACCATATGTAAAATTCAACTGCAACGAAATCGTGACTGTAACAACGATTCGCCCAACATTAATCCTACGTTTTCTGGTATTTCAAGGGTTTGTCGTGTTAGCGCGTTTCCGACGCTTGCATTTCCTCATATTTCCACACGATTCAAATATTAATACGTACCTGTAGCCGACAAGATGGCCGCCGCAGCGCGAGCGTGGAGAAATTCCGGGACAGAAAGAGCCACGCGCCTGATGTCAACGATCATGGACTTTATTCGCATATTTATTTCCATTCGTTCGTTACGTATGCAGACGATATATCACATAATACAATGGGCCGGCCGGGCCGGGTCGGGTCGGGCGCTGAATTCGCGATAGCTCTCGGTTTGTTTTGCTTTTTGCTTATCGGACGTCCCTCTGACCCTCCCCCCTCCCCACCATCTCGGCGAATTGTCGCGCGCGCGTTTCGATCAAACGCCATTGATCGATAAATGCCTCGAAAAAAAATCTCTGAACGCGACCGTACAAAAATCCTGACGAGTTTACCTTCTCTCTGCTTTAATTACATCGATATAACAACACTTATTCGTAAACGGTGCTTTGTTGCCGCGTGTCTGCGCGGGGCGCCTTAGAATCTCCGAACATGCGCAGCATAGCGATTTTGAAGGGTTCTGTAGTTGAGGTGCTGGCACCAATCATTTCTCGCCACTGTTCATTATTTCTCATCGTCATCGGTAGATGCTGTTTGCTCATTTTGTTCGCGAAATTAATTTAATTTGGCGATTTTTAATATTTAACCCTCCTCGTTCTTCCCCCATTCTTTCCGTCGTAATTTATCTTTTAACGTTACGCACGCGCGTAATGGTAACGAATCGATACGCCAGAGAAAAAAACACAAGTAATTAACTTTATAAACCTGTTGCTCGAGAATGAAAAATTAAATTCGAAATTGATTCGAAACAGGGCTATCGTGCTGATAATCGTTATCGATACCGCACCAACACCTCATCGGAACACGAACCCTGAACATCGAAGGCGTCAACGTTATTATTCCGAGTGACCAACGATAAACGGTAAAAAATCTACGGAAGCAATATGAGGGTGGGGGAGGGGGAGGAGGTGGTAAAGAATGGTTTCGATGGGGGTTCAGAGGGATCCGCCTCTGTGCTCGTTAAGCAAACGGCTGAAAGGACTTTTCCGAGGGGATGATAGTCGCGGGCGCGAGACGGTTCGGTTTTTCTGCGTTTAAACATTAGCTGCGTACATATAGATATCGACACGTACTTATTGGACTTGTGCTCAAGGAAATTGTCGTCCTTCCAAAACCGGACCTGTCGAACCTGTCAACGAATCCCCTTTCCCCGAGGAACTTCGAGCAACCGAAGCCACAGGAACTTCACCAGGGGCACCGAAGGGTTTTTGAGTATTTCGCGGACGAGTTCGTCCATTACCGCACTACGAAGTCCGTTTCTTCTCGTTTTGTGTTCGTTATAGTTCGGAGGAGGGTCCACGATAATCCACGAGAGTCCTCAGAGTGATATAGAAAGAGAGAGAGAGAGAGAGAGAGAGAGAGAGAGAGAGAGAGAGAGACAGAGAGAGAGAGAGAAAGAGAGAGACTACGGAGTCGTTTGCGAACGAAGTAAGACACCGAAGAAGCTCGACTGTTCTGATCCACGGGTTTCCCTCGCTGGAACCGCTCCAGCTGGTGGGAACCGTGGTCCGTTGTGCTCGATTCCGCGGCACTGATCATTGGCGTTGTTCTGGATCCGTCAGAAGGATTGTATCCTCACCTTCGAGGTCTTCGGGTTGAAGGTGACGCGTTGAGCGCCACACTTGGCGCGCTACAGTCATCTGGACTCGCTCTGAGAGTGCACCGTCGGCTCGGAACTCGGGTCCAGGTCCGAATCGTCGATCGAGACACCCTGCTGTGGCATCCGGGTCGAGTAACTGGGGCTACGATCGTTCCTGGAACCGGAACAGCAATCTTCTCTTCGTATGTTTGATTGCGAGTTTCACCCGAAAGCAGCTTTTGCGCGCGCGCGCGGTAAAACAGAAGCGTTTCGCTCTATTAGGTCTTTCGTATGTTGCGACCGCTCTTTGTTCACAGAAAACTCCGGCGCTGTGTTCGTTTAACACTTCGAATAAAATTCACGTTTACCAAAGAACAAAGTAAATTCTTATCTAATTCTTATGTTTGCAAAGTGGCAGACGTTCGCTCGTCGAAAGTCACTTAATTGCCAAAAGTCCCCAAAAACATACACAAATAATAAAAAATTAAATTATTCGAAACAACGATTATGTACAGCACTTTGCGAAAGAACAAAAAGGTTATTGTAGAATAAAAGAAAACATAAACGCTACGAACTTATTCCTCAACCCAATACATATCCGAAAAAATAAGAGCTCTTTACGCAAGATTGGAGTTCAAAGTGGCATACCGCTGACCAGCCATCGTTCACTTTTTGCCTGCCTGCGCTACCTTAAAATCGGTAATTAGTGGAAATCTGTGTCGTGTCAATAGCCAAATGAAAGTATATCTCTCGGCCGCGGCCGGTGAATGTAAATAAAATATTAAACGGTCTGAACGTCGCGTCGACCGCTATGAACGTTGGTTGAAAAAAATTGTAAAAAACATCAGTGTTCGAAGACACAGGAATGAAATAATTTCCGTCCGTTAACGGATTATGTAGTAGGATTGTTGGAAACACAGCGATTGCCTTGGAATGAATACTGTCTGTAATTGTGTTGTTACCTCACGGTAAGTTGACTCCCGTCGCTGCCGCGTCTAGCGCCGTCGCCCTGTCGCTTGCAAAAGCATTTGCAGATGATCCTCTTGAACGCGAACCGGAAGTCCTTGCTGAAGAGAGCGTAGATGCACGGGTTGATCGCGGAGTTGCAGTAGCCTAACCAGAAGAGCACGCTGAACACGGTTGGGTGGATGCAATTCGGACAGAACGCGCGGACAAGGTACATCGTGAAGAATGGCAGCCAGCAGAGGATGAATCCGCCGACTATGATGCCCAGCGTTTTGGCAGCCTTGGTCTCCATGCGAAACCTTCTCACCTGTGTGCGTGTCAACCCGCGCAACGTACCTCGTGTTATTATTTCATAGAAGCGCGCGCTTCGAAATCTGAACGTCTAGTTAGAAAACTGCATTTTCAATGAGAACCTTTACGTAGGTCGCAACACACGTTGATCGTTCAAATTGACTAGCCTGGTCTGTCAACTAGGGATGTCGATTTTTAGTCGGTTATTGAAAAAATCGATTCTTCAATATCCGATTTTTACAAATAATCGATTCTAAAATTGTAAAAATAATCGGTTTTTATGGCAAATTGAAGTTGTATGACTGTACGTGGAGACCGTGGAGTGTTTACTGTGGAGACTGTATAAAGCAGATCCAAGAGCATCAAAAGTAATTATACTATACTTAAATGTTCCTAAAACGTGACAATTCAACTGCGCATAATGATTCTAACGGAACTCGTTCATTGGCTAATTCCCTAATCGAACTCGGCCGACCACGCGACCATTGGCTGACGTGCAACGACATGCGCGAAACACGTACGGAATAAATTGTTCAACTTTTTCGATTTTCGTATACTCAATTTTGCTATAAATGCACAAAGATCCGCAGTCTAATAATTATTATATTACTTTATTTCTTGGATAAAAGAATCCAAAACAAAATTTTGATCTTCGTTCTTTTATCATTTTTAGACATTCCTAAAAAAATCGATTATTTCGGAAACGATTTTTAGTTTGTAAATCTTTGTAAAGTTGGTAAATCGCGATCTTTTTGAAAATAATCGGCATCCCTGATGTCAACACGGTAAAGACGTTAGAACTGATTTTTGTCGGGCGTTCCCAAGTTACCTGAGCCTTTATGTTCCTCTTGCCCATCCTCATCGTCCTAGGCTTCTCTTCAGGGCCCGGTGCGAGCTCTCGCAACGACACTTCGTCGCCTGTCACTTGGCTCTCGCAACTGCTTCTTCTGCTGGGTTTCCTGGTGCTGCCTACTCTATTGATCCCGCTCACCTGTCGTTCCGAAACTATTTTAACACCAACGTTCTCACTTCGTTTTTATTCGTTAAGTTTATTGAAACGCACGGAGAGCGTCTCGTTTGTCTGGTTAGGGGTGAGGACGGGTGTCGGGGGTTCGGTGAAACGAATATGATAGGTAAACGACAAAACAATCCTAGAACAAACGATTCTTTCACATTGTTTATCCGACTGTATATTTCCGTTCTGAAACGAGTCGAAATAAACGATTCTTCGGCACGATGGTTGAGAGTTTCGGCAAGGAGAAACAATTCGCGAAGGAAATCAAAATCCCCGGTTTACTCGTAATGTTTAATTTTAGGTCTGGCGAAAACGTCCATCGATTAAATCACGCAAAACTAGGTCATTTTTAGGAATTTATTGCTGCAGAACTGGATGATGCAGAGCCAAACAACTTTCTGCAGTGTGTTCGGGCATGTGATTCGGTATAGTAGAGTAATTTTTCAAATTTACAGTTTTCCAAATTATTCGATAAAAATGAGGGCGATCTTCCAGCAGCTAGTGTGGGTTCGCGCAGCGCTTCCGAATTCCCGAAAAATCCTCCAAGTACCGTTTTCCCGCTCGTTAAAATTTCGAGTGTATTTCCCGGACGGGTCGGGGCCGCCCGAATCATTCGCGAACCGTGAAACTTTCAGGCAGCTAAAAATATCGGCGATAACGTTAAGAAACGTGGACGTTCCGCGCGTCGAATAAACATCGCGAATAATAGCGCGTAAATTCTCGCGAGAACCGCAGCGCACCGTACCGGTTGGAGCCAGAGGAAAACAAAAAGAAAACAGACATGGAAGGGTGGGATATGAGCAATTTGGAAGCATTTCAAAGTTGGCGAATTTCGCGGTGACTCGCGGTGAATTCGACAACAAAATTACCTCGAGACGCATACCGCTGAGAGCTCACAAGATGATCCCTGGCAGGATTCCTCTATCCCTCCCGGCCCATTACCGTTTGCGCCTCTCGCCCAGTTTCGCAGCGTAGCTCGTCTCACGCGTACCGTACGCCAGCGTGTCGCCACTGTCGCCAGCGTTAGTGGAAAGAGTGCAAAGACGAGCTACGCTGCGAAACTGGGCGAGAGGCGGATGGGTAAGGGGCCGGGAGGGATAGAGGCTTAGACCTTAGACCATATATACCTATAGACCCGGCATAGGTATAGTATGTGTATAGGGAAACCGAGACTGGAGCTCTGCAAAGATAAAGTCATTCGTGGCGTCAAAAGATAATTTCAAAATGGCTGAAACGGCAGACCGACGCTAACCGACGCCGACAGTACACCATTATGTATACACTTGGACCATAACCTGAACAAGTTCGTAAGAATTTTTCAACAATTTTGAATTTCATCTACTCAATTTTTTAGTAAATAAAGATCCGCAGTTTAGTACATAATACATAATCATAAGCGAGGTAAATGTAAATTGTGTAAAACCAGAAGTACTACCTTAAAATGTTGTAAATGTGATCAGTTTATAAGTAAAAAACCATTTTGTAACCTGCATAATATGCGAAAATTGTTAATCTTCAGAATCAAATATCGCGCGATTCCTAAAATAGTTAATAATATATACATAATACTATTATTATTTTAGTATACTTCATTGTAATATCTTAGTAAAACATACAGGTCACGACTGATTTTATCTATACCGAGGTGTATATGGTCTAAGCCTTAGACCATATATATCTATAGACCCAGCGCAGATAATTTTCCCCTCGGCAAAGATGAAGTACACCGTGACGTCACATTCTCGAAAGATGTACAAGCTATTGGGGGGTGAGGGGGATCAGAATTTGGAATTGTATCATGAAATAGTCAATTATAATTATATATATTATATAATATATAATTATATTTATTCTGTTTGTTTTATTAAGATATTACCTGAAGATTAACAACTTTCGCATATATTATGCAGGTTACAAAATGGTTGTTTACATATAAATTGATCACATCTACAACATTTTAAGGTAGTACTGCTAGTTTTACGCAATTTACATTTACCTCGCTTGTGATTATTTATTATGTATACTAGACTGCGGATCTTTATGCATTTACAAAAAAATTTGAATAGATGAAAATGTCAATACATGATTGCTGCTCTATTACAATCATTCAGGGAAGAAATAACATTCAATTTAGTATCTATTTCTTGCAATACTAGTAGTGTTTGGCGTCGGTCTGCCGTTTCAGCCATTTTGAAATTATCTCAAGACTTATCTTTTGACGTTACGGTGTACCTTATCTTTGCCGACCTGCACTCTCGGTTTTCCTGTACACATACTATACCTATGCCGCGTCTATAGGTATACATATATGGTCTAAGGATAGAGGGATAAAAATATGGTAACGCTGGGCAGGAATGCGGTGACGTAGGCAAGAATGCGCGACCGATTGGTTAGCTTGGGAGGAGCGCGCCTTCTATTGGCCGAAGCGGTCACACTACTACTGCTATACAGAACGATAGACCCCTCTTACCTCTGTGCCCCCTCGGGGATCATCTTGTGAGCTCTCAGCGGTACTTGACGCTAGAATCTACGGGGCACTTGATTATTTGGTGAAAGTGACGGGGGGAGGGACAGGACAGGACAGGAAGGTGGGGGAGTAAAGAGGAAATTTGTATCGATTTGAAAATTAGCGATCTCGCGGGCTCGACTACCGCGAGCGTTACCTTGAGATGCGTGCTCCTCGTCGGCGTGGTCGGGCAAAGCTGGCTCTGCGTCTGCCCGTTGCTGTAATGCACCGACACTTGAGAGCATCTCGAGGGCGTCCTCTCGAGTGTGTTGCACTTTGTATTCAGCGTCTCGGTGCTCGGATAGGAGACCGAGATCTTGATCTTCTCCTTTTTCACCGAGCTCCGACTATTCGACTCCGGGCTCCTCGGGCTCCCGTTGTTGCTACCGTTGTGCACGCTGCCGCGGCCCCGGTGCATCCTCAAGGTCATCCTTTGTTCGTCGAATCTGCGGAAAAATGCATGTCGCCGGGTGAATCGTTTGCAAATCGTTTGCGAATCGTTGCCCGCCACGGGGAAAACGCATTGTTTCCCATTGTACGAGCGCGGAATTGATCGAAATCGAGCGTGCAATGTAAAATGACCTGGTGCAACGAGGCTTCTGGATTGTTTTTTGACCTTTGATGACCTGGATGGTGGGTCATTGTGTGGGAGTTCTTGGATCGATGGCGATTTCATTGGGTTTATTCTAGAGTACGGCTTTTACGGATGGTTTGCGGCCCGTTCTCATTGTTTTAGGGACATTCTATTAGATAAAAATGTAGGGAGCCATAATTCAACAACGACGATCTGATCGTGTCTGTATCAAACAGATACAAAGGAGACTGATATGTTTACCCGGAGGGATATTTCTCGATCTCCAAGGGCAGTTTTGACCGGTGTTTTGATGGAGGGCTGGTTGGATTATTACGAAGCATCGTGCATTTGGTAAATCTAATTAGAAATCGCTGGTAGCAGGAACGTGGAGAACAGTGGAACAAAAGGGGATAGAAAAGAGAGAGAGAGAGAGAGAGAGAGAGAGAGAGAGAGAGAGAGAGAGAGACGTTGACGTGGAATAAAAACAGCTCGCCAGAACAACCACATTAGGGGGAAATGTGAAGCGACGCGTGCCGGATGCCGCTTCCGGTTCAGCTGATCGAAAAGCTCGAATTCGACGAGAATAATGGACGAACGTTGCCGGTTACCGCTCCCACCCTTTTACCTGGAGCCGCGAGTTTTCGAGCCCTTTGTCGTGCGGAAGCCTTGATTAATGGCCTTCGTCGTGGATACAGCCGCGTTGTATATTCTCCAGTAGAAAAACAACATGACCAGCATCGGTATATAGAAGGAGCCCAGGGCGCTAAAACGTGACAACAAGGAATCACGAAACTTTTTCATCTTACCCGACTTCCAACTGAGCATCGCCAGCTGATTGCGGATCTTTATGCAAACAGATTCTACATTTTTCTGAATTAATCCGCAGTCTAATTATTACAATCGATGGCAACGACGAACTTTCTTACTGATAGATGAAGTATGGATTTTTAAGAATCGATTAGAAGCCAGAAGCTTGTTTAATACGTTTATACATTTCGTGTAAAATTTGTCAACCAGTCTATTCGAAACGTGTAAAATGATTAGAAGATCGGTAGAAACGAGCGAAACAAGGTTTAACGATGCAGAACGCGTGGAAAGCGCCGCAAAGAATAATTTCGGTCACAGTCAAATCTCCAGAAACACACCGATAATTTCCGCGGACAGAAGAAAAGAATTGGATAGCGCAAGTGTCATTCACCGAACAAGAGGGAATAATTCCAATGTTTTTCGCCGACGGAAGATCCTGAAACGCGGAAACTGCGTTTAATGGACGCGCTTGTTGAAAGCCTCGTTTGATCTTCCGGTTTGTACTCGGGTTAGTTAACGGTTTCAATTTTTCCCGTCGCGTTGTTGGGGTAGGATCTCGACAAGAAAGAAACGAAAGAAAATAAAAGGATACGGGAGGAACGAACGTAATTATTGTGAACGTTGCCTTTGTCACATCGAGGTAATGTCCGTGAAATGTCCTCAAAAAAAGGATTGTTAAATTCTGTATAAAATAAAACTTCACCGAGCCAGCCGTAAAAATGAGTTACTTGAAAATGCTTCCGCGATTATACTCGAGATACCGAACGCGTTTTGCATTACTATGGTATACGTATTTGTCCTTTATTGAATCGAATCGACCGAACTAGAGCTTGCAAGGGAACTATCGACATCGATATACGGACATTTTTATCGCGACTTTTTTCTATTTTAAACAACATTTTCTGTAGAACTTGATCTTCTAAAAGGACATTTATGTGCAAAAAATCTACTGATATTAACAATGTAAATATATAACTTCCATAATAAATACTGCTTAATTTTATGCAGAAACATATGTATGTTCCCATTCCATGCAAAATTAATGAATATTTACGTAAACATATGTAAGCCGAGTGTAATATGTTTGGACCGTGCAGAGTGAAATTAAATATGTTCATAGCAAAGTATGTATTTAGATAAAAACGCAAACATCCGCTCGTAACAAATGTTACACAGCAATGAATATATCTATCTATGCATATACAATATGTATTCACTGTACAATATGTATATGCATACATAGAAAATAGAAAAATGTGTGTGTACCATATGTATGTATGGTCCCATCGATCCGATTCGGTGGGTCTGTCGCACACTCGCGCACTCGCACTCGGATCAAGTTGTCGAAGCGCGGTGGTAGTAAATACAGTAAAAGCTCGTTCGTTGTCCAAAGGCCGGGGGTTTGAGCGGACAACGACCGTGCCCGGGCACTATTTTTGATTTATGACTGCGTCTTTAGTGAAACGGCTAGTTAAATGACAAAGAAAAGCATTCGCAGTCGAAAGCAGCAACTGTCGGGCTTTAGAAAACTCCTTTTTCTCCTTGCCATATTCGTTTGCTATTGTTCTCCGTTCTGCGCGGATCTGGACAGGCCTGGGACACATCTGGCGACCAGATCCACGCAGGCCTAATCCTCTCGTTGACAGGCAGCGGAGTGGGTGGTAGGCACTGGACAACGATCGTGCCCACGATTCAGGACAACGAAGGAGCGGTTACTGTAGTCGGCCGGTTCGGAGCTGATCCGTGCGCGTTTTTTGTAATCGATGAAATGATAAATGTAAATGCATAATGAATGAATATTTTTTATCTAAATCAAACGATCAGGGTTCGTATAGGAATCGGGAGATTGCGTCCGATGTAAATGTAGAAACCTGGACGTGATTTTGTTGGATGTCGCGTCGAACGGTTCCGAGTGGAGAAGAAACGGATAATGTAACGTAGGAACGATCGTAAATTTGTCGGACACTCGATGGAACATTAAACGTCTGCTCGGTGGTTGATTTAGGTGAAACGTCGCGCATAAAGCGACGTGATAACGCGGTAAGAATAGAAGCGGCTCGGCGCGCGGCGCGGCGGTTGGCAGACATTCAGATCCAACTCTTGACATCGTAATAATTCCTGCGCAAGCCTCTGGACAAGCTGAATCGGTACAGTGGAATTCATCAATTACGCGGAGCCGATGAAAATTTCATTCGCTACTTGCCATTCCCATCTGCTCGTCATATCCTTTGACGGCGAAGAATTTTGCGCGTTTCAACAAATCCCTTCCTTTCTTTTTTGTTTTGTTTTAGTTCGTTGTTCACGGAAACCGTTCCAATTATTACGCTTGTCCCGGAAAATAAATATATTGCGTTTACCGTGACAGTCAGAGTCTGTCTTTCGTCGAGTCGATACGCGAGAGATCACTGGTATGTAAATACATAGAAATAGACACGTTGATAAACAATAGAATAAACGTCCGATTCTCCCGGCATTAAAACCGATAAAAGCAACGGGAGTTAAAAATCTTGGAATCTTTAGATTCTACGAGAATCACGCGAGGACTGTAAAATCGAATAACATCTCTCTTTTTATCAGAGCAAGATAAACAGTCTGCCCCGATCGGAGTGGAAATTTCGATATGTGTCATATTCCGGGAATGTAAAATTCGTAATAAATCCTGTTTAATTTTCCGACGGTGGAATATCGAATTTTGCTCCGAGTCTGTTTGGAGAATATCCAATTCTGATGTTTGCGCAATTTATTACAGATCGTTCGAATATCCAGAAAACTTCTCCGAGCTTCTGTCTTCGAATCGAGGGATTTGCGGCTGTGATATCGTTTTTTTTTTTTTTGTTTTGTTGTCGATGTCTTTCCGATTACCTGTAGACAACGTAGCCAGCGTCGTTGGTCAGCTCGCAGATCCAGGGACACGGTTTCACCGGGACCAAGATCGTGGTGGTGTTGAACGGGCCATTTTGAGCGAACGTCCCGTTGTACGCAGGATGAGACTGTTGGAGGATGAACGATATCGTTGAGAAAATTAGAGAAGACAGCCTCGGCGACGAGGCCGGCAATTGTTACGGATCATTCTAGTTACCCTTTTGTCTTTCCAACCGACCAAGGGTGGGAAGCAGATCACGAAACTCAGGATCCAGACGGTGGCGACTAGGAGTCTGGCCCTCTTCGGTGACATAATCTGCGCGATTCATATTTTCATAAAAATATCACCGACAAAAATCGGTTTCGGTTTCATGGTTTTAAATGTGTACAGTGTACAGCAAGAATGAGCAAATTTATTCTAGAGTCTTCTACCATATTTTCCCGGCAATTTTCAAGCCTCTCCTGTTCGAAACACGAAAAAATTGTTTATCGTTTATTGCTTGACGTGTGCGTCAGGCCGATGAAAAAAAAAAGAAATACATAGTACATAGTGGAATTCTTCTCCGCTTTATTTTTTACAAATAGCGTTTCTATAATAATATATCGAGAAAATGGTTAAAGTTTGACGTTCGATATTTCACATTTGGTTGGCGACTGAAATTTAAGCAGAATTTTTGCATACAGGTCTAGAAATCGTAATTTTATCCTGCCGCAAAACTGGCACAAATTGCAGCTCTGGCCGTTGCGCGAAGGTAAAAACGTCGAGAATCAAAATGAAATAACTTTCCCGAAGCATCGTCCAGATTCTAGATTTTATGATTCGTTTAGACGACAGTAGGACGTAATCGTTCAGCGACATAGCGACATATCAAATTTAATGAATTTTCGTTCAAATGATCGATAATTTTTTACATAAAACACTACAAACGTGTGTTAGATAGAGAGGTACGTGTAAACTGTCGTCAACGAGAAATGTATTTTCACATGTAACCTCGTGAACTGAAATCCAAATTGACGGCTCATCTACGTGCACGATATACATGCGTATAGTTATAGTATGCACATATGTACGTACAGAGCGATTGGAAAACTGTTTTCAATTAATTACGTGTATCTAACGAACTGATAAATTAGTGTGAGCGTTGGAGGAAGCGATCGTGTACGGGGCAGGGTCGACGGAATATCAATCAATTAAGCCGTTGAAGGGAAACATTGGATGTTAAAGGGAGTACTTCGAGGGAATAAAGGAGAAATTGAAGGAGATGAATGGCTTCATCGACCGTTCCGGCTTCGTACACCTGCTTCTCGAAATCGAATAATCGACGAATGGTACTTGCCTGAGGATAACTGACTGGCCTGGTCACCGCTAAGTATCTATCCAGGCTGATGGCGCACAAATTCAATATCGATGCCGTGCACATCCATACGTCCACCGCCAGCCAGACGGAACACCATAGATCACCGAATATCCAGACCTTCGCAGAGAGAACGGATCAATCGTTAATACACCTGGAACGTCTGTTCACGCGGAATCAAAGTACATACATAGTCTGCATCGATTGTGGGAGAGAAGGGGTAGTTGAATACAAAATTCGTTTCGTTTTTTATTTTAGAGTTTTAGAAAAGAGTTACTTTCGAATTCGACGTACGTAGTGAGCAATTTATCGTGGGCGAGGTGAGTTTTCTTCCATGGTTTTTCGCTACTCGGTATTGGATATCCTTTTCATGGGAATAAGTTACACGGTTGCCCAGGAATCCCTCCCCGTTCCAACGATGCACAATACAATTCTTTCATCCATCCCCATTCACTATTTCAATCTCCCTCATCCTTTCGAGCATCGAAACCAATACCGTGCCAAGCCAGTCCTTATTCCATCGCGCAAAGCTGCTTCCAGGAAGTCGCTCGGTTGGCGAGGAAACGTGAATTCATATTTGTAAGCGAAGACTTTCTCGAATTCATGTATTTTTCTTATTCAACGTCGCGTCGCCTTACCCATATTTCCGAAGTAACTTGAGCTTGTGGCTGCGCGACATTATCTCCCATCGCTCAGAAATATTCATTCAATTATCCAACTCTGAAGTTCTTTCGCGGTTTTATTAAATGGCGATCAAATTCAAATCGGAATGAGTTTGTTTCTACACCTGATCAAATTCAATGTTCGCGGATTCTTTCCGAACGACGCCACAGTGGGGTATTTGCCCGATTTCAGCGGTCATAATTCAATTTTTTAAATTTTACGTAAATTGAAAAATTCTTCTGTGGCTTGAGTTAGTTGAATGTCTGAGGAACAATCTCACCCCATCGTTCGTTTTCCCATTCATGTATCCATGAAGCACTGAAATTTGTCGGAAGTTTGAAGTTCCGTTAACCCGCTTTCATTTCTCAACGATTTTTGTTTTATAAACATTTTTTTAGCTAAGTATAAGGTATAGTTTTAATAGAAATTCAGTTTTGTACTATATACATTCTTTTAGTTATTAATATTTAAAGATAACCAACGGTGAGTCACTTTCTTGATGATTGTAAGACTTTGGTAATGGTTTTGTTATACTTCCGGGTGAGTCCCGGTGTTCATTTCTGTGCCATTGTATTCTTTGAAGTTTTCTGATTAAGATGCAAGAAAAATTGGATCTGACTACGACTGACTCCGTGTTTTATAGTTGATTTACGAAAAAATGGCCATCGTGCGCGCGCGAAAATCGCAGCATTTTCACATCGTGTATATTCGCATTCGCTATCGTAAAGTAAGTATCTACTTACTAAGGAATTATTTGAAAAGGAACTGTTTAACTCATAAACGCTGATTGTATGCTGTAGAATACCGTAGATAGATCTTTGTCTCTATTTTTTTATTGTATTTAGTTGAATCAGTCAGTTTAAACTGAAAGTTACGCTTAATGAAGACATTTAACTTCTCGGTGATGCAAAATAGATATTTTTTGAAAAAGACTTGGCTAGCTCTCACTGCACACGTTACTCTTTGACAGAATGGTTCCAACTGAATTCAATCAGAACCAAAAGGCTTTTAGCCGAATGCTTATCTCTTCTAACAAGATTTTTTTAACGATTTCAGCGCACTGGTTCGATCAATTGTTATATATAACCACTAATTGCAAATTTTCACAATGTCTTTATTTCAACGTTTCGATCTTATTTTAGATCATTCTCAAGAAAATTTTAAGAATTGCGTCTGTAAATTAATAATTAATGCTATATTCGAAATTTTATCTCTTCTGTAACATAAACATCTCGCGAGTTCGTAAACTAAATAGTTCCTTCGATGGATCTCGTAGTCCAATGTACTACAGAGCCTCAGCATCACCAAGGAACAAGCGGTTGGAAAATGTGATAATGTAATAAAATTAGTAATAAGTATTTTAAAAAGATATTTTAAATGTAAATGATTATACTTTTCGATAGTGTACATAAAATAGAAGAATATAGTAATAATATTGATTATTCTTTGTAATAACTATATTGAAAAGATATTTTAATTGTAAATGAATACACTTTTCGATGGTGTACATAAAATAGACGAATAATGTTAAAATATTGATTATAATCCGCAGTACTTGATTGAAAAATAGCTACAAACTTCACAATCTGACACGCTCCTCTTTATGGACAAATTTTGCACTAAAAACATCCGTTTCAGTAAAAACGGTATACAGTACAAAAAGTAGAAATCTCAAGCTTTGAAATGGTTGTTTTTTCATCAAATTTGGATAAATTTTAGCAAAGTTACAGCAATTACAATATTGAGCGAATTTTGAACTAGCTGTGGCCGCTGAAATCGGGCAAATACCCCACTGTGCGACGCGACGCTTCGTGTTCCGATTGACGCTTCAGCAATTTCATTCTTGATCGCGGAAATCGATCATCCCCTTTTTTTGGCAGAAGAAAGACGGGATACAATGGCGTCAATCGTGCCGGGATTGTTCCACGATGACGAGTTGGCCAGCTCGAGAGTTCGGAGTGCTCTCGCGACCAGGGTTACCATATTCCGCGCGGGCCAGGCCCCTTACCCCTGCGCCCCTCGCCAAGCCGCGCCGCGGAGCCCGCCTTTGCTTCCCCCACTCTTCCCACTAACTCTGACGCGTACCACGTGGAGCAAGCCAACGAGTCGTACGCGTCAGCGTTAGTGGGAAGAGTGGGGGACGCTCGCTGCGCGCCAATCGCAGAAATGCGGCTCCCGATATTCGAAACATTGTTCCCGGCAATTGAATATTCGCCGAAATAGTAAATTAGATTTCGCCCTTCACCCGTCTCCGACGCGTTCTAAAATTCTGAAAGGAACGTGACATATTTCCGATCTTAAGGCGCGTTTTACAGAATTTTTTCAGATGTTTTTGTTGCAAACTGTGCTCGTAAAAACTGGAAAACCAACAAGCGAAAATTTTTTCACGAGGTTATACCAGTTTGAATGTCGACAATTTTCCATTATTCAATATTCAGCAAATAATAACGAGCATAATGAGGAACTGATGCAAATAGCTATGCAAATACAATAATGGGGAAGTTTCTAATATGGCGAAGCTGGAGTAACAATAAAATTGGGCGACTATAGCATATGCTGTCATAAAAGCTGACGCCCGTTATTCATAATTCTCGACTGAACGATAGTTGTCGCTGTTATTGTATCGGTTAAAAAGTATTCCGCATTGTTGCGTTTTTAAATTTCAAATGAATGCGCGGAGTATACATAAATAAACGCGCGACCGGCGAAACATAGAAACGACAAACAAAAGTTTTGTATAAAAAGAAGGAAAGTTAATCGAAAGAGCAGTATTATTTTTATCCATATGAACCTCTGAAAAGAATGTCCGGAAAATTTGTGGAACGCATTCAAAGTAAAATAAATTGCATCAAATATGAAATCTTCTTCTAATATATAAAGTAGAATAGTATGTCTATATGTTCCGATCGATTACCGAGCAGAGCCGCTAGATGGTGGCACGGACACAAGGATATTGATTAAAAAAGAACAAAAATCGCTAACATAGAGAAAATAAGAGATTTGTGCATCGCACACTGGTCCACGCGCTCGATCTAGCTGTTCATTTGGTAAAAATGCAACTTGCCCAAATCGATGTTTATTGAATGTATATTGCTTCCTAAATGTCCATGACATTCGAAAACGATGAATTTAATGAGATTTATTGAAACTTGTGATTAGAACAAGCATTTAAAAATCAACATTTTATGAATCCTATATTTTTATTGATACCCTGGAGAATCTATTTAATATTATGTGTCCATTTTTGTTGCAAATGAATAATATTTGTCTGTATTTAGAGTATATCTCTCTTCTACTAAGATTTAATATTTCTAATTTATTGAAATAACCATGCTCAATAAACTAAAGAGAATCTACAAAGTTTTCAATCTTTGGTGAAGGATATCTTTCGAGTCCCCCATTGGCCCTCATTGTTTCAAAGTGCAATATTATCAGCGTTCATATCTCTATGAAATCGTGCAAGAATCACATCCTGTTCGGTCCTGGTACACAAGTTATTATTGTTTAAAGGGTGTGTGGCGCCTGAATTCCGGTCGAAGCCGAACCTCTGGCGCGGCGCGTCACGCGTTAAGATTTGATTAAATTCTTTTAAAATATGAGTGTCGAATGTTATAAATGGTATAACATGCCATCGAGTATGCATCAAATATTAATTCACGCAGCGTACATAATAAAACCTGGTACACTCCCAATCGGAATGTTTTCCGAGGGGGCCATGGAATAACGACTTTCGAAGTATTACAGAATATCGTACAAGAAAATTTAAAAGGCGGGAAACCATAACAGATCTCTTCCACACTTTGTTATATACGTCTGACATTACAATTTCTTCGATATCTTTAAATTGTTTAAATAAATAGACAAGTTTTTAAGAAGCAAACGCATTTTGATGATGCAGTCGAACAATTAATATTGAAAGATGTTGAAGAAGAAAGTGATGACAATAGTGATATTTGTCAATATGATGTAGTGTGAATTGTTATTGTTGTTTATAAAAATTATATTTTTGTTTTTCATAATTAATATTATGTTTTCCGCACAGTTTTAAATAAAATATTTTTAATTATGTTTACAAAATCCATTACTTCAAAAATGATTGATTATTGTGTTTATTTAAAACCTGAACCTGATTTATCAGACATTTCCGATAATCTGAGACAAAAAGGTTTTAAACAAAACTTAATCGACATTCAGCAGTCTACAAATTTCAATCTAAAAAATTACAAAAGAAATTTTTAATGCATAAATAACACTGTCCAACACCAAATTTGTTCCCAATATACTGTTGGGCGCTTCTTATAGTGTTTTTTGCGCTGATTCCGAATCTGTCCTTAATTTTTTTCCTATACGCACAGTTTTTGAGGAACATGGCTTTGAAAAAAAATAACATATTTTGCAACTTTAAACAAATATTGTGATGTTATTATAACAGATATTGAATTGTTCTTTACAGCAAAAGATTCTGTAGACTTTCCCGAATCCAGTGATATATAATGTTAATACATTATGATTGTTTAAGCATGTTTAAAGGAGTTGATATTACTCCTACTTGTATTTAATGCGCTACCAAAAATTCAAGTTTTGTTTATAAAAGTTGCAGGATCGGATGAAGTTAATATTAAAAATAATCCTTCGGTGTCACAAGGGTAGTTGAAATTTGATTTGAATGCTTCCTGACGGCATCGTAGAGCCGATCCAGGTTTTCTGCCTTACGTCCCGAACTCACACCCAGAAAATCTCGAATCCCGAGGAAAAAGCGTTGGCGGGAAAACTAACTGACAGAGCCACGGGGGTAGTTCGAGAGGCCACACGGGAGCGGGTTAGGCGCAACAGTTTGCCGGATTCCAACCCTCGTTTCTTCGCAAGCCGGGGTTGCTGCGCGGTGCTCAGAAAGACGAACGTTCGCATTAGAAAGGGATCGGGGGTGCGAAGTAAAGGATGTCGAGACTCGGCACGCCTCTTATCCAGACTTAGCAGCAAGGGTTGGGAGATTCGAAGCGTTTTAAACTGGATTAAACGACTTTTGTCTGATTACGAAAACCCTCGTTCCTTTGGCGCGAGAGTCCGGGCGAGGGACGGCGGGGGACGGCGAGGGAACGCGAGAAACGGCTAGGGGGTTGAAATACGAGTCCTCACCGTTCCGAAACGTTCTAAAGTGGATTAAATGATTTTTATCTGAATGCCGAGACTTTTCTTGGATGGAATGCAACGGAGTCCTTCGATTTAAAAACAAGCCTTGCGACTCGGACAATTTTCAATGGCTACGTGCACCTATTATTTTTTACTTTCAACGTGGGCGAGAGCAATAAGTGACGTTACATTTTGCTTCGAATATTTGTTTTAACAACGAATCGAAATTGTAGCACACTTCAACGTCTCTTTTCTTGTTTTTAATCGATTCTAAACCTCTTTGTCGGTTTGAAATATTTTTAAATACGGCGCAGGATTTGGTATATTTTTAAGACGATTATATCTCGCATGTATGGTATACACATTGTTTTGTATATATAACAAATATTTAGGTTTATTTGAGAAAATAATGAATTCGCAGGGGATCTAAAAAATACAATAAAATCGAACACCATTATTATTTTACTTTTATCCATGCGGAGTTTCGCTGTCCGCGAGTCTGTTCGTAGAAATGTGAATTTACGATGGTTTTTATATCTGTCTAATAAAAATAGTCAGATAGATAAATGGCAGCGTAACGGATAATTGTATAGTAAAAATGGTTCTCGTGTAGCTGCACCCGCTTAAGGAGAAAAATACTCGCCGTGAAATAATGAGCTGAACAGTCTGCATTTCAAAGTATTCTCCGCGGAGGGCGACACCTGAGGCGATCTTCGCATATTCATCCCGCAGACCGCGGAACCCAGACCCCAGGCCCTGCGCCCTGTGGGTGTACACTTTTCAACCGAGGCGATGGCAAATTGGAGTCGCGCAAGAGTGCACCGCGAACTTCTGGGAAATCTACGTCGACCCGGAGGAAAATCGGCCGGGAAAACGCGGTTAAAACCCGCGAACTTGAGAAAGGAGATGGCGCGGCGCGGCGCGATGGAAATTACTAGGAAATGGGAAAACGAACGTTGCTTCTTTCGCATAACATGTTAAGCCAAAAACGACGCGGCGAAGCCTCCAAAAACCCTGTTCTCCGTTAACGGCCACCAATTTAAGCCATTTCTAGAGTCACGCGATTACAAAATTGAATAACGCTTCGATACTTCGGTGAAAAATTCGCCGAAGAAATTTTCTGGCCGAAGAAAGAAATTTTTGTCTTGTCAGACGGACAGAGACGAACAAACGGTAGGCAGGTAGAAGGTAGGAACGAAGGTAGAAGACTATAGGAACGAAGCAGTATCCGTACAACTCCGAGAGCGTTATTTTTTTAACGACCAATTGCTCAAAGAGACTTTTCTTCTTTTTCTTATGCAAACGCGGCCGTTGTTGTATTCCAAGAGTCTTCGCGGAAACAAAAGGCTCCCCGAGAGGAATAATTAATTAAACACCATTAGCGCCGGGTTTCGTTACGTTTCCCATAAATTTCCGGCGTATTTACTCGAGTTTCAAACGACGTTATCGCGCGCTCTCTACCCAGAATTAAACACAATGCTGTCCGAACTGTTACGGAACTTTTCAAACCCGAAATTAATTCTGCTTCGAAATGGAAATTGCTCGACGGGAAACCGCGATCATTCGAATAGATTTGAATAAATCTTCCCGAATGCTTCGATACTTATACAGGAAATTACAGCGTTGTTCGCATTTGTCACATAATTTAAGAACAATTCCTGTCTCTGACAGTATGCTATTCAAGTATCCATCGCATCGCTTGTATTCCAGTGTGTGGCATATTGCTAGGCGCATAAAAGAACCTTTTCGTAACATTCTAACCTGCTGAACGGAATCGAGGGGTTCGGTTGTAATGAAAACTCGGAATAATTGCAGAATAATCGAGTCGAGGATTGCAGGCACATAACAGAAAGCTCCTTAACACACGCTCATCCCTTCTGGGTTCATTCTGCGTCTTTGGGGAAGGATAATAGAGAGAGAGAGAGAGAGAACAGACGAAATCAACCCCTCTCGTCTTCGTGTCTCCCGTATCGGCGTTTAATTTCATCGGCGTTATCCAATAATCTAACCGAGCCGGGGGCGTTGCTATCGACAACAAGCCGGCGAAACAAACCGTGCGACCGTTTATACCGAAGTTCACGGGTTGCTGGATTAATAACAACGCGCGAAGCATTATTGCGCCGGGAGACAGGGGTTGCTCGCTAATCGAATCGAACAACGGTGGCGAGGGCCAGGGGTCGAGGGGAATACGAAAACAGGTGGTTGAACCGGCGCGGCGCGGTGCGGCGCGTGCACGCCGGCAGTCAACAGCCGATGCTGCACCCGTTGCACCTGCTGCGTGCTCAACCCTTCCGCTTTGCATCCACTTGTTTGCAACAACCAGATTGCGGATTTGTTCGTGCATTTACGATGAGAACCAGTATTTTATTATTAGGTTTTTGCATTGGTAGCGTCCGATTTTTAACAGAATAACCGTGTGCGAAAGTAGAATCTCCAAGCTTTAAAACGAGTCCGAGTTCGTGGTTATAAAATTTTTAGTTTTTACATACAAATTACTTGAAACATTAAAAAACTGTCTCGTCGAATTTTAGCAGCAAGACACGTACTACGAAAATCTCTAACTTTCAATGGAGTACAGCACTTAACGGGTGCCTGAATGATAAAAAAATATTGGTACATTGTCCGCCATATATTAAACTGTAGGAAGCAACAAAAATTTCACACTTTAGGTTAAATTTTTGAAATCGACTTTTGGCCACAGCTATATATATGTATATGTATACAGGGTGGGGCGGCACATTTTTCCACCTCAAATATCTTTGTTGTTTTGAAAGATACATCAAATTTCTGAAGGACAAAGTTGAATGGTAAAATGGGGCCCATACGATACCAAAAAATTTTTTGTTCTTATGTAATTTTTTTTAGAGATATGACGGTCATCTTTATTTTTTTAAATGGAATGAGGTATTTTGTAATACATCAATCGATGCAGCTGGACATTCGTTATAAAAAGGTACTAACCTATGTATGTCGAAAAGTTAGTAGTTCAGGAGATATTTCAATTCAAATAACTCTAAAATACCATTGCGGTCGTCCTAAGACGTTACAGAAGTAAGTAAACGCTAACGTCTCAGTACGACCGCAAAGGTATTTTAGAGTTATTTAAATGGAAATATCTCCTGAACCACTAACCTTTCGACATACATAGGTTAGTACTTTTTTATAACGAATGCCCAGCTGCATCGATTGATGTATTACAAAATACCTCATTCCATTTAAAAAAATAAAGATGACCTTCATATCTCTAAAAATAATTACATAAAAACAAAAACTTTTTTAGTATCGTATGAGCCCCATGTTATCATTCAACTTTGTCCTTCAGACATTGGACGTATCTTTAAAAACAACAAAGATATTCAAGGTGGTTCAGTTAGCTGGGACACCCTGTATAATAATTTGTATGATTAGATTATTTCATATTGTACATTTTGGAGAAAACTGGTAGTTAAATCGTTGTGAAGGGTCGGAGGTTGAGGGACACTGTTCGAGAGGGCGCGCTGCCTATCCCATTTGCCAAAGATCGGCGTGTTCGCATCTTAACCGAGAACAATGGAGCGGGATACGCGCGTCACGATCAACGATAATCTGTATCTGATTTTCGATAATCGGTGTTCCGAGCAGATGCCTTGCGCAACGCCGCGCCGCGCCGCGCCGCTGATCCGGGGACTTTGAAGCTGCGGGTTGCTTCCGAGAGAGTGCCGTGATTCAAAAGCTCTTCCGACAACCTACTATTGTCGGTTCTCTCGTAGGTACAATTTTCCTCTTTGTAATTTCACCTTTTGCAATTGTGGACCTTTGTGCGAACGAAGTAAGTGAAATTGTACTTGCGGAAGTTTTATTTTTAAGAGCGCCCGGCTGCTAATTGCCGGACCTGTAAGTAGATTCGAAGTGACTCGAGAAAAATCTCCGAGCAGCAGAGAGTTAAATCGTGCGGTTACGAGAATCATCATGTACCAACATGAAAATTCTTACGAAGAGAAGAAAAGTAAAGTAGCAAAGAAGTCTCCAAATACCTTGAAGACCTCCCACGTGGCGCTGAACGGCAGAACGGCTAGCCCGACCATCAGATCGGCGACAGCGAGGCTGACGATGAACATGTTCGTCACGTTCCGTAGTTTGTTCGTGTGATAGACGGCGAGGATGACGAGCACGTTGCCCAGGACCACCATCACGTTCACGATCGCCAGGACGATCAGGGTAATCAGGTTCCAGGGGCTAGACCACTCGACGCGCTCGTACAAAGCAGCGCATGCGGTGGCGTTCAGTTCTCGCATTTTAGTTGGCAAGCTCTTCTGCCGCGACCGTACGATCCTCTCCAAGGGCGGCGAAGGGCTTCAACGTCCGGTTCAACGACGACTCGAACGGCCGGACGAATCGCGAAGGACACCATCGAATCGTCGTCGGCCTCGTCGGGCTCATGGTTGACGAACGAGGACCCCTTGTCGAAAGACTCTTCGAGTCTTCGCCACGGTTTGTGCCGCACCGGCGCGGCGCAAAAAGCGTTTAATTCGATACCTAGCGGACGTTTGCCACTCTCGCGTTCGTCCCTTATCCTTTAAACTTAAAGTACCTCGAAATACATACTCGCTTTAATTTGATACTTGTTTTCAGTCTATTCTTCGGAGACTCCCGCGGGTCTCCTCATCCGATTTGCTCGCTTCGCGTTGACTAGTTCGGATTCCTTCCGTCCGCCTCTGCCGAGTAGTCTCTCCCTCGACAATGCGTTCTTCTCCGTCCTCTTTCTCCGTTTAAAGCGGTTCCCCTCGACTAGCGAATCGACTATTTACACGGCTGCTATTCGACTTTCTTTCTCTCTTCCGCTGACGATTCTTCTCTCGATCGAACCAGCGAAATGGACGGAAGCGTCCAAGATTCGCGGATCAGCTCCGATCGATCGATCCAATTAGCTTCGCAGGATCTCTCCGTGTTGCTTCCTCTCTTCCAGCGGATGAACCTCTTCGAGCCGGAGACGGAAGTCCACGTTTATCATCAGTCTTTCTCGTTTCGTCAGTCGGGTAACTCCTAAGCGCTGCGTGTCCAGCGGAAACGGAGGATCTTCGAAACGCTTCCGGTTGTTTCCGAACCCTTCGCTCTCCGCTATCGTCCCGCCGAATGACGTTCACACGGCCCAACTCTCCCGTCGCACGCAAACTTCGTTTCCTCAACAATTCCGCTACTTTCGGTTCAGTCTTGATATACATACGTATGTATCGAAGCTAGAGTAGAAACACCAAAGACAGTTTAAACAACACTCCGCGTTAGCTGACAGCTCGTTTAGATTCGCACTGTTTTCACGAACACGGGCCAGGAACAGCACACTGATTAACGCTCCAACACTTGTCGTTTACACTTCTAATTTATCTTAAGAGTTTCGAGTTTCTAACGCGTTCGGGATCGCGTGGATCGCACGAGTGTCCGCGAAAATCCGCCTTTCGCGAATCCGATTCCCCGCCCCCGTTTCTGCGCCGAGAATCCGTGCCGCAGACGAGCAGCCCGTTCCTCCTTCCCTAATTTCTTCTTCGGCTCGCGCATACTTCCAAAGCCAATTATTTCACCGATCCAATCCCGGGTCCTCGTTAACTCGCGTCGCGTCCGCGTCCCCGGGTACGTGCGACCCCTTCCAATTCAGCTGCAGCTTTTTCTCCTCGCCTCGGATGTTTTGACAGGTCGAGATCCAGGAGCGTCGACTTCCGGTTCGAATCACACGGCCGACGATCGTTCGTTCCACCACCGCGGACATCGATCTAGTATCGCTGCACCAGCTCGGTCGCCGTTCGATCCCATTCCCGGATCGCGATCTCACTGCAACGGCGAGAACGTGCGGACACGCTGACGATGCTCATTCGATCTCCGCTCCACTTCCGTGCTTCGTCCCCCTACGCTTTCCAACCATTTCACTCGCGATCTCAAATTTCTTCCTACGTGCAGCTGTACTTTCGTGTTTGATTGTTTTCTAAGTTGCTTCAATTTTTTACAATCACCGGTGAGTTCGCTGAGATTTTCTGAGGGCAAAACCAACCGTTCGGAGATCTTTAGATGAGGAATTATTGCTGTTTGTCACTGTACGATTATTTCGATTCGCGAGTTCGTCTGCAATTTTATTTTTCTTCTGTGTAAATTATGTTCAGTCGATCGTAGACGTTTTGAACGACCCTCAAATTTAAAACCAGCCCCCAGTTTCTCAATAAATCTTCTGTTTTATTCCTCTCGTACCCTTCTCCTCTTCAGAATATATTTGCGTTTTTCCTTCCGCCTTCGTCGGCCTCCATCTCCTTCCGAACGCGCGCGTCCTGTTTCCTCGAAAATCTATGTTGACCGGAAACGCTCGGAACCACCCTCGAATCCACCCTGTCGCTAATCCTCCACTGATTCTTATCCTCACACTTCTATAACAATCTAACTCTCTTTTCCACCGTATTTTTCCCTTCTTTTAACGACTCCGTTAAACTACAAACATCCCAAACCACCCCTAATCCTAAAACAACCTCCCCGTCTCCGGCAAACGTTAAATTCTCCGTCTCCCCTCCCTCGAGTCTGGCTCCTTCTCTTCTACTTCGAGTGGTTTCCTCGACGCAAACACTCCAAAACTCGAACCACCCCCTCAGGACAGGATTTCTTAGTTAACTATGAATTTCTGTCTACGTATGTTCTCGGCGCGGCTTCCCTCTCTTCCGTTCTCAGACCTTCTGGACAACCGCCCCTAAATCCTTTAGAGTCCAAGTTAAATATGGAGTTTCTTTTCCCGCTGTCTTCTCGCTGTGATTGCTTTTCGCTTTTTCAACTGTGTTTCTCTTTCCGTCAACGTTTCGCAACCCCTCGGACTTTAAACCACCCCCGAAGAGTATACGCTCTCGACCAGCATCCCTGAAAAGAGGGAAGTACGCTCTTATATTATCTGTTTCGGCCTGTCACGGGACACGCTCGTTGATCCCCGAATACTCCTTTCGAGCGTCGAGAGAGTCTACGTAGGTGGCGGGAAATCGATGGCGGAGCTGCGATACCTCGAACAGGGTCCTCTTCACATTTTTTTCCGATCTGCCTACACCCCCAGTTTGTCCCTATTCCCCCTATTCGCCCTATTTGCAACGATCTCGGCAAATTCTGTATTTTAGTTGTATTATCCTTTTGCGGGTTAGAAACTCGACAAATTCTGCGAAAGACTTGGCAAATTGTCTGTTTTGTTGCACTTTTCGAAGTTTGCGTTCTCTTGTACTTTGCGAATCTTGTCTTCCCTTTTCACCGATTTTATTTCGCTATTTATTGCGAAGTGTATTCACGCTTTCTTTCTCCTCCGATTTACGAAACTGATTAAGCTTCCAAATTCTTCTTGCAAGTTTAATGCTCTCGAGAGAAGAATGTCTTTTTCTTTAGCACAGCGTCCGAAGCCTCCGGTAAATGTTAAATAATGCGTCTCTTACCATTAATTGATTTTCAACGTAGAATGAGATTTCAGTACTTCCTACTCGAAAATCACGGGATTATGCGTCTCCCAGGGTCCCTCCGCTTTTAATTTGGATTAGCTCTGTGTCCTCCCGGATCGAAAGCCTCTAAGTACCTCCTCCGTTGCTTTTGCCCGCGAGTTTTCGAACGATCCGATCGATCCCCTTAAGGTTCCGAACACTCCTTTTGCCAATTATTCAGATTTCTACTTAAATTCGCTTCGGCCCCGGCAATCTCACTAGGATTTTTCGATCTTGGTCCTCCGGCACCTCGTCAACCAATTTTTCCAATCGATCTTTGTATTCGACGAACACTGAAAAATCTTATCAAAAGAGACACGCTTTCGATTCTACGCTACTCCTCCAATTATAATACTACGTCGAAAAAACGATACTTGAGCGTCTTTTGATCGTCCGTCTAAATTAGCAAAAAGTCTATGGGATTCAGACTTTCGATTTCCACTTTCAAATTTCTATAGATTCGACCCGCTTTCAGATCCTGCGATCTCCAACTTTTAAATCCTTAAAAATCTTGTTCTCTCGTCGTTCGGCTAACAAAGATGGCTCCGTTCCAACGTGAAAAGTTCCGGCGACGATCTACGTTAGTTTTCGCGTTGGCAAACTCTCCGTGGTTCAAGTTGCCTCGAAATTCCTGCTCTCTCTCTCTCCCTCTCTCTGTCTCTCTTTATCTCTCTCCCTTTCTCTGTCTCTCTTTTCGCAAAAACAATTCCTGCAGTTTCCCGAAAGCTCCCGCAAAACACGACCGCGGGATCCGACGGCGAAAAACGTTCTCGCCGATCTGTTTTCGCAGCTTCTCAGCAACGGAGATTCTCCGCGAGCAGATAACAGTCCCAGTCGACACGGTTTGAACACTCTTTCTCTCCCTCTCTCGCTCTCTCGCTCTTTCACTTCCTGCGAAATCTGATCGGGAAATTGTTCCGTTGAAATTATCGGTTGCGTTACACTTGTAGCACACGTTTGTTTTTACGAGACACAGACACACACATACACTAAAGGCGCTCGCGCGCGCGCGGATAAACACGACAGAGAGAACAATGGTTTTTTGTTTCGCTGGGTTAGGTTGATCGTTGATGGGTCGAATGTATGGAATCACAGCCAGGTATAGTGGTGGGGGTGAGCGC
This sequence comes from Lasioglossum malachurum, assembly GCA_028455605.1. Lineage (NCBI taxonomy): Eukaryota > Metazoa > Arthropoda > Insecta > Hymenoptera > Halictidae > Lasioglossum > Lasioglossum malachurum. The sequence continues at coordinate 13,722,225 of CM052311.1, forward strand.
AGGGCTGGTTGGTTACGGTTTCAGTCTCCTCCGTCAGTCTGGATTTCGGTGATCTTCGCGATCGATGCGGCCAACTAAATGATCTTGCGACACTTGGCGCGGTGCGTGTACCTCAGCAATCTGAAGCGCGTCTCCTCCTCGATGCGCTTCGCTCGCATTATTTCGATAATGGCGGCAACGGGGCGTTGTCAATCGGGAACGTGACGAGGGTGTGGTCGGCGATGTCTGTAATCAAAAACACAACAAAACTTTTAGGTATTTCCGATGAAACTTTAAATCGTCAATTTTACATAAGTTTAAGCAGGGCAAAAGTTTAGGACTCCTCTGAAAAAGACGATAACTATTTTAATATTGTACTATACGATTTGAACATTTTTGGGAAGCTACAGCAATTAGTTTACCACAGGATGTGAAAAGAAATTTTTTCAAAAATTGCAATTGAACGGAATTGTTGGAAAAGTGCTAAAAGTTGAATTTTTAACTTTTTTATGTGGACCTATATTGAACATTTAAAAAATACGTTTTGTAGATCCGTGTCAATTAAACATATACTGAAAATTTCATCAAAATCGGTCGACGTTGCGATGAGCTACGATCGTTTAAAGATGGTAAAAATTGCAGATTCTCACGATTTTCAGCCTCTAATTGCAATAAATCTAAGGATTCTGACATCTTTCAATGCCTGTCGTTTTCTCCCGCATCGACCGATTTCGACGAAACTTTCACGGTGCATATACTTGACAGAGATCTGCAAAACGTATTTTTTAAATGTTCAATATAGGCCCACATAAAAAAGTTGAAAATTCAACCTTTGGCATTTTTTCAACAATTCCGTTCAATTGCAACTTTTGAAAAAATTTCTTTTCACATCCTGTAGTAAACTAATTGCTCTAGCTTTACAGAAAAGTTCAAATCGTATAGTACAATATTAAAATAGTTCCCGTTTTTTTTAGAGCGGTCTTAAACTTTTGTCCGCTACTGTATGTACTATATAGATTGGTCCATTTATCTTGACACAGCCAATTATTACGGTAACCAGCAGGAATATGAAGAAATGTTTTATATAAAGTATTCTTCATATGAGAAGGGGCACATTTAATGGAGCTATGCACATTTTTCCATAATGGCCCTTTAAGGGTCAGATGAAGGGCAACTTCATTTTTTCATATGGAAGCCAATATTTTTTATTTCATAATCTTATTTTACATCGAAAAATAATAATATTTCGTATAAAACATTTCTCGTTAGCGTGCACGGTTTTATTAAACAAATTGTGGTGAATATCCGAATGTTTGTAATGACAAAAAAAAAAAATACTGAGCTTGATATGAAGTCGTAAAAATCTAGTAAGCGGTGACAGGAATCTTTGGGGATACACACAACCCGCGATTCAATTGCAATTGAAATGCTTGTGCGCGCACATGACTCCTTTAGAAGGATCGACAAATGTGTTGATATGGAAGGACATCATTTTGAACATTTGTTACATTAATTGCTCACAATTTTCTGTATATTTTTTGTTACGATTAATAAATTATCTGATAAAGTACGTACTTCTTATTGCCGCCTACTAGATGAAGATTCACAATACATGTTGTACGCCATTATGCAAGCTTTGCAACATTTATCATGGTACCGTTAAAAAATGGTAAGTTCAGGAAAAAAATGTTTTATACGAAATATTATTATTTTTCGATGTAGAATAGGAATATGAAATAAAAAATATGGGTGTTCATTTGAAAAGATGAAGTTGCCCTTCATCTGACCTTTGAAGGGCCATTATGGAAAAATGTGCATGGCGCCATTAAATGTGCCCCTTCATATGAAGAACACTTTATATAAAATATTTTTTCATATTTCTGCCGGTTTCCGTAATAATTGACTGTCTCAAGATAAATGGACCACCCTGTATATTTTTTAGAATGACGAAGCTTTTTAATCTACCTCTAGATGTTTCAAAAAATCTGATCAAACAATTGAAAAATATTCACATCCAATTGATCAGTTCACCGATTCCTCCTTTACATAAAAATGCTGAATTCATCTGGAGCGCTCGAGGTTCACGGGAGTACTTGAAAAGGAAAGATTTTTTCGGAACCGGAAAGCGGACGTCGGCAAGCATAGTCGCGGCGCGGCGGCGATAATTCCGTGGTAGCGGAAACGGCTGCGGCGAATTTCCCTCCGGCCGATTTTCGCGCGCGCGCGGGGGGTTGGGACAGCAGCGGCGCAATTTCGGATGGCCCGGCCAGTGAGAACGACCGAAATATTTGAGGACCAGCGCACCGTGTATCGCAGTTGAAAGATGATTTCGCCTGATACAGGGCACAGGAACGGACTGGAACGGAGGGAGGGAAGACAGGAAAAGGATAGGCGAGGCTCGAGCGAATTCACGCGAACTCACGCGAATTCACGAGAATTCACGCGAATTCACGCGAGACCGCGTTCGACGAATCAAGGCTCGCCATTCCCGTTCGTCGGGTTCGTGTCCTTTCTTCTACAGATTTTTTTCCCGCCTTTTTCGCTCTCTCTTTCTCTCTCTCTCTCCCTCTCTCCCTCTTTCCTGTCGCGTCATCGTCTTTTTTCGTTCTCTCCAGTTGGACCACAGAGGAAAATCGTCGACGATAATTGCTTCGACGGATATTTTTATCCTTTGTCTCTTGCGGACTTTTTTCGGACAGGGAACCGTACGACTCGTTATTACGTGATTAACGGAGACGGTTTCGGTGCCGATTCTGTCGGCTCGATTAGAATTGAGTCGCCGTTTCGGGGATGCTGCGGAACTTGCGAATATCTTGGAACTAGTCCATCCGAGGAGTTGCAAGACGGATGGTGTCGTTTCGTTCTGTATTGTGATATGTAAGTGTTGGGCAGGTTATTTCACACGTTAAATATACGATGATTTTGTTCCGTTCAAGCCAGACGCGAATACGGAAAATGATATTTAATGCTTCGTACAGACTTGAACCGCGCGGCGAACGCGCATTTTGGCATAGATTTCGGCGCGCCGAACGGCGAACGTCGAACGCAACGGATTTGTGCCATTTCCAGAATTTCTTGCAAACAATTATGGGAGCTGCCACGGCGCATACTACACAAAGAAATGCAGAAAATGTTGGCAGTTTAGTGAGTGAATTAAAGTTTCAAATTGAAATGTTCAGGTCTGTAGGAAGCATTAAAGATTCAGATACGAGATTAAATGACTTGAATTTTTGGAGATGTTACTGATCGGCGCGCATTTCCGCGTGCATTCGTGCGCGCCGTCGTTCCCAGAGCTGATGGATCCACCGCGCGCGCGCGAATGCGCGCCGAAATGCGCGCCGATCAATAACATCTCCAAAAATTCAAGTCATTTAATCTCGAATCTGAATCTTTAATGCTCCCTACAGACCTGAACAGTTCACTTTGAAACTTTAATTCACTAGTCCAGTCGGCAGGTAGAAAACAATTCGTCTACCTGGAAAGTATTCCGAACTCAATGAAATTTTGACACGTCATTTAGGGGTACGCTTGGGTGTCGAATCCGAGTTTTCGACCTTGAGGGCCATGTGCTAACTTGGGGTGGGGGTAAAAACCACGATTTTTGTTACCTTTTTTCGCCTAGGTTTTTCGCCTATTATAGGTAGTATGAAGATTGTATATAGATATGTTGAAAAACTAAAGTAATGAGCCGAAAACTTGCAATTTCCTGTTAAAACATTTCCTAATTTCGAACGTCTGTCTCTCGGTGACTAGTGGGTCAAAAAATACGTCTGACCAGTGAAATTTGAAGTACATTTAAGGCTCTTGAAAAACCAAAAAAATGTATCAAAAATCGTGGTTTTTACCCTCTCCCCAAGTTAGCACAGCGTCCTCCAGGTCGAAAACTCAGATAGGATACCCCGGAGTACCTCTAAATGACGTGTCAAAATTTCATTGAGTTCGGAATACTTTTCAGGTAAAAGTACCTGGCGACTGGACTACACTCGATAAACTGCCAACATTTTCTGTATTTCTTTGTGTAGTACATATACGCCGTTGCAGCTCCCATAGTTGTTTGCAAGAAATTCTGGAAATAGCGGTTCGCCGCGCGGTTCAAGTCTGTACGAGGCATTACACGGACGACAAATTCGGGAAGGGAAATTTCATTTTAGGATGTTTTAAAACATGTAAAAGTATTTTTAATGAAAAGTTTGCATGCTAATAGAAGAACCATGGAATCCAAAGATTCAAGATCTTGGAAAAATCTTTGCTAAGATTGGTCTTTTGAAAATTAGTCCCTGAAATTGTCAGTTTGCAGTAAGCTGACACGGCGTAGTCGCGAGTATTAATAATACGAGGAAGTTCTTTGCTAGTTAGTTGCAGTAGCGCGAGCAGTTGAGGAGCGAGTAAGTAAGCAGGCATAAATATTCGCACGGAAGTTGTAATCGTTGTAAGCGAACCGTGAGTTGCGAGACGCGAGACGCTTGTATTCGAGTAAGTAGATTCAGACAGTTTGCGTCGGGCCAGGGATGATTACTACTCCGAAATTCTTACTGCTTTCATTATCATAACCGTGAGACAGAGAGTGAAACGCTGTTGCGTGATCTAGTGGAAGAATACGACGGACTACGGACGACCGATCGACAAATATAGATTTTTCCATTCCACGATTTCTAACTTGTTCAAATAAATATTACAACTACGTACTTACGCTTACTCGACGAGAGTTAATATCAGTAATTAACAGAATAGAACCATTCTAATAATTATTTATTCTTCATTGTATTATAGGTACACGTTTCTCAGTAGGTAAATATACCCATCTCCATTTTATAACAACCGTAAAATATTACATTTCTAAAAATACACTTCACACCGCAAACAGAAAGGAATTAAACATGATGAATGAAACACGATATTCTGATTTAAACTGTAAAGTAAAACCGGAATGAAGTAACAGGATCCCGGAATCTTTTATGCAACAATTTTCGAAGCACGTACGGAGGCTCGATCTAAAAGAGCTATAATTTGCAGATCAAAATCACGCAGGTTAATCCGCGTAAAACCGTCGCCCAGCGGAAGATCAAGTTTCACGAATCAGACTCGTCGATCGATCGCGATTAAACGTTTTGTTTGAAGCTTCCACGGCAAAATAATATTTGGAAATAATTTGTTATATCCGGCTGCGATATCGAAAGCGAGAGCGATTGTTAAATTAATCGCAATAAATCCGGGATCGCGACGTATGAAAAGCAGCATTTGCCGACCTTATCTCTGAACACGATCGACGCGACGGGGACGCGAACAAGGATTGGCTGGAATGGAATCACGGATTCCTACGGATAACGACCTGTCCAGAGGTTTTCCCGCCCTCTTACTCGTTTTTTTTTTCTCTGGCTCCCATCGCGGATATATCGAGCCGTTTTGTTTCCGGCCGAGCGGGTCCCAGGTCCCGGCGCGGCGAATCGATCCGCGATTTTAAAGCTTTAATGCTCGATCCGCGCGAAGGATTATACAACACGGCCGATTTTATTTTTTCCGGTACGGTGGAGCTTGAATGGCGGATGGAAAAGCGTTCCTGATGAACGGGGAATGTATCAGGACGCGTTCATTAAAAGTTGTCCGACTGTTGCCGGGCTTGTACTACTTCCGCTTATAGTGGAATTGTAAGCGCGTGATCGGACACGTAAGAGAAAGCTCGTCTTAACTTTCCCGGTGCATTTAAGCTCGGCTTCTGGACCAATTTTACCTCGCAGAAGCACTGCAGGAAGATTTATCTTGCTGTTCTGTACGTTATCCCAAGAAAATTAATGTTGGATAATTCCTTTAAGCGGCGCACGATACCAGAATTGGCTAGAAATCGTTATAAAGCAGGCTTTGTCACTTTGGGAAAATATTGTTTCGAAAAAAATTCGGATACGGATCTAACGTTTGACCCTTCCTTCCGAAATAAAATGTCCTGATCATATGCAAGACTCGTAATTACTACTTGCCCCGAATAAAGAGTTCACTTTAACGCAAGGACTGAATCGTTTAAGAATCTACAGGATATGAATCTGTTCGTAGTAACTGTTGGAACACACTCGTTCGACTAGGGATCTCAACTACGCGGAACGCTCCTGTCACACTAGTAGAACAGATCACACATGGTCAGCCGTAGGCAAACACATTAGCATCGTCTCTGCATCGACAGTAAACGGTCCCAATTGCGACCACATATTGACAAGAACTGTTTCCAAAAATAATGTCCGACTGCGGTTGCTCGCATCTACTTACATCTAGTAGAAGAATCAGTGTATGGTCAGACGAACGTACATTAAATTTTTTCAAGAGGAAACAAACATTTTACACAAATCAGTTTTTCGCAAATTTCTCGTTCACAGACGTCTTCGCATGCTTTCCCGAAGCTTTAGTTGAGCAATATATATAATTAATAACATATATAATTTCGTTAAGATCGCTCTAATTTACAAGACAAATTACTTACGTTATGTGGTCACAGAAAATTTCATTTGCGCTGGTGTGCTTTCTAGTAAAATCAACGGTATCGCTATACTGCACATTTATTCTGCAACATGCACTGGCATAAATCAATTTGTTTAGACTACAAAACCATTTGAATCTGTCCCAGAGATTTTTCGTTAATAACACTATCCAACAGATTTCAAATTTTTTTATGACTTCAAGGGGTTGGTTCCTTCTTGCAGAGTTTTTGCGCTGATTCCGAATCTGTCCTTAATTTTTCTCCTATACGCACAGTTTTTGAGGCACATGGCTTTGAAAAAAAAAAACATATTTTTCAACTTTAAACAAATACTGTGATGTTATTATAAAAGATAGTGAATTGTTCTTTACAGCAAAAAGATTCTGTAGACTTTCCCGAATTCAGTGATATATAATATTAATGCAGTATGATTGTTTAAACATGTTTAAACAACGTTTAAGATTTTCAAGAACGTTTCACGTTAAGTTTAAACAACGAACGATTTTCCGCTGGACCGTTATTTTTTGAGATAACTTGAAAAATGTCCTCAAAAATTGGTGCAAAAGTGGTGTCTCTCCGTCTTTAATGATTGTTTCAACATGTTTAAACAATTATAATGTATTGATATTATATATCACTGGATTCGGGAAAGTCTACAGAATATTTTTGCTGTAAAGAACAATTCAATATCTTTTATAATAACATCACAATATTTGTTTAAAGTTGAAAAATATGTTCTTTTTCAAAGCCATGTTCCTCAAAAACTGTGCGTATAGGAGAAAAATTAAGGACAGATTCGGAATCAGCGCAAAAAACTCCACAAGAAGTACCCAACAGTATAGTGGGAACGTAAAAAAAGTTGAAATTTGTTGGACAGTATAATCCATAAAATTATCTATCTGCAATAGGCGTTACGCGGGAGCGCGCTATGAAAAGAGGCACGTGTGCCTTTACTTATAGTCGGGAGGATACACATACCTTTGATAAACTAACGGCGAGAACGATGCAGGCTACGACGGTACACGTCGCGTCGCGTCGCTGGTAGCGTGCAATTTACAGTTTACAGTATACAGTTTACAGTTTACGTTGACGGACGTGCACGCCTACTGGGGCTGTGTTTCGCACAAAAGACGAAGCCCCCTCGAATGACGACGCGCATGCATACGGGATGAGAGCGAGTCACGACGTTGCGATATTATAAAATGCGCCAGTGGCGTTTCCATCCCCCTTCAACCCCTTTTCCCGAATCGAAATCGCGGACCATAAGGGGCGGGGGGGGGGTGGAGCTGGCTTTTGACGCGGAGAACCCGAGGCTCTCTCTCTCCCTTTCTCCCTCTCTTTCTTTCTTGGCCAAACTGAGCACTCCGATGCTCGAGAACGCATGAATGCGACGCGGCGCGACGGATGCTCGCGCTTCAAACGCGGCTCGTTGAAATATTAATATTCCTGATTCTTCGGATCGTCTTGAAACCTTCTCTTCGGCTCCTAGCTTTCCACACTTCAGCCACGTCGTTCATCCGTACGAAAATACGCGTATAAAGATACACAAAGAATCGTTTCTCTTATTTCTTTTTCAAATTCTTTTGCAGAAACCGTTGACAAACGCTTTTTAAATATGTTATCGGTCTCTTTTTAAATTAATTCTTAGTATCTCTTTCTTAGCGTTCATACCATTTAATATGAAACTCCCCCTCGTTCTCTCTTTGTCGTTATTAACATTATTTATTGCGTGTTACCTTAAAATTTACGAAAATGAAACTCATATGTTCGTTATATTTCCCAAGATAATATTAATAATTTGTATGCCTGTTATATCATGAATTTGTTCGTCATTATAATGTCGTTCGTTGTATAGAAAGTATTTATATTGAAATTAACCGGTGGCATACAGTATACACACACACAATATGCTCGTACACGTGGCTATACGATCATTTTATTTTCGTTCCCCTATGGATTATCGCTTTGATTTTTATGTTGCCGATTTGACATTTTATTTAGATGGTATACACTTTATTTGGACTCTATTGGCAGTTTCATATCGACTTTATTGGCTAATATATTATTTGTGTCTTTATCTTTAACGATACGCGTAAATTTGATATCGATTCAAAATACCGATAAGGATGCTACATATTTTGTTGTTGGAATTATTATTGCATTAATAAGGGTACGATCAACGCTTTGGTTTCTCGTCACGGAGGACGATCAAACGATCCCAGTTGAACACAAACGTAGCCGAAACCAGATCCGTAATTAACTAATTCCTAAACTGTAACTACGCATAAGCGAACCTAACCTGTGACTGATAGAGTCTATCACCAAATCAATTCGAACGCAACCGAGCCCGGCCTACATCGGTCTTACATCAAGTTTACTACAGACTCGATCCAGGACACATTATTCTCGGTTATCCACGATATTTGAAACCCCTTAAAATCATTTAATCAAACGCGGTACGAGATTTTTTCCGCTGTTTCAGAATTCTCCTTGCTTGAGCTCTTGATCTTTTATAGTCTCTTCGCATTCTTTATTCCACCACGGTATCTTTTTCTTTTTTTGCGTTTCCGTATCGTTTTCCCATATCTCTCGCACCGAATTAATAGCCTAAACATAGTTTTACCAAGGCGCCCCTACTCCTACGACCAAAATGCTCCACCCACTCACCAATTAGAAATCATTTTGTCACCCCCAAACATTTCAGGATAGCCAGTAAGGAAACATTCCGAGCTGAGCTTATACGCGACGCGACGCCGAAACCAAGATCACGAAAATCACTCGAACGAAAAACAACTGTTACCTTTCTTTACCTCGAAACCTCATCGTTACTGTACCTTGCTAAGTTTTCAAATATAGATTCAAGTGTGTTTAACTTCCGAGCCTCAACTTATTTCAAATAGTCGGTGTTACGCCTATAACACCGTCAAAGGCCCGAGTATCGTCGCGAGCAAGCGAAACGGGATTTACGAAGTTCGGTATACGGACTTGCGGTATTTCGGACGCTTCAACCTGACTTAATTTAGGTATGGCGCTGTTGGCCGCCTCGAGAATGACATCTGTGAGGGTATCGATATTTTTGTTGATGCCCGGACTATGCGTGTACTGATTGTGATTCTATTTTTTTTTAATGTTATTAGAGATTTTTTATTAGTTGGTATTTGTCGAAGTCACTTTTATTGAATTCCCATTTCTTCTCATATACGGCTTCCTCGGCTTATTAGGGTTAAGTTGGTGTTGTAGGAGTATGCGATAGTGGTCACTTCCAAATAGGTTTATTGTGGTTGTACAGTTTAGATAGTGCGCTATTGAGGGACTGCATAGCGATAGATCGATTGCGCTAAATCTAATGTAAGAGTGGTTCAGACGAGTCGGTTGATTATTCTTGAATAGTACTCAATTTAGGTCGTTTATGATTTCTTTCATTATTTCCCTTCTGCCGTCGATTCTGTACACAATTATACAATAAGGCTTCGGAAGCTGTTTTATTGTGTTGGTTACTTATCGAAATTGTCAGAATTATTAGGCAGACGAATCAGCCTTTTGAGTTTGGTTAATAAAGGTCCGATTTCGAGCGATGTGTTGCCAAGGATTATTTGATAGTTTTCTTTTCCGTCGTTTTATTTACTATTTCTTTACTAGAGAGGTAGAAACATATTCGGCTTTTTGAAATTCTCGAGACGAACCGTATATTATTTGTATTTGGGTCGACTTTGGTTTGCCAACTGCTTGGGTGTAGTCTTTAATCGGAATTCCATCAATTGAGTCAATCGCAATCGCTTGTTCTTTTGTCGGATATTTTTCGTTTTGAGTAACAGTGGCATAGCTGGTTGGAGTTGTTTTACTTACGGTTCGATTGGCTATTGACGCGACGGTGTTGAAATGAGCTTCTTGGTCAGAAGCCATTTCATTTAATGTGCAAGTAAGTACCGGACACCCGGTATGTGTATCGGAACCTTTGTTTGATGCGCACACCGAGTTTAACCTCGAGTTCTTGCTTGTGTTTATATTCTAATTACATATGTAGTAGGATTGTTTCGTCACTGTTCACCGAAGACCGATACACGTAAACACGTCTGGCACTCGCGAAGGTTCTGGGACAACTGCTGTTCCATTTTACTTTGTGCAATTATGATAATTACAATAGTACAACCATTCTGTATTTTACGAATTACGAAATGAGAATAACGTGGGAAGAGAATGAATAAAAATGGCATTACGGAAAGCCAAGAATGTTGTAGAAGCAGCGTGAAAAGAAGGTACCACCGAACCGCAGACACGACAGACCGTAGAAAATCAAATTTACACAGTAGCAAAGCAGCAAACGTAATTTCTCTTAATCACCATTTGCAAGTTGAACAGAATTTTCCTGCAGACTCGCTAATCAATGTACAGTAAAAGCTCTTTCGTTGTCTAAAGGCCGGGGGTTTGAGCGGACAACGACCGTGCCCGGACACTATTTTTGATTTATTACTGCGTCTTTAGTGAAACGGCTAGTTAAGGATGTTCTGGAGGTACAATGGGAGACGAAAGTACAAGAAATTCGAAATCCATCAATATATTGGCAATGAAAGCCATTCATGAGTATATTTTGCATTAAACTTTTGCGAATACTGTACTCTCTGTAGCTATTGTCAGTGATCTACACTTGTCGCGCTTCCATGCTAGTGAGAAACAACACGATAAACTTGACGTTCTGTAACAGTTTATAATTTTTTTGCTCTGTAACTGTTTAGTGAATCCTAATAAATTTTGAACATAATTAATTACATAATTTTTACTACATATAAAAAAAAACTGGAGTATCTAGTTGCGTTTTTTCAAGGTTTAAATATGGTTTCAAGTGGAATTTTATGAATTCTCCGTAAGAAGACGTGTTAAAATGCGAAAACTTTAAGTCGCTATAATTCTTAAACGGTGCAGTGAATCGAACCCAAACTTTGGTAATTGCTTGAATTTAGTAAGAATCATATCTTGTCAAATTTTCAAAAATGTTACGTTTTTATATTACCTCCAGAACGCATTCGCAGTCAAAAGCAGTCCACTGTCTGGCTTTAGAAAACTCCTTTTTTCCTTGCCATATTCCGTTCCTATTGTTCTCCGTTCTGCGCGGTCTGGACAGGCCTGGGGCACATCTGGCGACCAGAACCACGCAGGCCTAATCGTCTCGTTGACAGGTAGTGGAGCGGGTAGGCACCGGACAACGATCGTGCCCACGATTCAGTACAACGAAGGAGCGATTACTCCCGTCTCGCGCGGTTCGTTCTATATGTACATATGTGTATGGTACATATGTATTTCGTAATAAAACGCTCTCGCCGAGATTCTGGCGAGCGTCTAACGCTTGCGGCCGGCATTTAGGAGCCACTTCGTTACCTTTGTACGAAAAACAAATTTGTGCTAGGTCGAAGGACAGACGGGAATAATGTTCCATCGGAGGATTTTCGTTGAACGAGAACAATGGAATCCGAAAGACGGCCGCTTCCCTCTGTGGAAATATGTTTACACGTTCCGAGGGGATGGCGCATGGCGGTTTCCTGGCTCGAGTATGTGTAGGCGTAGTCGTATTCGCGTTTGTGTGTTCTGTTCCAGCGCAGAAGACAAAGCCCTTTCCCTTGGCCGTGGCCCCGTGAAAGCATTCCGTCTATTAATTTGCCTCTCGTCTGTCGCGCGAGTCGCGTGGAAGAGCTTTCAACGAATTGTTGCTACGCTGCCTAAACCCGTGCAGCACGAGAAACCTTATTAGCCGACGGGAGTTTCCCCGAAATTAAATGTTGGAGCGTTTTGCCGTTGACGTTTTACCGGGACACGCGTTAGATCCTCCAACTTTCTGCCCGCCGCGCCGCACCATCGCGAAATTTCAAATGTCCAAATCGGGACACGATATATCGCATATATCGCATGCACGACAGCGTTCGTTAAACATCGGAACAGACCAGCCCGCTGCGTTCACTTTCGTGGTTTCGTCCGTTGTCTGACTTTATACCCGCTAATTCCACTGACCGAAAACAAGTATATGCTTTTTAAATCATTTTTGGAAATGTGCTCCGAGTTATTCCTGTTTTATTCTTTCCCTCCGTAAGCAGTGTGAACTCGCGTCTCAGGCAAACAGAGGATACAAATAATCGCGCGGACAACACGGATCTAATTTTTGGTGAAAAGCCAGCGGTACTGGCGGCGCACAGTGGTCCAAATCGAGAAATTCAGTGACTTTTTGGCATAACTTTTGAACCATAAGAGACACCGGGATGAAATTTGCACTAAGATTCATTAAAAAAGTAGTCAATTTGAACGAAAGACAAATTAATATTTTTTTCATTTGTTAAACAATAATTTTCAATTATTTTTCATTGATATATTTTTCACTAAAAACAAATTGTTTAAATACGACCTGCCTAACCATTTTTTCTTTCTAAGTGTGTGTATTTTTTTTATATTCATGTTTCACTCGTGCAATGTTTAATGAAATGAATAAAATGTAAATTTGAGGAGACGGGTAAGGTAAAAACGTCACATAACTGTGTCAAAAGATATTTTCTATAATAATTTATAATATTTGTAATATATTGTATATAATATATTTAAAATAATTTAGTAACATTTTTGTAAATCTTTTGTTATAAAAATGTGATAACAATAATGGTTTTATAATATAATAATAATAAAACATGAAATATAAAAAAATAATATTTGTTTATACTTTGTATATTTTTCATAGTCCATCCATTTCAAAGCCTGCCTTTTCTATTATTTAATTATTAATAATTATTATTATATTGTGTATTTTTTCTTAGTCGATTTTACTCTACCCTAAATTGGGGAGCGGCTAGGAGGTTTGGTTTGGTAAGAGCACAGACGAACCTGATGCGAAATCATGGAGCTATTAGGATGCGGACGAACCTGATGCGAAATCAGGGAGCCGCTAGGATGGTATAGTTTTCGTGGACGAATCCAATGCGAAATTGGGGAGCCACTAGGTAGGAAAAATCTCTATTTGGACAATTGGTAAATCGCGAATGAATATTAGGTGTGAATAATGATGATTAGTAGGCCTCTTAACTAATATAATTTAATTGATACAACCCGAGCGGTAAGGTTGTATCGTGTGGGAACGTTCAAGTACTAGATTAGAATATTGGACAATAATAATGGGTTTAATAACTTTGCTCTAATTATCAAAGAACACAAATATATTCTAATTATAAGTATCTGTGGTACAGTTGTAATTGTCGCGAATGAAGTGAACTAAATGATATAGAAGATGGAAAGAAGAATTACCTAAACGCTGCAGTCGCGCCGGCGCTAGCCTCTCCGACGGGCAACATGCAGCTGAATATTGCAAAACCATTGCTCGGAAACGTAAAAGAACGACTTTTGAGGCAAACAGCGTGATAGATTGATCTTTCATCTAGCGGTTTATAGACTACTAGAAAACCCCGTCTTTGCATTATCGAGAAATCAGAACGCAAATCCCGGACCCTTGGATCCTCGCGTACGTATACGTGGTCTAGCGGTGTGTGAGTGTACCCTAGCGGCGTGTGAGTGTTGACGCGCGAGCGTCGTCTGTTGGAAAGGACCCCAAGGTTCAACTACGATATGAAAGGTTATCTAGGACGCTTCCTGCCAGAGACGATCTAGAAGAGACTCCTGTGAGAAGACGAACGGAATATATTCTCTATCCGTAACACAGCTATAATATTTAATAAATTGTAATAAATTGTAATTTCTCCATTCCCGAGGTCTATGGACATTTGGGAAGCAACGTTCATCGATTAGATATCGCTACGAGAAAGTTCGTTTTTGGGCCAGGAGTCGTTGAATTTCTTGATTTGGACCACTGTGGCGGCGTCGCGTCGGACCAATAACGGTGCAGACTAATGGCGTCAGAGTCAAACGGCTCGGAGTGGAATCGGCGAAAAATAGCAGGCGGCCCGATAAATTCGCGTCGCGTCTGCGACGGAACGGTCCGCGATAACGTCGTTGTTTATTTACAACCGGCAGAATCGTCGCGCGAGCCGCTTACAGTTAACAGTCCGTGAATTAGCATGTTAATGGGCGGTCGACTCTGCGGTAAGTTCACGGATTCGCGAGTTCGCGACAATTTGCCGGAGGCTCCGCTCTGTCCTTCCCGACTGGGACAAGTTGTCCGCGGGCCAAAGAAAAACACGGGAGACGAGCGGGCAAAGGCGGGTGGGAACGGAGGGCCGGCTGAATGACTCGGTGGAATCGCGATGTTGACAGGGAGCCCCATTTCGTTCTTTTCTTCTATCCCCTTTGACTCCTCGTTTCGCGGGAGCCCGGCAAGGAGCCCCGCTGCAATAATAAACACCGCAGAATGAATGTAGCCTCTATGCGGGAGGCCGCGCCTGGAGATACCGACCGCACAGCAGAGCAAGCTCCCGTGACACTACACCGGGCACGGGCAGGAAACGTTGCGTCGTGACCCGAAGCGGTGGTCTATCGAAGGAAATTACATGCTCTCGGGCAACTTGCACCACGAGAGACGAGAGCAAGCTTACTTTCCGCGCCGTACTTACGCTCGGACGCTGTCGCTGTCTCTCGTCCGACTTAGTTCTTACCGTTCAACCCGACACCGATGCCAGAGCTTCCAGCTCGACGAAACGAGCCACCCACGCTTCTGCTAATCCTTCGCGATTTGTTTAACCATGTTTCGGTACCGTTCGATGGCGCGACACGCGAATTGCGCGCTGCGGCTTTCTCTCGAATCAGCTACGGCTATTTATTTTAACATTGTTGTGGGAAAAGTATTAGGAATACTTTCGATTATACGTTGTATTAAAAATTGTTTGCACATGTATTCCAAAAGACGGGAGCCTAGCCGATTAAGACCATCGAACCATTCGAAAGCTGACCAAGAAAAACCCCCCTGATAAATGTGAACATATTCGTAAAATCTTTCGTCAAGAAAATGTTTGGAAAACAAGGCAGCAGGCGAAAACATTAATTTCCGACAAAATCGATTTTTACTTTAACTATTCTTTGGAAGGGAGAACGATTTTTCATCGGCTGATATCTTCGGCATAACCGATGTGCACTTTGGCTATTCTTTAGAAGAGGAGATTTTTCTTATCGGATAATTATTATGTACATGTTGAACTTTGTAAGTTGGCAACGTCAAACTTTGTAACAAAACTTTATGAAACTGAAATGGCTGTTCATATTATTGAGAATTAATATAATTCATTTGTAAAAGAATTCATTAACTCAAATGACACATTTTATTTTTATTCTACTACGATTAGAATTTATTTTTCAAGTATGGATTGCCTTTGATAATTTTATTTGTGTTTTATAAGAACGTGTAAGTAGTTCTCTCTCTCTCTCTCTCTCTTTCTCTCTCGTGTCAATCTTTAAAGAGGTCACTACAAGTACAAGAAATACAATTCTTAATCTAAAAATGACTATGTTTTACGTTACAACAATGCCATCTAACACGGTTATAATTTTTGGTGGTACCTAGATTGCCTCGGAGCATTTTATTTGCCTGTTTTATCGGAACGCCAGTAGTATACATCAATCTTTAGTCAGCCCCAATTCATCGGGCAGATCGCCCACAATCGTCGCGACAATTAAATGCCTTTCAAACAGCGAAGCCGAGGTCGAATAAATTCGCGAGGTAGATTTTTCAGTCTCGACTGGTTAATTTAGATCTCCGAAGTCTG
This sequence comes from Lasioglossum malachurum, assembly GCA_028455605.1. Lineage (NCBI taxonomy): Eukaryota > Metazoa > Arthropoda > Insecta > Hymenoptera > Halictidae > Lasioglossum > Lasioglossum malachurum. Next base: position 13,738,347 of record CM052311.1, read on the forward strand.
TCCACCAAGACTAAGCGCAAGAAAAAGGGGGAAACTGTTTCAAAGTTTCCCGGCAAGCTCTAATTAAACGGGAATCCGGTAAGGGCTTACCAATTTCCAACGGTGGCTTCCAGTTGGCTCGGAAAAACTTTTTTCTCCCTACGCTACGTCGCGTCGCGTCGTCTTAACTTCATATTTGCAGCGTTTATAGTACGCTTTAGTTTGAGGTGGTAATTGAAGAATTTAATTACACGCCGCGCCGTTTAAGAACAGAAGTTATTTGTGCCTGGCGCTTTGAACCGTTCGCGCTCGATTTTGCCTACTGGTTTTACCGTTGATGTTGAGCGAACTGTTTTCGAGTTGACAGAATTGATTATGCTTTTACCGGAATTAATTATTAATCCTGACCAGATTATTTTTCTGTGCTCGTAGACTGCGAAATCGAAGCTTTTCATTTCTGCGCAGTGTTTAAAACATGAAGTTTCAATGTTTCTCCAATATTTAAATCGATTATGCGAAGCGATGGAAAAACTAATTCTGGGAAAATAGTGATCTCGAGCGATGAGGTTCGCAAATACAGAGTCGAAAGTTGCGGGAGTCGTGCAGAATTGAGCAGACAAGATCGAAAGTTTCGGAACGGTGCTGCGCTGTTTAAAGCTGCCGGAGGATTTTTCCCGTTTTTAGGGGAAAGTTCCGTCGTTATGTCATTAAATATACGTCGACGGCGAATTCTACAGGGTTTCCCGCCGCGCCGCGCCGGCGAACGTCGAAAACAATTTCCGCGAACTACAATTAAAGAACGCGAAACGGGAGAACGGCGAACTTTTCCCCTTAAACGAAAGAAGAAGGCCGCGCGGAATATTAAGCAAACAAGTTTTCGCGATCGCATGCGTAGCTCGTCCGATGGGGAGGCGGGAAGGCGGGGGGAGGCCCCCGAAACAGGAAGCTGCAGCTTCTAATCTAGCTCCGAAGGCGAACGAAGTTACCTACCGGACTCTTTCTTTCCTGCTTTCACGGAATTCCGAAAGTTATCACGCGAATCAGTCTCTCCCTTCCTCGCTTCATTGATTCCCCTCTCCTTCCTCTCGACCTACATACTATGTATATTTCCTTTTTTCACGACACAGCGCGCTGCGTCGCGCCGACCGATCGTTTCGCAGGCAAAATCAAAATTAGCAATCACCGTTCTGCAAGCCCCGAAACAACCATCGGCATCCCATCGAATCAAAATAATTTCTACCATCGATAATAGACGCAACCCTTCAAATTCATCGTTGACTTTACTAGATTGCGAAATGTATGCAATATCATATTTTTATGAACATTTCTACCAGATCCACACGAAGTGTATAAACAAATTAATGTGCCAGGCTCCCTGCGAATGTAAAATTCACAGCGCTAAGTACACTGTCCAACAAATTTCAACTTTTTTTATGTTCCCGATATACCGTTGGATCCTTCTTATAGAGTTTCTTGCGCTGATTCCGAATCTGTCCTTAATTTTTCTCCTACACGCACAGTTTTTGAGGAACATGGCTTTGAAACAAAAACATATTTTTCAACTTTAAACAAATATTGTGATGTTATTATAAAAGTTATTGAATTGTTCTTTACAGCAAAAGATTCCGTAGACTTTCCCGAATCCAGTGATATATAATATTAATGCATTATGATTGTTTAAACATGTTTAAAGCGGCGAACGACCGTTCTAATGGTGAGCGCCACTGGCGACAACTCATGTCGGGCGAAGATATTTTGCTTTCTGGTTCGGTAAAAACGTCGGTGCTGCAAACTTCCAACGGGGGTTTTCCAAGATAAAAGTCTGCTCTATCGCGTAGTATAGTTCGATTTTCCGCGGGACTCTTATTTTTTTGAGATAAATTGAAAAATACAGTAATTCTGCGATCGAAGTCCCAACACCGTGCTTTGAACGGACTTCAATAGTATAGGGTAGCTATATTTTTATGACTGCGTCTACCGCGCCGAGACTTCAAACGACGAGCCGAACATAGAGAAGGACAGAATGAAATAGGATCGCGTGGCCGAAGCGTGTCGCGTGAAGTTTATCTTCTTTATCTTTCATTATTTTTTTATGGAACTTTCACCATCATATTCGTGGCATTTTGCTAATGCAAAATGATACCAAACACGATATAATTTCAACTGTATTTAGTGGTTTAATCGACGGTGGAAGTTTCGAACGTAACCAAGAAAAGCGTATTGGAAAGAAAGAGACGCGGACAGTCGGCGTCACCGGTACAATTCAAAGGCCCACATTGTCGCTGTTGTTCGTTGCTTTCGAAACTTCCACCGTCGATTAAACCACTGAATGCAGTTGAAATTATATCGTGTTTGGTGTCATTTTAATCAGAGAAATGCCAGAAACAAGTTAGTGAAAGTCCCATAAAAAAATAATGAAAATGAAGAAGTTTGAAAATTCGGTTCACTCGAGTCAATGTGTGGTGTTCACACCGATATACTCGAGCCGACATCAATCGTCGCCGCCCTGCGGAGCGACTCGGCGTTGTCAGGCAGTGGAGTGGGTTTGGCACTGTACTTCGATCGTACAGGCGACCCAGGACTTCGATCGCAGAATTACTGTATCCTCAAAAATTGGTGCAAAAGTGGTGTCTCACCGTCTTTAATGATTGTTTAAACATGTTTGTTAAGCATTAATATTATATATCACTGGATTCGGGAAAGTCGACAGAATCTTTTGCTGTAAAGAACAATTCAATATCTTTTATAATAACATCACAATATTTGTTCAAAGTTGAAAAATATGTTTTTTTTTTTCAAAGCCATGTTCCTCAAAAACTGTGCGTACAGGAGAAAAATTTAGGACAGATTCGGAATCAGCGCAAAAAACTCTATAAGAAGAACCCAATTTTGGGAACAAATTTGGTGTTGGACAGTGATATCTGTTGCGGGGAATCATAAATTTTTCAGGCTGAAGCTTCTTCCCCTGAAATCTGCATGGAAATGGGATCGAGGAATGTATGGCAGAGTCGATATCGGCGATTAGCAGACTCTTTTCTACATCGAGAATCCACCGTTGATATAATTGACACGTTCGACAGTTTCCCGTACTTTCCGTCTGTGCAAATGTTTTTCCAATCGGACCGACTAGCGACTGACTCGACGCGTGATTTCGCGGTTCCATGCCGATCCGGCTGATTCATATTCGATCTTATATTTCCGTTTTATTTACCGGATCCGCTTCCAGCCGAGTATTACGAGGCAAACAATACCGCGGCCTTTCGAAAGTCCTCGTCGAAACGAGACGCGATGCCAACGATCGACGCGCGACGTTTCGACTTTCTCGTTCGCCTTACCGCAAATAGGAATTGAAAATAATATGTTGTCGTCGCATCATCCATGATATTTGGTGCTTCAAAAATGTTGTTAGATGGGTGCGAGATGTATTTTTGTGGGAAGCGAAGACGAAGAAGGGAGATCTACATATAATAGTGTTGCCTGGTTCTCTGACGATAGAGAAAAATCGCTGATCCGAGGGAACGATATCGGTACCCACGAGACTGGGTTAAGTGTTATTTTCCACGGTTTGATCGGGATCGTGATTACCTTGATGATCTCGCTCGAAAAACGCGGGGAAAGAATACCGCTAATGACGTGTCACAGCAAACAGTCGATGTTTATCGGATCGATACGCGGGAGACTTTGAACTCGCCTCGCCGTACAGCATCTCTGTGTCTCGAAGAACGAAATTGTGCTCCCTGCCTCGCTATCAACTATTTTATAAATTCTTCCAAAACTTCTGTAAAACCTTTAAAAATTTTTACGAACATCAACACATTTTTCGGAAGATCCATTTATTACCAGCTGACAACGTTTAATGACATGAACGTACTACGGCATCAAAAGAGCGAAGTTCCCTGTTCATCGAACACACGACCAAGCGTTTTATAAATAATAAATAATTATATCTAGCATCGAAACGTCCGAGGTGTTAAACGACATGGAAGCAGAAAGTATAATGGATTCGACGAATGAATTATTAAATCTGAGTGAGAGAGAGAGAGAGAGAGAGAGAGAGAGAGAGAGAGAGAGAGGGGTGACGTCAAGTTAACCATCGTCGATTCTCGGTTAAATGATGGCTTCGCGGGTTATACGATTCAAGTTGAGCGATAAAATGGCGGGAAAAAATTAAGATGGAAAATTGTTGGCGAGAGAATGATGTTAACGACCGAGAGCCACGATTATTGTCTGCAATTCTGATGCAATTAATGATAACTTGATGGATCGCTTGAAATGATTTTTGTTTGTCGAATAGCTCTGATGGATGGGAAACAATAATCAAGTTGATGTAACAATCGAGCGTTAAAATAATAGCGGCTATCACTGTCGAGGCAATCAGCGATTGTCGGTGGTGGAAAACAAATAAAGTTTATGTTGTTAGGATGACAAGATATTGTTCTATAATTCGTTAATAGACCGGTCAAAAATGGCACTGTTAACTGTTATTTGAGCAGGGCACATTTTCGTACTTTCGGAAAGAAAGTTTACGTTATGCGGGTAAAATATTTTTCCCAGGAGACACCGAGCCCAATTATGTGGTCCTTAAGAACTGAAACTCGAGAAAAGTTAAGAAAATATTGTGAGAGAATTTACATTAGACCTTCTGCCGGTCCAATGTCCATTTTGTCTGGAGATCACCTCGTTTCTAGGAAAGTTTCATCGGTGAAGCTAGTCTAATGTTCTTGCTCGCCATTTTGCTACTTAAAAAGGGAAATTAAAGGAAACTTGGAATAAACTGGATTACCGAGTAGAATAAGAGACGAAGGAATCGTTTGCGCGAGTACGTCTCCGTTAGCAAAATGAACAGTTCTTCTTCCGGCACAATATCTCAAAATTACCATCTAAAATGTTGTTCTTGGCGGTTCTTGCGGTCAACCAATATTCGAATCGACTGAAAAATGGCCACGCTTTTTCCGTCGTCGATTGCTCAATTTCGAGCAGAGACTCGAGAAATCTCGAACGCCATCGAACATTAATTAAAGAGCCGATCAACGGAATCCGGAAAACTGCCTTTTTGGCAGACCAAATCGTCCGAGTTCTTGATTCGCCCACCGAAAAGAACCACCGCGCGTTTTTCTTTTTGTCCTGTGATCAGTGCAGTTATTGAAGCATGCCCGAAATTCTCAGTGAACTTTCGAAATCCCAAGAAATTCGGCTATTGCCGAAAATCGAATTGATCGGTAAACAGTAAACATAAACAGCAAACGGGATCATTCCGCGCACCAAAATAACCACTCGAGCCCCCCGACGCGACGCCATTCGATCACCTGAACAACCACTACCACTACACGCTACAGATTTCTCGCCTTTGATTATGCAACACGAACGCCGACAAATGCAGCTCGTTGACAAACAGAAATTCCCCTCATCCCGTAAACGGATAATTAAAATTTCTTCGTCTATTACTTATATAATATTATATTGCAGATTACAGGCAATCCGGAAGGTTCTGTTTTCCAAGATGAACGGTTGTACGTTTTTATCTGATCTGTTCAGCCTAGAAATGATCCTCTTCTAACGAAACACGCGATGCAAATTGTTTCATTGTTGATTTTACCACCGTTCGACTATCGGTAATAGAATTAAGTAGAATTTGACCGTGCAACTCGAAAGATACCATAAACAAACGGAGCTTCCCGGCAAACAGAAATTTCCTTTTATCCAAGAAGAACAATGCAAACTTTTATTCGGTCGCATTAACCCTTTGACAAATGGACCCCTTTCAACGCAACACGCAATAATCATTTCTCTTGCGCATTGTTCTGTTAATGACAGGCTATTAGTAGTACAATCGAATCAGCTGGGCTTTAAGACAGCCGAACAAAAAAATGAATCGTAATTTGCCCGATGGAACGACACACTGTCATCGCGCACCGGTCCTTCACAGAGTGGGATTTCACGCTCGAAAAATCATCAGGACCGAGGGAACCTTCTTCGAATCCGCCACGGCCACATCCCGAAACAGTAGTATTCGAGCCAAAGAAAATTCAACATCGTCTTCGGAGCAAATGATGCGATTCGAAGCATCGATCGCGACCGCGAGTCTCGGTTCGGATCTCTACGGAAGCGAAGATAGAAAACATTCTCGGAGGATCCTCTTAATCAAGATAGATCGCTCGATCCCGGCTGCATCTCGGCTGAATCTCGACGTCGCCGAGCCGAGCCGAAAGGAAAAGAAAGAGTCACCGGGATACCTCGCGAATATCGAACGAGAAAAGAATCGATGGTAAGTCTCGATCGTCCTTACTCCGTTTCCTCGCTGGTTGCGGCATCCCTTCTATTCACAGCAGTTCACGAGTTCGATCCAACATGCTTCTCTCCCGGCGGTAGATCGTGAGCGGTAATTAGCGTTGGCGATGTAACGGTGCCGGAATAAATCAGCCGGTTTCCCCTGTGGTAGTTTTCACGAGCTTCTCCGCGAGGTGGTTTGTCGCGATGTTCCGGCAACGTGCGAGGCTCGGTTGTGTTTTCCCGCGGCACCTGTTCGCAAGGTGGTCGAGCACGGTGGTAGTCACGATCGCGAGGGAAGCCCGGAGTCCCTCGGGACTCCCGGGAGGGCCGAAACAGTAAGTCCTGGACGCGTCGCGAGTGAGGAGCGCACTGAGGATCCGGGCGGCCCGTGCGACTCTGCAGCCGCATGCGCGCTTCGTCAACGGAACGTTCGTTCTCTGCTTCTCTCTCTCTCTCTCACCCTCTGCTTTTCCCTCTATTTTCCACTCTCTCTCTCTCTCTCTCTCTCTCTTGGTCTGGCACTCCGAGCTCTCCTCTCGGCCTTTCGATGCCTTCTTACGCCGCGCCTATCTTCTCTCGACGTGCATTATCTCTGTTTGCCCTCCCCTTCGCAATAGTATCATTTCACTAACGCTTAGCAAGACGCGGAACCCACTCTGGTCAAATGACCAGTTTTCAATTTTTTTATTTCATAATCATTGAAATTATATGTTGACGCGTTCGGAGGAAATGATCAAACAAGCTGTCGTTACTCGTGTTATAGTAAAATTTGTACAAAGAGAATATCCTGTACTCACACGTATATCCACGCATTATTCGATTTACTTCACGTCAGAACCGGTGTGCTTCTGAAATTCGTCCAGCCTAGTGCCGGCGCGCCGCGCCGGGAGGTCCTTCGTCGCTCGATTTACGATTCTTTCAATTTCCGCGATTCCATTACGTCTGCGCCGACTTCCTTGCATCGTTATTCATTTCCTCGTCTCCTTTCCTCTCGCGTCGATTTGTCCGTGCCCATTTCCGCTTTTACCCTCTCGCTGCCTACCCGGTTTTTGTCACTGTGTTTATATTTCCCTTCTCCGCATTCGTTTCCCTTTCCCCGCCGCGTTCCCGTTGCCTCTAACATTTCCACCCTCGATCGTCTTGCGACCCACGCACAACCGCTGCATCCCCGTCGCATCTGCGTTGCAACACCCCCGCGATCCACCGCCCACGCATTCTCCCGCACGTTTACGAACTCTCTGTCTGTCGGACCCGGTGCTACCAACGTCTGCCACCCCCGGTTAACATCCCCTAACTATTCCACGAGTTGAAACCACCCTCGGCACACCTGTGCGCTATACTCGGTTGCCCCGAGGTTAACACCGTCCAGTTCTCTTCGTTATTAGATTGCCCATCGCGATTTTATAGACGACCCTTCGTGGACTATTTACTGTTGCATCACATATTTATTCTTCCGCGAATCCAACCTACGCGTTGTCTCGAATAGAGCGCAGCGTCTTCGTTTGAATATACCCTCCGCCCTCCGGCGCTCTGTGGGAGGTAGGAGGTGCTGCGCGCGTGTGTGCGCGCTGATTACGCTAGTAGTTTGTTCAGCAAAGGGGTTGCTATACTATTTGCCGATAGACACGTTCAATAGTCATTCACTTTCATTAAAAATAGATGCAGCAGATTGAGAATGGGTAACGTAGTTTATTAGAATTTAGTACAGGTAACCTAGACCTAGCAGTTTATACGTTTTGTTCGATCGCAGTAACCTTTCAGAGAAGAAGTATGAATATTTATACCGTTAAGAGTATATTAGCTATCGAATGGCAGAATGCCAGACAGTCAAACGGAAAGCGGAATTGGGTCATTTTTGACCCAGAACGGACACTGTTTGCATCCCAATGGCTAGAATTTTACATTTCGACCAATGGTACTTTACCATTTTTCGTCTCGCAGCGAATACAGGCGTGAAATCAGAGTTTTCAAAAATTCAAGACCGTAGATTATGGAAACTTCTCATTACCACAAAAAGTTTCGGAATTCAAGCGGTAAAGGGTGCGATGGTCCTATCCGATGAAAATCTCCTGCAAGAATTCATTCTCAGCTAGCGTAAAATTTATGTTTATGCCCGAAAGTGGTGTACTATGGTACAGTGTCGCCTTAAATTATCGTGGAACCGGAAAAGCTTTCTGGAAAAGTTTGAAAAACTGAATCTGCAGCATTAAATTCTGCATTTCAATGATTACACTGTCCAACAAATTTCAACTTTTTTTATGTTCCGAATCTGTCCTTAATTTTTCTCCTACGCGCACAGTTTTTGAGGAACATGGCTTTGAAACAAAAACATATTTTTCAACTTTAAACAAATATTGTGATGTTGTTATAAAAGATATTGAATTGTTCTTTACAGCAAAAGATTCTGTAGACTTTTCCGAATCCAGTGATATACTATTAATGCATTATGATTGTTTAAACACGTTTAAACAGTCATTAAAGACGGAGAGACACCTCTTTTGCACCAATTTTTGAGGATATTTTTCAATTTATCTGAAAAACTAAGGGTCCAGCGGAAAATCGAACTATACCACACGATAGAGCAGACTTTTATCTTGAGAACCCACCCTATTAAGTTCGGAACGTCGACGTTTTTTTTTTAAACTAGAAAGCAAAATATCTTCGCCCGACATGAGTTGCGGACAGTGGCGCTCACCACTAGAACGGTCGTTCGCCGCTCCGTATCCCGTCGTTGCGCCGCATCCCGTCCCGAGCGTCACTGGCGGCAACTCATGTCGGGCGAAGATATTTTGCTTTCTGGTTCAAAAATAACGTCGACGTTTTTATTATATTATGTCTTTTATAATAACATCACAATATTTGTTTAAAGTTGAAAAATATGTTTTTTTTTCAAAGCCATGTTCCTGAAAAACTGTGCGTGTAGGAGAAAAATTAAGGACAGATTCGGGATCAGCGCAAAAAACTCTACAAGAAGGACCCAACAGTATGTTGGGAACAAATTTGGTGTTGGACAGTGTTATTTTCTGCACGAGTACTTATTGTTTGCACGACAAATCGGATCAGATACAAGTCTTTTTTCGGACTATCTCAATGAAATAACATTAGCTTACGGGAAGACCTAGTTTTACCCTATTTCGCGACATGAAAATTCCTTCTATTTTGTAGAAACTGCAGCTGCACCGGCTGCATTCGGAGCGCAGAGAAATTGGGGAACTTGCCGCGCCGGGCACAACGGTCGCCAGACGCTACTCGGTCGAAAATCGGTAAACGATGATCCCCGTGTGTAATTCCAAGTCCCATTGACCAAAAGACCGGCTAGCACGCGACTAATAATCGTGCGGACGCGATACCGACGCGACGTGACGCAACCCGCGATGGCCGGGGCGTCACAAAGTGGCGTCGTCGCGCACACGTTAATCACGACGTCCCGATATGCCGTTTAATTAACATTGGCCATTCGAGATTGCCGGTAATTACTCGGCGGAGTTAAGCTCCCCGACGTAACGACGTGTCCCGGGGTTTGGATTTCAATTGGGTGCCGCGCCGCGCGCCGGGGCAACTTCGCTGGATTGAATATCCGGGATTTCGAATGATCGTGTGCCGTGTGCCGTGTGTTGTGCCTCGGAGTCCGTCACAATTCTATTGGAAGCCACCCACGCACGTATAGCGCTCTCGGAGTTCTCGGCCCAGAAGCCGCAACACTTGGAGAAGCAATATCACGATTGATGATACACTTGGCCGACCAGCGCGGCGCGGAGCGGCGCGGCCGGTGGATATCCAGGACGTTGACCAACGACTCGATCGCGGGATTAAAAATCGTTTACACTTTTTAGACGATCTTCGGAATTACTTGAACCATTTACGCGCTGTATTCGTCTTCTAATGTAACAGGAGAGTTAGATTTTTGCATTCCCTCTATCGTTTTAAAATTCACCCATTTTTGTAATAAATGAGCTACATGAAATTCGTTGTGTACTATTGTTACGTCCTAAGGTAGACGTAATTATAGATTTAAAGAGATTATTGATAGATTTTATATAATGAGCATAAAACGCAGTTTTGAACCTACCTGCATTCACCGGCTTCGGCTCGGGTAATTGAGGATTTGCTAAATTCTAAGTGACTTTGGTCTCGGAATTGGAACGAAGAAATCGAAGATGGGTAAACTCTTTAAAAATGATTTGAAATATTGATTTTTGTATAAAAATTAACAAAAATATATTCTATTAAACAAATTTAGGGTACGTTGAGTTATTAAAATCTTATAATAAATTGTTAGTAATTACCGATACGTAGATTGTTTCGCTCGCAAATTGTATTTGATCTTTCAGGATCTTGGACTGTCTTTGACGTTGATTTTTAGAGATGATGATGTTTAACAATCGTTGATAAATAATAAATTCCCAGCGGGTTAACACGCTTCCTCTTTTTATGATAAAACTTCCACTTCACTAAACTCTTTTGAACTTTTTAATAAACTATCTTTGACTGCGTCTACTAGTCGTTGTTTAATGTGTACTGTATAATGTGTAATGAGCTCCTAATGATGAGCTGTCCCTTTTATAGGTTGATCAATCCATTGTTCTCGTAGGTGAGTGCGTCTTCACCAATTCCGTTTTAATCACTTTTCTTCTTAATCGTATGCATTGCATCTTTTATCTTTCTCCTGGCCGGATCTTATTACTCTGTGCGTCCTCCTAAATTAGGGGAACGCACCATTTTCTTAGACTTATTAGTCATGAGGTGACTACATCGTCACCAATTCTTTTTAATCGTTTTCTTCATAATTACCTTCTTCTAAATCGTGCACATTGTATCGATCGGAGAACAAAATCTATTGCTCATCAATTCTGCCGAAAATCCTCACACTCTTCAGCGATGAACAGACTTCGGCGAATATTCGCTCACGATTTACTTTTAGAACTTGACACAATAAAATAAATCTCGCTATGATCTTAATTTGTTCGATGAAGATTCAAAATGAGTTTTCTTAATTCTATCGCACGCAGTGTGGTATAGTTATAATATATTTGATATTTTATTTCTCGTACAACATCATTGAAGCAAGTATATAAAAAGATATTAAGAAAATGTATGGCATGCTTGATTTTATCATCAATTATTATTATCGACTGAACCACTGGACGTGACACATTATTAAGTATTATATCTCCTCCCAAGTATATATATGTGTGTGTGTGTGTGTGTGCAACGATGCAACGCATGCTCGCCCATACCGATGCGCAACACGGAGCGGCGACACAATACGAGGACACGCAACAAGTGGATAACCTTAACAAAAATTATTCTCTGCGTTAGGATGCACTAAAATTCAAAACGTCGCTAGATACACCTCATCCGTTAACACTAATCATTTTACAAACGAATTTGCAAGTTAAAAATTGGTGTTACGATTCTTTCAACTGGAACTTGGCATATACACATTGGTTTTTAACTAGTTGCACATGTACAATATGAGAGAACATATTTATACATATAACATAAAATAAAATGAAAATGCACTATTCGTTAAAACAATAGTTCGCATCAAGATCCACCCCACGCACCGCCGTTCACTAATTTCACAGCGCTCAAAGAAATCACGTTCGATGGCTGAACGGTGTGGTGTTTCTCCAGGTCCAGGACCTTCCGGAAAATCGGATTTCCTAACTCCTATGCGAACGAACTATGTCAAGGGGATGTTCGAAAGACGGAACCGATTCGCGCCAGTGAACCGCAAGCGTCTAAGCCAAACCTTTCGCGGTATCGCGTTAATATTTGCGATCAACATCCGATGTGGGTCGTTCCGAATAACACCGATAAACATTGGGTCGAGCTAAACACGATGAAGGGTCGGCGAAGAGATTACACGGAACAAGGAACACGGATGGATCTCGTGGAAACGGTCGCGTGCACGCGCGGAAACGCGGCCAACCGACTGCGCGGACCGCGGTAATATTGTTCCAAATGATTAGATCTGTCTCGCGATTCCAGATTAAGCGCGCAGTTTTCTTCGCGCCAAAAACCGCTTGTCGCGGAAACGCGAAACTGTTTCCGCTTTTGCGCGAATGGTAAATTGCGGCGATTACGCAAAAATTTCATTTCGACTTCCAACGAAATCTTATAGCCTCGAAGAAGATGTATCGCGAATAATTGAACGCGTTTTAGGGTGAACCGTACAAGATCGTCCGCAGCGGGCCAGGAGAGCGCAGTGCAATCTGCTCGACGAACTTTCGGATTCCGTCTACGAAGAGATTATCACAGATCCCAATTCGCAGATTCCCGAGACTCTCGAATGTGAATTATAAGAGCTTTCAGTTTCTTGCTCGTCGGAAATTCGCGTGGAAATTCGAGACGATGGGCTAGGAGCAGCCCCCGGTATTTTGGATAATCTCGCGAGGCGATCTCTGCATTCGTCACGAGTCACGAGTCCCGTCTCCCGTCCGTGTTTCATCGTGCTTCGCAGCGATTCGGCATCGCGTGTTAATTACGAGCTCCTTTCGGCGCCGCGCCGCGCCGTGTTCTGCATTATGGAGCCCTCGGACAGAAAATAAGCTGACGAATTCAATTTCCACGGGACTAATGGTACACGAAATCCTCCTTGTCCTTTGCCTCCGCTTCTAAACTATCCGATGCTGCGGAAAACTCACTCCGGGGGGTCGTTTAACTGATTACCGTTGATATGCAATCTCCGAAACGTCGATTACCACGATGCGCCCAACATTTTTCGAAAAACTTTCGAAATTTCTCATCTGATAAACAAATGTTTTACAATTAAAATTGAACTCTTTGTTAGAGACTTTATCGCAAAGAATAAACAAGAAAAGACACGATCCAGAAATTGCATCGAAGTTGCAGAGAATAAATGGAAAGCAATATTTGTACGCCACTAAAAATTCTATAGGATGATATTGTTACAGCGACACATTTTATACATTCAAATTTCCCGACCGTGAATTTCCAAACATATGTATCGACCGGGGGCAATTTCGTCTGTGTGTCTAGAAAAATGGGATCCGCGAGCAGTCGGGTTGCAAATTTTCAGCGATTTTTAGCTGGCCAAAAGTCGATTTCGAAAATTTTACCTAAACTGTGAAATTTTTGTTGCTTCCTATAGTTTAATATATGGCGGACAATGTACTAATATTTTTTTTTATCATTCAGGCACCCGTTAAGTGCTGTACTCCATTGAAAGTTAGAGATTTTCGTAGTACGTGTCTTGCTGCTGAAGTTCGATGAGACAGTTTTTTATATTTCAAGTAATTTGTACACATTTCTTTGCAGTATGAAAGTTTTGCAAGTAAGTATGGACCATACTTTCAACAATTTTGTACCTTTTGATTGCATATCGTTTGGTAGTTATTTACATTTCAACATGATTAGCATGTAAATAATATTTGTTGCGATCGTAACACTTCATGAGTGATTATGTTGTACTTCTTGTAATTGTCAATCGTTTGGGCTTACAGCAAAACAAAAATTAGGTGCTCGAATTTGCTCGGCTTCTTTTCACAGCATTTTCTTTACCGTGCGAAGCGGCCCTTGCGTTCCGGGCGCGCACGCTTTCCAGACGTAAACACTTAAGATGAAACGATTGCGGTCTTCTTAAGTTTTATAAGCACTAGGCTAGCTTTGGTTCCTTCCCGAATGCACTTTTGCCTCATTGTATCAGTCTCTTAGGAAATATCCGAAGGGAATGATCTCCAGCGAAACGTGTATACATATAGTGTGTACTACAGTAAAGCGAAATTGTATTGAAAATTGGCCTTGATCCACAATATTTTATGTATAAGTATTTGCGCGCTGTACGCTGTTTACAGCTATTATATTTTAATCTAGTGTATAGTGTAATATAAACTAGCATAGTGAATAGCGTGATATACGCAATAAACATTTTCGTTTATGTTGTGAAAATTATGCCCGAAAGTTCTCCAGAGAACATGCAATTTGGACGTACTCAATAGACTATTATTAACATCCGACCCCCTTTTGAGTGGAATAAGAAAAATATCCAGGAAAAAAAGAAAACCGGGTAATTGTTGACAAAAGGTCTGCGTCCTCTGATTTTGATGAAATTTTAATATGTTATAGATTTCGACATTTTGAACAATTTTTTCCTTTTCCAATATAGGGGGGTCGCTTTTAGTTTTCGAGATATTTGCAAAAAACTATCGCTAATACTGTATTGGATTTTTCGTATTCCTGCACGCTGTGCGTCAACGTAAGCCTTTCCGGGCGCGGCATTTGTTTACATTTTGCTTCTAAACACGCTGAGGAGATGACAGGAGATGACCTTTTGTCAACAATTACCGAAAACCGTTTTCAAGTGAAGCGATGGACATGTTTTTATTACCAGAAAATCGCAGTGCGACTCCAGGTTCCGAGCAAAGGTTCTGGTTCAAAACAATCTTCAAATGAAAATTGTGATACAACGATTTCTGATTCTACTTTATAAGCTTCAAAAACAGTTGTAAGTACCGTATTATTAATATCTATTGTGTTTAATTCAACAATATATTGCTACTTACTTAAAAACGTACCAAAAAATATTGAAAAAGTATTAAGAAATGGTTTTCAAATACTTAAACAAATAAAAAATGATGTTATATGTGATTTGAAAACGTTATTGGGATCATTAAACATGATAAATAATTTTGGCCAGCTAAATCAATGAGAAGGACCACTGTGCGACGCGGCGCGGCGGTTTACCGGTGGCGATTTTCAAGGGTCGTTTCGTCCCTTTAATCGAGGCGCCTTGGTGCATCGAAAACGCGGGATTGCGAACGACAAGCCATTGGACGACCCTAGAATTGCGGTTGATCTTACGAGGTTCTCATAATGGAGCGAGAGCCGAGAGTACAATGCCTGCGGAACGAGCTGCACAATGAAGTTGCAAAGCTCGGCCGGGCCGGCCATTAATCGGCTACAATGTTCGTTATTAAGCCGGCCAGTTATTACCCCCACCAGCGGCGCGGCGCGGCGTCAGACCGATCGCAAACATTTTATTCCTCTGTACACGGTGCCGCGCCGCGGCGCGCCGGTGTCACTCTCGGACGAGAAACCACGTGCACCGTGGTTTTCCTTGGATCGAGAAACCCGATATGCTCGCTCGGTTACAGTTAATTGGCCGTTCGACCGTTCCCCATTTACCCCGTGCAACATCGATTTCGCATCTCGGTAATTACCAGGTGATTCTTGTAGATTTTTCTTATCCAAACACGCAGAAGAATGTCGTTTTTCACTATCGTTCTCCGCTTTTCGCAAAGGGCCTAGCCGATTAAGATGGTCAAAACTGAAAAATGCAAAAACCTCAACAAATGTGATTTGTTATGTCGAGGTTTTTCATTTTCCACGAGCACGGTTTGCCACGAAAAATCTGAAAAAATTCTAAAAAATGCGCCTTAGGATCCAAAATATGTAAGATTTTTTTCAGGATGTTAGAACGCATCGGAGACCGGAAAATGCACGGAAAAGCGCAAAATCTAATTTATCCTGTAACTACCCCCGCGGGAAAGCTAGCAGAGGGCTGTTACTCAGAGGGGTCTTTGCTTGGTCTGCTTTCAAATGGTTCGATAGTCATTGAATAACCCCTAAGGGCAGTTTTGACCATCTTTATGGGCTAGGCCGTTTAATGGAACGCTAATTTATGGAGTAGTCGAATTTTTGACTTTCACCATTTTTCGGACCACAATCAAGATAATACTGCGATTGTCACCTCGGTTTTTCGGGAATGATTTGGGTGGGGAAATGTTGCATTTGTTAATTGGCCGGGTTGTGTCAGAAGAACTTTAGGTTGAGAAGTGGGGAAACTATCAAAGA
Organism: Lasioglossum malachurum; assembly: GCA_028455605.1. Taxonomy (NCBI): domain Eukaryota; kingdom Metazoa; phylum Arthropoda; class Insecta; order Hymenoptera; family Halictidae; genus Lasioglossum; species Lasioglossum malachurum. Next base: position 13,754,415 of record CM052311.1, read on the forward strand.
AATTCCTTTTGGCATTGTTTACGGTCGTCAATGACGTGTGATTTATAAGGGTAGTCCGGTCGTCGAATCGATGGGTCCGTCGCACTTGTTGTCGCACGCTTTTTGCAGAGCTTCGGAGTCGGTAGACAAAATTCTTAAATCCAACCCCGACTCCAACTCCTCTTTCTTTTTTACCTCCGACGCCGATTTCGACTCCGACTCCGACTCTCCAAATTGAAAAAATATGTACTCAAAATAATTAAGAGTTGTAATAAAACTGAATAAATAGTTGAAATATTGTATTAAAGTCTAAGAATATGGAACAGATAACTCTGATACAACACTTGTTCGTTACTTTCTCACACTTTCAGGAAATAGTTAGAAAATACTACTACCATAACTTTAACTGTTTCTCCTCTACATAGTGCCCAGGTATATGCATACATATACAATACGTCTATACTGTAGATCGAATATTAGCAATTTATTTATGTATACATAAATCTATTAATGATTTATAAACAAAAGAGCCAGCTTTGAGACTTTTGTCTATAGGTATGAATTAATTCTACAAAATAAAATTTTGCATGAACTTCAACGGCTAATCTCAATAACTATTTGTTTGCGACACGTGGCTTCTTCCAAACTTTTTCTCTTCTGGATGAGTGGAAGGTGTTGATGCAGAAATTATTTAAATAAAAAAAAATGTTGAATACACCACGTTTTTAAGACGGACTAAAAAGTATAGCAATAATTTTTCCTAGCCCCATCCAGAAAGTCCTGAAAATTTGTGATTGCGAATTTTGAATAGCTATGAAAATACTTGTAAGATTTAAAATGAACTGTTGTGCGAGTTTTCTCAACGGCGGCTACTCTCCTTACAATCCTTACTATGTATTATCTTGCGCTCCACGTTTTTCGTTTTAAACCTTACAAGTATTTTCATAGGTACTCAAAATTCACGATCACAAATTTTCAGGACGATCTGTATGGGGCTAGGAAAAATTATTGTTATACTTTTTAGTCCGTCTTAAGAACGTGGTATATTCAAAATTTCTTTTCATTTAAATAATTTTATTGGAAAAGCTGCGCGAATGATTTTTCTGCAAGATTACTATTTAAACTCTTGCGAATACGATGGTACGTAAATGGTTTTATCCCCTAAACTGCGGCAGACGAAACAGACGAAACGATCGATAGCGGGAAAGTTAAAAAGCGAAATCGGCGAAGAGCGCAACGGAGACCCGGTAACGGGCTTGTCCCTGTAATTTTTCTTCTATGTATACAGGGGACTTGTGGGAGTTCGAGTTTTCGACGCAGCGCGACGTTGATCAGCTCGTCGAAAGGGGGTCGTTTCTCACCCCGTGGCTCATTCGAGCGTGCGAAACATCCCTTAGGAGAGCGGAAAGCCGGCCGGGGCGAGGGTGTGATTTTCTTGCTCCTGTTTCTTGTCGATCGACGAACTTGGCCTGACGATATTTCGTTGCCCGAAACCGGTGCGCGCTGGAGGAACACGGGAAAAAGTTTACCTCCTCCGAACGGCACACACACGATCTGATTAAATCCGATTCCATTAGAGACAGAATTAATATTTGAATATTGTGAATTTCGTTTAGATCGTATCCGTATACTAAATCACATACTTGGATCGTTCTATTACAGATGCAAAAGGAGACCCTCTGAACAGGAGACGCTTAAGGATGTTCTGGAGGTAATACAAAAACGTAACAAAATTTTTGAAAATTTGACAAGATATAATTCTTACTAAATTAATGCAATTACCAAAGTTTGGGTTCGATTCACTGCACCGTTTAAGAATTATAGCAACTTAAAGTTTTCGCATTTTAACGCGTCTTCTTATGGAGAATTCATAAAATTTCACTTGAAACCCTATTTAAACCTTGAAAAAACGCAACTAGATGCTCCAGTTTTTTCTTATATGTAGTAAAAATTATGTAATTAATTATGTTCAAAATTTATTAGGATTCACTAAACAGTTACAGAGCAAAAAAATTATAAACTGTTACAGAACGTCAAGTTTATCGTGTTGTTTCTCACTAGCATGGAAGCGCGACAAGTGTAGATCACTGACAATAGCTACAGAGAGTACAGTATTCGCAAAAGTTTAATGCAAAATATACTCATGAATGGCTTTCATTGCCAATATATTGATGGATTTCGAATTTCTTGTACTTTTGTCTACCATTGTACCTCCAGAACATCCTTAAAAATTCTCCAGGCAAATACAAGCTCGTGCAAGAAACTGCCATAGGAATCACGCAAACAGCTCATCAACTTCCGCCTAGAAGAACCCTCGAGGGAGAAAGAACATCTCGGAACACTGCAAACACTCCGAATCAAAACTCTAATAGAAAAAAAAAAAAATAGACGAGTGAGAACAGGTTCAAACAGAGAAAATAAAAAACGCAGCCGGAACTGCACGGCGCGAACATGCGCGAATAAATAAGCGAATCGATAAATGTGTCAACAGTTATCGAAAATGGGACAAAGATGGAAAACGCTGTTTCGAGGCGCGAATTCGTCGCGAAATGCTCATAGGTTTGCGGAAGTTCGCGGAGTAGGGTTGCGCGTAGAATGCATGTGCTGGAGTTTATCAGGATGCTGTTGGCCGGTATATTGCACCGGTGCGCATACATACAGTATGCATGACTTAAGTGCGCCGAACAAGGCCAGCCACTTAACAAGCCATTATTAACTATGTACGGAATGTCTGCGGAGAAGTTCCAGGCGGCCGAGATTTTCGCTGTACGCGAAAAGGGACCGGGTTTCTCCGCTTATTCCGCAGTTAGCCTTAATAATATTACATGTACGTAGTAACGTCTGTTTCGTTTCGTTTCGTTTTATGCTAGCGTCGCGGGAACGCCGAATCGCTAATTTGTCGGAAGTTTTGCCCACGGTAACCGCGACACTCGTTCCGCATGCGAATAAGCGTCCATGATCCAGCGAATCTGTACGCGACGCGAATTTTACCCATGCTTTAATAGAAACGTTCCGGAGAATCAGTCTCTTCGGATAATGTCTCTATTTATTGCACCGCGTGAGCAGTGAGCATTCTTCGCGCGAGAAACTCGCTGCAGGGCGCGTGCATTTGCCACTTGCAGAAATCGTTGCTCGGTGAACACGCGTTCTAGCGCACGTTACATACAGGGTATCCCAGCTAACTTGACCACCTTGAATATCTTTGTTGTTTTTAAAGATACGTCAAATGTCCGAAGGACAAAGTTGAACGGTAAAATGGGGCTCATACGATACCAAAAAAATTTTTCTTCTTAGGTAATTTTTTTTAGAGATATGAAGGTCACCTTCATTTTTTTAAATGGAATGTGGTAGTTTTTAATACATCAATCGATGCAGCTGGACATTGGTTATAAAAAAGTACTAACCTGTGTATGTCGAAAAATTAGTAGTTCAGGAGATATTTCAATTTCAATAACTCTAAAATACCATTGCGGTCGTACTAAGACGTTACAGAAGTAAGTAAACGCTAACGTCTTAGTACGACCGCAATGGTATTTTAGAGTTATTTAAATCGAAATATCTCCTGAACTCTATTAACGTTTCGATATACACAGGTTAGTACTTTTTTATAACGAACGTCCAGCTGCATCGATTGACGTATTAAAAAATACCTCATTCCATTTAAAAAAATGAAGGTGACCTTCATATTTGAATGGGAGACAATATAATAACGTAAATGAGCTAAAAGAAAGTATAAATCACAATTGGACACATTTAGAACAAAAACAAATCAAAAAGTTATATAGAACTATCCAAAAGCGATAACTAGACGTAACTCAATTCAAGGGAGGTATCACAAAGTATTAGTTTTGTATTTTTAGTCAGTGTTCACATATCTTTCTCTAATTTTGCTATGGCATGCGATACAATCCTAAGATTTTGCGTGTTCACTTTGGAGATAGTATGCAGTATTCAGGATATAACGGAGTGTACACTTTCCACCTTTAAATACATATAAGAAATTTAAAAATTTGCTAGGTGTCTTATTATTTTGTCGAGGACTGTACGTGATCCGTGTGCATATTTTAGAGAAATATTTTAACCACGGCTGCAGACGACTTTAGGACGTCGTAGATGTAGAATATGCTTCTATAAACTATTTTATGTAATGTAGATTCTACTAAATTGTATACAGGTTTTATTTTCAGCGTATCTCGCGTTGTGTTATTTTACGGAAATATTTTTGCACGTACATTTCTCTGTAGGTTGTTGCGGAGATATAATTTTACGACGCGATGTCGTAGAGAATATTGCAGACTTAAAGCAGGTTTTATTGAATTTCAGCCCGTGATATGTGGTCTCGTGTTGTCCTTTTGTAACGAGTTCCGTTTCCGTGCTCCGCGGAAAGAAATTAACAGGAAAGAATGCACTCGACGCTACGTGTGCTAACTGGGACACGCTAACGGCGCGGCGCGGCGTGGGAAATCATGACTAATTTCCTTCAAATGAAATTTCACGACGCGAAGGCAGCGGATTTTATGGATTCGTGGTAAATGAGAACGTACCATGGCGCGGCGGCGCGGTCTTTAAAATGATTGAATAATTATAACTTATAACTTGATACAATTTATAAATCGTTTATGTCTAATATTCCATAAATATTGTACAGGGTTTTCCATTAAGAACTGTTATTTTATATTATGAAAAGCTTTGTTTTTTTTCTGCAATCAACAATTTCTTGAAAAATTATTACACGCGGTTGCTGATCCATTGGCGGTCGATTTGATATTAAACGATTCGTTGCGTCGCGCCGAGAGAACTTTCTTCCACTCCCCGGGAAACTCGAGTTTGAATCGCAGCCGGCTCTAGTTCGAAACGAGCTGTGGAACAGGAGTTCCGCCGATTGTTCGGTCGGGAATCGAATTACGCGGGAAGTTTCGGATGGGGCCGGGGTTTCGGGTCGGTCGGCCAGCCGGTGACAGGTGAATGCGAAAAAGGGCCACGCGAAACTGGAACTGGGAGAAGCGGAGTGGGGGGTATGATATCGGCCAAGAAAGAAGAACGGCTCTTTCAGTCGGTGGACCCATTGTTTCCGGTACAAAGAAGACAGCAGGTTGACGGAGAAGACACTCGTCCTCCATTGTTCCGTGGTTGGGTCGCGAAGACGTGCGCGTCCGCCTCTCAAAAATTCCGACACAGCGCGAAATCCTCGGCCAATCCGCGTGGAAGCGTGTGCACGAGACACGATACTTATTAGGTTGTCGGATATCAAATATTTCACGAATTTTTTAACAAATTAGAAGACAAATGTTAATTCACATTGAAATAAACTACATTTAAACGTAAAGTTGGACAGGACCGTCAGGCTAATTGTAGACGGATTATTCCAAAATGATTATTAACACAATATTGTTCAAAAACCTATAGTCCATTTTTCACAAGAAGTGCAACACGATTCCGAGCCGTTTAAATTCTGTATTTACGTTTCTTACGTGCGACACCGATGATCGAGAGGTAAGGTGAAGTGCCCTAAGTGAGAGGGAGAGAGAGTGTGGACAATCCAAAAGTGATACCTAAATCTGGACAATTGAATTTTCATAGTAAAATCAATATAATTATAAGAGATTAAATAATTATATTATATATTCTGAGGCCTTAGCTACAAGTAGTTGTAAATATTATTTCATTAAGACATCAATTGAAATTTAAAAATAAATTCAAAGTTCATCTGAAAACAGTATACAAAATAGTCTATTTACCAGCGAATCATGTGCATTTATAGTTTGTACTTTTACTAGAAAAAAAGATATAATTTAAGCATTTAGACAAAAAATAATTATCACGCATAATAATATTGATATTTTAAAATAAATTGGCAATAAAACTTAACTTAAATAATAATTATTAATTCAAATATTAGATGTCCAAGTTTAGGACTGCTGTGAAATATAAGTACTCCATTCTGGGACGCGATTGCAGTAGCTGTCTAATTATAAGCTTATATTTTATGTGCATACGCCCTAAGTCGGACAAGTGTTTGCGATTAAAATCAACCCGTAGTTTGCAAATTATTATTAGCTTAATCAAATTATTATTAGCTTGTATAACGTATATAGAAAATGTGTTCCGGCTGCGACGTTAATAATACTTATTTTTTATGCCATAAATCTTATCAGTATTAATACCTAATCTCAAAACTTAATTATTCATGTCGATATAATTCTTAAAAACTGTTTTCCATCACTAGAAATAAAACTTTTGATTCCAGTCGAAAATGTAATTATTAAGTATCATAAAAAACAAATTAAAAGTAAGAGCAAGCCAAAAGTGTACATAAAATCTAAGGATATTATTAAAAATGGCAGATTGAAGGAAAATAGAAGAATGAATAAAAATAAAAAGTTGAACAGAAATCAAGAATCTCATTCTGTTGAATCCATCGTACAAGTAAAAGCTCTCAATATAGTGGGCCAATTTAAGATTCAAAAAGCACGCATTCTAGAATGAAAAATTTAAGTTCGGTGGATGGTAACAAAGGACCACCAACTGTACTGTCGAAGACAGAAGAAAGATCTTGAAAAAAGGAGCAAGAAAAAAAATTATAGAAGAAGAACATTTGTCAAAAAAGCAGGAAGAAGAGAGAAACAAAATTAAAAAAGAACAAGAACAAAAAATTAATAATAATTTACACGAAAGAAAAAATATAATTACACAACAAACTAAAGATATAAAGTTTAAAGCTAATGATAAATCTAAAAAAATAAGGTCTGCAGCAACTAGTGATAATAAAGATGAAATTACAGAAGAGAAAGAGCAAAATTATGCACTCAATTAGAGAATATGGAGAAAGAAGTATCGTCCCATGAAATGCTAGCTTTGCAACAGAAAATCAGCATTAAACAGGGCAGAATTTAATATACAATAATAATATATTCATGTGTGCATCATTAAAGATTTAATAAAGTTCGATATTATAGATCAGGCATGGGCTTTTTGCTCGATCGGAGGCATTCTCAAGGAATACCCCCACTCATCCCGGTCGCGCGTCTCGCTCCCCGTGGCGGCCGTAGTGCTTGGAACACTATAGTGCCTGTTGCAGATTATATGTAAATTCAATTTGTCCCGGTGTAGGCTTTACTTCTGTCCAGATACTAGTTTAGATTGGATTCAATTAATAGGTTTGAATTATTCTTGCTAATACAATTAAAATATTAATCTAAACAATGATGTTTTCATTTCAAATTACTTTTTACAAAATCTGAATTTTATGTTAAAACATTTAAAAAATTATTTTTGTTTATCTAAACTGATCAAATTAAAGGTAGCAAAAAATGCTGTCTAGGTTTCGGGCATTTCACCTTATTGCCGCGCACCATCGTATCAGCTGCGCGAGTTCGACAACAACCTGCGAGGTGATCGACCGACTAGTATCGAAATTTTGTCGAACCCGTAATTATTGTCTCGTGGGCCATCGCATCCTCGTTTCCTCATGTCAAATCCTTTGTCTCCCCCGCGAGATCGTTTATTAGGTCATTGCCCTAACGAACGCTGCTGCGATCCTAGATGTTTCATTTCAAAGTCCCCCACTCCTTGTTCCCTCCGAAACCGATGGCCCACCAGAGTATAAAGGAGAGCTGCGTTAGCCGTTCGGCAGAATTCTTATCACTTCTGAGCATTTCGTCACACGCGCCCGGATTAAGGCCCGCGATACTCGCGCCATCATTCCGACCGCGATCGTCAATTCTCTTCAATCAGTTTTCGTCATTTACGCTTTTCTAATATTTCCTATTTGCGTATTCCGTTTATGTTAAACATGTATATCCTTCTCGTTAACCATACTCGGTCGAACCGTCTTTTCTACACCTTACATCTTTCCATCAACTAGAGTTTACAACAGATGTTGAAGAATAATTGCCGAAGTTCTTATCTTACAATACTTTTAGGTTTCGGCGCATATTAGTATTTTTCCAACGGTGTTATTCGAGCTTCATTTTACGATCCAGCGGTTCAGATTAATCCGCGAGCGAGAGGGAGAGGAACTTTGTTGCTCCCGCGCGTGGAGGCCGCAGCCTAAATGTCCTGATCCCGATTACAACCCCTGGAACTTCCTTTGCGCCGCGCCGGGCCGCCATTTGCACGCCACAGCCTTTAGCCTACCGACCCGACCCGCAAAACTTTCTGAAAGGATTTCGGTAGATAAAGCAAACGGCTGGCGACACACCACCACGTCTTCCACGGTGCTTTCTCATTTTTCCCTCTCGGGGTTAATGCATCCCCCGGGCCACATCGCCCGAGGCCATTTGCGGATTTTTGATCGGGCCAACGTCCTTAGTCGCGAAGCAAGTCCCTCTGGTTGCATCATCGTCCAGAAATTCCCGAGTCCTCGGAAGTTGCGAACAGTTTGCTGGATTTGACCTGTCCGACAGCTTCGTTGCTTCGAGGGAAGCGAGACAAAGTGGGTAAGGATATTGTTAAAGTGACAGTACGACAAAAATATATTTTTTAACTATAGCCCCCTCATAAAAATAATTGTTATTAGCCTTTTTCTATAAACTTTTTGTACAAATGCAATGATCGACCAAATAGCAAACAGCTCCGCATTTTTTGGAGACATATAACCGTACTCTGATTGCTGTGTATTTGATCGTACACGAATATAATCGATACCGAGCAAACAGTCGGCAGATACGAGTATCGAGCGGGGCAATACCTCTGACGCTCGAAACGCAATATTTAACCGCGGCTACTCGTTTTAACCGGCTTGCCCGTCGTCATCGAATAATTGCGATCCTCTAATCTAATATATTCAATTTTCCCAACAGTTCGGCCGAAGAGTAACGACATAAATTATATTCGTTTATGTTTACGGTAATGGCGAATGTTTGATTTGAAGAAACTTTCTGAAAGGTTCGACCCTCCGATACCTAGCATTTAGCATGAATTCAAATGTATTCGTTACTTTGCACAGCCGAAGCGCCGCACAGTGGGCGAGAAAGCGATCTTTTTGGACAAAAATCTGCCGACAACTCAGTTTTTCATCGATTCAATTGGAATTTTTTTTTAAATGTTCGCGAAGGACTAACAAGGATCCTTATCTACAAAGCCCAATAACTCCGATACTTCATCCGCCCATGCCATAAATTTGTATGTCCCTGCTGAGTTGCCGACACTTCTTAGCCCCAAACCCTAAATCGCAAAATTTTAAACTGGACACCTGGCCCTGAGAATTACCAATTGCTTCTTGAGAAAGAACTTCCTTCTGCTTGCCATCCTTTATTCTTAGAGAGCTTATAAGTGGATCGGATGATAATAACATACGCCGTATAATATCAAAATTTGTCTTCTTGCGGCAACACATTCGGGAGTTTTCAGCTCGTGATTTCCTGAAAACTTTATTATTTGCCTCTTATTTGGCTCTGCAAGCAGAAGGAAGTTCTTTCTGAAGAAGCGAAAACGCTGCTGTTGGATCAATAAATTAATGGTAAGTCTCAATAAGTGCCGAATGTAATTCTATTCAATTGGTAATTCTCAGGGCCAGATTTACAGTTCAAAATTTTGCGGTTCAGGGTTAAGAAGTGTCGGCAACTCAGCTGGGACATGCAAATTTATGGTACGGGCGGATGAAGTATCGGAGTTATTGGGTTTTGTGGATAAGGATTCTTGATAACGATTTTCGCGCAGCACGTCATCAAAGTATAGTCCTTCACGAACATTTAAAAAAGAATTCCAATTGAATCGATGAAAAACTGAGTTGTCGGCAGATTTTTGTCCGAAAAGATCGCTTTCTCGCCCAGTGTGCGTCGCGCCGTGCCGCGCCGCGCCGTGCGCCATGCGCATTATTTCATTTTGTTGTATTTATCAAAGTGTTTTTATCGACGGTGTTCTTCCCTTAAAACACAATCGATGGGATGTTTTTCGCCGGGATGAGGCACGGCGTGCGAGATTCATCGGGGCCGTCCCCAGCGGCATTAATAATTAGCCTAATGACAAAACCCGGCCTCGGGGGCCGGACGTGGCGCGGCGTTCGCACAGCAAACAGACGGCAAATTCGGCCGACCGGCCGGCCGGTTGCGTTATTTCCGACGAATTACGGCATTTGATCGTAACCTGGAAACGTTTTACACGCCGCGCCGCCACCGTTTCAGGTCGGCCTTTGCCTACCAATGTCCGGTGATTGCAGAGCCGTGGTTTAAGATTAACTAACCGAAATGCGACCCGCGTCCGGCGCGGCGGTCGTGTTTCCTTCACTCTGAAACGACCGGCGAAACGATGATAAGAGATCCCTGAAGCGATTCCCGCAAGCGTTTTATACTACTACACAGGCAGACCGGTGTAACTCGGTCACCTCCGCTAAATGATTCTCCTTAATGAATTTTTTAAATCACCGTCAAAAGAATTGTTACATTTCAATCGGGATCCCCCTTGTCCGAGTATTTTATCGATCCCTCCGACACGAATCCCACGCCGAATTCGCCTAATTATCCGCATTCCAACGCGCATACACAAGTATTGCGCTTCGCGCAACGAGGCAATACATGTAATGAAATGGCAGTCTAGCACGGGGCCGGAATAACATAGAGCACACATCGACGAGGAGTGTACATGTAGTTGTATACGAACGGTGCAAACAGCCTCCATCACAAAATCGCGGGGCAATTCGATGCTATATGAAGTCCTTCGGAAACCAATCCAACGGTAGCCAGATAACATTTTTACGAAATGCAACACGGGTGCGTCGCGCCGCATTCGAAAAAGAGCCATGTTCAATTTCGAAATTCACTTTTGACCAACGAGCCGTGCTTATTACTTCCGGCCCGGGATTCTATGGCCGCGGCCATAGGCGGCCGGGTTAAATCGTTGCACGTGTGCCATCCGCATAGGAAATAATATTATTGTAATAATATGTAATACGTAATCTGTCCACGTCGCGCCGTTGTTATTACCACTCTGCCGCCGCGCGCCGCACTATGGGCCAAACCGCTGTATACGAACGGTCCACTCCTTTGTTCACACGAGGCGACCCGGTGGTGAAATAGACATCGGCTAGTCCTTGTGGTACCCTATCCTACGTAGTGGCGACCCGGTGGCGAATTAGACATCGGCTAGTCCTCGTAAACTCCCTTCCTACCTTGACTAGAAATCTCTAAATCCAAACTACCCTCTGTTCATGAACCTTGGCTCGTAACAAAAACAAAACTCTTTATAATATATGTGACGTTTTTACATAACGAGAGAACATTGACTAACGCTTCGCTTTTCTTATTTCAGCAACATCCTAGTCTCTAACCTACTCATATTCAAATCTCTATATTGTACATAGTGCCAACCCAATACAATAATCTGTCTACGCGACGTACCAAATCCTTTTACGAAAAAATGATTACATTAGTTTTGTTCACAAAAAGCGATTTCTTGTAAAATCCTGAGGTCGTAGAAATCAGCGTGAAAAAATCTACGGGAAATGATGTGTGTCGCATGTTAAAAAAGAAATCTTTTCCGCCCGTGGTATTGGAAAAACCACAATTTTCTTGAAATTGTGCAAGTTTAACGAATTCATTCAAGGTTAAAAAACGTTCGTACCACAATCTCCATAATTATCCCACATTCTGCAAAGTTTCAGCTTTCATTTAAAAATAATTTCATCGCTCTATCTGATTTCTATCGAAAGTTCTTTGATTTTGACACAGATTTCGTCGCCCATAGTGCGCCGTTCCGTCCCGGTAACTTTCTATTTATTCTGCTGATTTCGTATCATTCACGTTGGTTCATCACGTTTTCGTTTTGACCATCAGTTTCGAATTTTCGAAAGGGGGTTGGTCGACGAGAGAGGACGAACGAAGAGAAGCGGAGTGGAGGGCGTGACGATGTCGGCGTAGGGTAAAAAGCGTATGGTAACGATAATAATTAACCGGGGCGATCAGGATCGTTGACTTCGTTACGGTTTATCGCGCGATACACTGTTAATAGTTACACGTGGCCGGGATCTTTTGTGCGCGCGACGCGCGGAACCAGCCGCATTATGCCGGCCGACGCGCGACGGATAACGAGGCGTAATGGCGTTCGTATCTGATTAAACGGAGGCCGGGGTTTACCGGAGAATCCGAGGAATTTGTTGCCGCGTCAACGCTCAACGAAAATCTGTGTTCCGAGGGATAATATTATAGAATAGCCCGGCCAGACCCGACACGTTGCGAAATATTTGCGATCGCCGATCAGGCAACGCGAAATCGAAGCAATAATCCGTTTGCACGCGGAGTTTCGAACGGTTCCCGTTTCCGTCACAGGGCCGTTCCTACCAGACGTGCAGGCAGCCGATTTTAGACTGCGGTCGAAAATAGTACAGCACGATTTTGAATAACTTGTTCGATTTGAACGACGATGCAATTAAGAAGCATTGTTTTGACTTAGATATTGCATTGCAAGTGAATGATGGAATATCAATTTCAAGAGATATAGATGGAGTAGCTCTATATACGGAATGTTTATCGTTCAAGGCATTATTTATATTTTTTAAAAAATTGTTTGTAACAATTTGGTTCACTTATTTCCTCATTTGGCAATAGCAATTAGATTGTATTTGACGTTGCCAGTAACAGTTGCAAGTGGGGAGAAAGATCATTTCCAAAACTAAAAATTGTAAAAATTATTCAAGGTCAATTATGACACGGGAGCGCTTACCTGATTTAGCTCTTTTATCAATAGGAGCACGACATATGTGATAAAATTGATTATGTCAAAGTCATAGACGAGTTTGCTGCGAAAGAAAAGTTCGTAAAGCGCCGCTCTAAAATTTTATATTAGGAATTGCGAACGCGATATATGTCTATAGAATGCGTTAATACAACAAATTCGTTGCATTCTGAAATTTTCATTATAAATTCGAATAAAGCAAATGTTTTTCCATTGTCAAGGTGAGGCTGGGGGCGGCGAAAAATTGCTCAGCACGCAGGCGGCTGTACACTTAGGAACGGCCCTGCCCGGGCGAAATGCTGCCGTGATTCATGGTATCTATCCCTTAGTCCCTTAAAGCCTAACCGTTTTCGCGTCAAATTTGATCAAACCTGTCGATGTCGATGAACATCCGCAGTCTAGATCTCGTTTCCAATAAAACGTATTGCCAGAAGTTCGCGTCGACTGCAGACACAGAGAGATGTTATTCTTTAAGTCAGTTATCTTCGCTAATAATAGCAATCAACTGACTTTGCAAACATCCGCGTGCAGTTACATGGCTTCTACTCAGCACAATTGCATAATCGTTACGATCGTAATGTCTGGATTTAGAGGACTGTTCTTCCAGTCCGTTAGGTTGCAAAGTAAATTACCGACGCTGCACTAGTACAAGCTACTGGAAAAGCCTTCCGAATGCAATCGTTTGTCTTGCTATCTTAAATACATATTAGGTGTTTCTGAAAACCTAACAGAATCGAAGCAATCCGTTCGAATAAACTTTTAATCGACAAAGATATCGGGATACGGGAGAAACGATAATTCTTTGCAAGGCCCGATTCGATACACGTGTCCCGCGTAATGTTCGAGCACGCCGCGCCGAGTGCAATCCGTGCCCACGGTATTGACTTTAATAAGCCTCATTGACATTCAGCAGCCGCGCCGTTCTCCGCCTCTCCATCCTCTCGCTACCCGACCCTGTTTCTGGCCCGGCTTCCTCGCTCTGGTGACACCGGCGTCGACAATCACCGGCAAACGGAGAAGGAGAGGAGTGTGTGTGTGTGTGTGTGGAGAGAGAGACCGGCTTAATTATCGATTGTCGTGACACCGATTTCTCATTCATCCCTGTGTAATGAGGCGAATTATTCATTCGCTCGCGTCGCCGCCGCACCGCGCCGTCAGGACCTCGGCGCCCGCCAGACCACGCTTTTTCCAAACGCGTAATCGTTTTAGCGAGTTTCTGTGCTCCGCTCCCACGTGATTGCCACTCCAGGGTTATTCATGGCAAAAGACGAATTATTCGCCTAGCTGAAAAACTGAGCAACGAGTTTCATTCACCGGTAACTAATTCCTTGTTTGCACCCTGTTGCTCTTCTACGGCAAACGCTGCCCTCCGTTATTTTGTTAAAGCTTCGACTGCTTCGATTACTTGGCGTGCGTGGTTTCGAACGAACGCATTTGTGGACGTGGTCGTGTTGTTTATCTGAACTTTTAGGAATTCGCAGTTGTACGAACTTATATTTACTTATTAGGTAAACCTTCCGTTTAGGCGAGGCAGCTCCGACGACCTTCACCTTGACATGTGTTATTAACAACAAAATTCTGAACGGCTTTAGTTTCCGAGATAATTGCAAAAAACTATTGCTAATACTGTATTGCATTTTCAGTTTTCGTGCACGCTCCGCGGCAACGTAAACCTGTCCCGGGGCCGCATCTGTTTATGTTTTGTTTGTAAACGCGTTGTGGAGATAAGAAGCGACCATACCACACAAATCAACTGACAATGAGACCAATACAGCATACATGTATTATATTATCGCATTTGATTGTAAAACAAATTGGTATTGGTTTCAGTTGTTTTACATTGTTTCATGTGAGAACCTTCGTCTCGGAAACACTGGGTACGTGTGAAACACTGGGTGGGTGTGTGTGGTATTGTCGCTTGTGGTATCGTGTGTTGGATAATACATGTATGCTGTATTGGTCTCAGTTTATTCTATATCGAATAAAGTGAGAACCTTCTTATTAGAAACACTGGGTGGGTGTGTGTGGTATTGTGTGTTGGTTTACGTTGCCACGGAGCGTGGAAGAATACGAAAAATTCAATACAGTATTAGCAATAGTCTTTCGCGAATATCTCGAAAACTAAGACCGAGCACCGGGTAGTTGTAATGACAAAAGTTGTTCAGAATGTCGTTCTCCACAACATATGTCAAGGTGAAGGTCATCGGAGCTGCCTCCCCTAAACGAAAGGTTTGCCACTTGTTATACTTATTGGCGAAACACTTGTTTGCTTCGATTCATTTTTGCGTAGTTGTTGATTCGATAACGAGGAATTAAGTAAACGTTCTGTGAAACACAAGAATATGGATACATATTACGTTTGTTTTGGTGAATGTTTCAATTCGAATAGGGTAATCGAATTTACAATAGGTAAGTATGAATACAAAATCGAAATAACCGAACCGAAGCAGCAGGTGTGAGTCTCTCGCGCTTCAGCGAGCACAATGCTCGCCTAATGCGGCGCGGCAAGGGCGCGGCGTTTCGAAGTTTGGCTCGCCGCGACGCGACGCGACGCTCCGCGCCGGCAGAAGATTACCAGAGAATAATATTTACCATCCAGCGCGTGTTATTACGCGAGCGTGTGGTAGTAACGCTGCCTGTACCGGCTGGAACAGTTTACCAGTGGGGGGAAAATAGTAGGAAAACTCGATTCCGATTTCAGGACAGCAATCCGGAAAACTAAACTCGGCACAACAATGATTCCGGAATTAAGCCACGGCGGAGCCGTTGTAATTCAATTACACCAAGTTGGATCGACGCCGAACTGGGAGCAAAGGTCTCTCTCTCTCTCTCCCTCTATTCCCCTTGTTCTCTGTCTTTCTTTATCCTTTGAAAAGGTTCCTTTCGCGCTTTGATACGAGCACGCCGCGCCGCGCAGAGAAGAAAAGCACCAAGTGGCGAACGAAAGAACTCGAGGAGAACCCCGGCCTTCGCGCGGCAGATAATCGCTCGGAAAGTGCGAAACTTTGCCGGAAATTACGTAAAGGTCAGGAGCACACACACCTGTCGCGACCTTCTTCCTCCTGCAGCAAAACTTTTCAATTTTTCACGCTCGATTTCCGCGGAAGATGATTCAACCGAGGAAATACTAATGTTTACGGCGCAGCGGAACTGCTACGATCCACGCTTCAGCAGTTATCTCTAACACACTCTTCCAAGAGCGCTCTCCAAAGAGATTAAGAGCGATTGAAAATCGTGTGTTTGTGAACGGTAAGCCCTCATTCGATTGTTCTAGTGTTGCCTCATTAATGTATTAACTAGTCCTTCTCCAAATAATTATTATCGCGAAACTATTACAGTAAAAGCTCCTTCGTGGTCCAAAGGCCGGGGGTTTGAGCGGACAACGACCGTGCCCGGACACTATTTTTCACTTATGACTGCGTCTTCAGTGAAACGGCTAGTTAAGGATGTTCTGGAGGTACAATGGGAGACAAAAGTACAAGAAATTCGAAATCCATCAATATATTGGCAACGAATTCATGAGTATATTTTGCATTAAACTTTTGCGAATACAGTGGTCTACACTTGTCGCGCTTCCATGCTAGTGAGAGACAACGCGACAAATTTGACGTTTTGTAACAGTTTATAATTTTTTTGCTCTGTAACTGTTTAGCGAATCCTAATAAATTTTGAACATTATTAATTACATAATTTTTACTACATATAAAAAAAAACTGGAGTATCTAGTTGCGTTTTTTCACGGTTTAAATAGGGTTTCAAGTGGAATTTTATGAATTCTCCGTAAGAAGACGCGTTAAAATGCGAAAACCTTAAGTTGCTATAATTCTTAAACGGTGCAGCGAATCGAACCCAAACTTCGGTAATTGCATTAATTTAGTAAGAATCATATCTTGTCAAATTTTCAAAAATTTTGTTGCGTTTTTATATTACCTCCAGAACATCCGTAAATGACAAAGAAAAGCATTCGCAGTCAAAAGCAGTCAACTGTCTGGCTTTAGAAAACTCCTTTCTTCCTTGCCATATTCCTTTCCTATTGTTCTCCGTTCTGCGCGGGGGTCTGGAGTCCAGATGTGGAAGCACTTGTTAGCTTGCTCCACGTGGTACGCGTCAGCGTTAGTGGGGAGGGTGGGGGAAGCAAAGCCGGGCTCCGCAGCACAGCTTGGCGAGCGGCGGAAGGGTAAGGGGCCTGACGGGACTCGCAAATGGCAACCCTGGTCTGGACAGGCCTGGGACACATCTGGCGACCAGATCCACGCACGCCTAATCCTCTCGTTGACAGGCAGTGGAGTGGGTAGGCACTGGACAACGATCGTGCCCACGATTCACGACAACGAAGGTGCGATTACTGTAATACCAATCCATTTCTGGCAGATAATATACGACACGACGCGACGCGCGTACAAATTCGAGCAATCGACCGCTGTTGCTGTGTATGTGTTTGTTTAGTATTATATCCCGCGCGCGCAATTTAACCTCGCGATGTCGGTAGCTGGTTTCAGCGATATTCAAAGGACGTGTGGGTGTCGAAATTTTTTCTCGGTTATCCGCGTACGAATTCAAGCTTAACGGCGCGGCGCGGCGCACGCACGTGCAATCACTAGGCGCCCATTGCCGTTTGGCCATTGACAAATATTGACATTCGAGCGAGGTCCCGTGTTAGGACCACGTACCGGCTATCTCGAGTCAATTGGGTTAATTGAATTTCAGGCTGCCGCGCCGCTCGAAACGCGCCCAGAACAATCCGCAAATTGTTGCGCGAGCGAGGATCTCGCCGATCTTCGAGGAATCGCGGGAACCACCTGCCTCCATGGACTTGTTGCAAACTGAACGAACCTGTCGCGAAACTGGCGAAACTTTCCAACGGAACAATTATACTATCCAAAAAAAATTTTCTTTTCAAAAGCTTCGCGGCGTTTTCATCGTAAACGATGCATGTATTGTAGTCACTGCCGTTCAATTTTAAACGAAGAACGAAGAAAGGACGAAGGATTCTTTGTTAGAAGCACACGGAAATTTTCTGGAAATCAATTTGTTCGATGCAAAAAGATGTTAGAGGGTTGAATTGTTTAAAGAAATTGGTTTGAGAAAATTGCTGCACAGTGCGCGCAGTATTCTTTTACATACGAGAAACGGGCTGGGAAATATTTCCGATACATTTCCGAGGAACTTTAATCTCCCGGGAAGATCAGACGAATTCAGTCCGTATCCTTTCGAATAATATTTCATAATCCCTGGTGATGCATTCCTCCAGATGTTCTCCTCCCCGCTGCGCCGGAGGAAGAAGAGCGCCCCGAGCTCGAAAATAATTCCAACTGAAAATTTCGATGTAAATATTACCAACCGTACCGATGCTTCAGTCGAGAAATGATTTTTCTCTACGAAAAACGGACGGATCGAACATGCGAATTAACAAACGTCTATAACATTTCATTTTCAATTATATCTACCTACATATTGTACAGTATGTACTATATAAACCGATTCATCGGTAGTGCAACGCATTTACAATATGCATTAAGAAACGTAACAAACTTTTACTTATTTCTTTGATTTGCGATCGCCATAACAATTCGACGATTTAATTTCTTAATTGATTTAGAGCGCGGGAAATACGGCTCGGCCTTTCCAACCGATGCGACCGGACCGGGCCGTGATCAATTTAATCAACCGTTAATATAATTAATCTCCACTCGGCGGGTGATTACATTCATTAAATTTAATGGAACAGCGGGAAGAAGAATATGTTGCGAGTCCCTTGGCGATTTTTCTAAAACGTGGGAAGGAAAAAAATGTTGATGTTATTCAGTTTCGGGTGTGTCTATATTATCCTTCACGATTCGCGCGGGTTCTCCAAAGTTCCCTTACAACACGAGATGTATAACTTTCATTCACGAGAGTATTCAGAAGATTGATTGATACGTTTGATGCGACAGTTTTCCAAATTGATTTTAATCCGATGCGAGGTACCAAGTATTTTATATTGCCACTTGACTTACCGCGATCGTGCAGCGATAACGAACGAATCAACGCATTAGCAACGCGCGTTGTTTTACATAATACGCGGTACAATTCTATCTGCTGCCAATTATTCCAGGATTAAGTGATACGAGTCGGGCATTGATGAAGCGGCGCTGCGGCGCGGCGTCGAATCAACTGCACTTTTAATAGAACCGCAATCGCATTATGCGACGAGGAAGCTCATTAAGCGAGGCTTTTCTTCCCAAGTAAAGATCTCTGTTCCATGAACGGTTAGCAAACTAATGTATCCAACACTATACATACACCATTATTCAATCTCATTGCTCAATCCACATCTATTTCAGCATTTATCAGTTTCTCTCGTGAAGCCTAAAATAATATCGACGCGAGTAACGCAACACAGTAATCATTAGCATAAATTGTATCGTTGAACTGTGGATTTTATACATTTACCTCACTAAATGCAAAACAATAAAGACATTAAGTATCAACGAATTTAAAAAGACATCAAGACAAGATTTTAATAAAACTGTTTAACGGTGAGAGCATGATCTCGAACTCGTTTCAGTTAACTCGCCATTAAGATAAAGCAGTGATTAATAGATCCATAGGATTTTGTGATTAGATCACAACACTGAGATTGTGAGGCCTTACGGTCGATTACCGGCTAGAGAGAATTCATCGATCGATACCAACGAATTGGTATCGCGAAGGGACTTACCGTGAAAAGCTTTCATTAAAATCGAATCCCTGGGATGACAGGACACGATAATCCTTGGACGATCGGGCGAAATGGTCTATGGCTTTTTTTTTTTCGTCGAGCGGTCAGGAATCTGAAAGAAGGTTGAGAGATCTGATTAAATCGAAAAATTCAATTCCTCCGAGGGGGTTCGCTTCTTTAAGCTCTGGCGACCCCTTCCCCCCCCTCCTCCCTGCTAGCTCTCTCTATCTATCTATTCGGCCGTTTCAATCGTGGACATTCGTGGACGATTGATCCGCAGCTTATCCGTCGACTTTTACTCGCGATAATTTCGGCAAATGTTGAAACGAAGATGGAACTTAATTTTTTTCCACAAGACCTTCAGCACACCGAAGTCAAGTGACGACAACTCTATTAACTTCCCGATTTTATAGGGAAGTTAATTCATGGTCATTGGAGTCATTTTAGACTATTTTTATCAAAATGTTTGTATGTGTGTGTGTGTGTGTGTATGTCTGTTTCTATGGCATCATATTTTTCGTTAACGTTTTCTGAAAAAGTAACAACGCGATCAGAATTATGAATGATGCAATCGATGTGACCCGTCGTAACATAGAGCTGATTAGATTTTGGTCCATATTGGTCAAGTAGTTTTTTAGATTTTTAGTTTTTCTCGAAAGGAGTTGATTCTACAATGCAATCTATAAGGGAGGACGGAAATTTTCCGCCAAAGAAACAAACGCAATTACATAAAAAATTTTTTTCTTAATTTTCTTTTTTAACTGATGCTAATGTTACCGCTTGGAATAATCGAAAGTTATTCCAATGCAAGAGTGAGTTAATCATCGCTACTGCCGACAATACCTTTTCAAAGAATATCAATGAGTGTGCAAACTAATTTATATTACAATCTTTGTTTCAACTTCAATTTTTATTCAACAGACTACGTACGTCGTTTCATCGGTAGGACGCACCGTTGACAGACATTAACGTTTACTTAATATTGTAACGTCTTAGTACGATAGTAATGGTGTTTTAGCATCTTGAAAAGCGTGCGAGTTATTCGTGTGACCTGTTTCTGGTGCCCCACCCTGTATATATACATATATATTATAATTCTAACTTCTTTTTGCTAACTCTAGATTAGCTTGCTTAGCTAGACTAGCTAGCTTAGATTAACTCTTAGAAGCTAATCATTTGAACCATGATGTAATAGATTATTTGAATGCCCTTTATAAATATAAGAAGAAGTATATATTTCACAGAGTACAATATCAAAACAATGCGTTTGATTGTGGAGCATTTGCGATTTATTTTGCAACATTACCATGCTATAACACGGAACCAAGCGAGCAACGAGCATACGATGTTGGTTTAATGCGACGTCATATAGCAAACATTTTGATAAGTAGAAAACTATTGAACTTCCCTGAAAACGTATAATCTTCTTAAAATGTACACTAAATAATGATAATAAATAATATACTGCAACTAACGAATCGGGAAGTTCTTTGTGTGACTCTCCAAGAGTCACACACCAAATATAAAAATACATTAATAGCTGTAGACCCTACTAGCCATGCGTACCAATAGCCCTCTCGCAACAGCAGTCGTACCCGCGAACTCGCGCGAAGCGAGTGAGCAACAACAACCCTACTCGCGAGCGAGCAACAATATCCCTCTAGTTTAAGAATTTCATCAGTGATTTGCATCAATCGTCCATTTACGACAGTACCAAAATAATTCGTGAATTGTTTGATCTAAGGGATGAATAACAATTCCTCGACATCGATAACAAAGCAGAGATAATAATCAAAGTATCATCGATTAGACGACAGTGTGTTAGGAGCCTAATTCAGGTGTTTCCAGAGCGAGGCACGAGTTCGTTCGGTTTTTATCGTGCGAGGGGGTTGGAAATCGAGGGTGCTTAGCACGCGACTTTGCAAGGCCAAGTCGTGGGTGGCCATTTTATAACCAATTAGTTTCCCTCTTTAAGAAACTGCCTACGGAAGTAGTACTCCAGTGTCCTTCGGCCTGGTCGAAGTGGCCCGAAGAGACTCGACCGTTTCCCCCGCCAACCCCCATTCCACGTTTCTACCCCCACGGACGAAAATAGAAAATCATTGTGCGACGATGACTCCGATTTTCAATAGAGAGTCACGAACCCCCCCGGGAACAATGGATTTTTATCACCGTTATTAATCGGAGATGACGCTGCGAGCAGCTTTCACGATGCTCCGTTGACTTACTGCTGGCCTACGGGACCCTGCCAATTTGTTAAACGCTAAACAATCTACCCGCGATCCTGCGGAAAACAATGATATGGATCTTTAATAAAAACATCAGAAAATATGAAGGCAAAGTCAAGATACGTCTGTACAGTGGAGTTTCTTGCTTTCAAAGTTCCGATCCAAGAGAGAGAGAGAGAGAGAGAGAGAGAGTATTCCTCTGTTCAGCAGGTTCTTTCCGTCGGAACGCCGCGCAGCGCCGAAGACAATCGACGCGGATACGCTTGGCCCCGTATCGACAACACGTAAAATATTTATCGAACGGCGACGGCGACGGCAAACAAGGAAACGGAAATTGGACAGGAAATAGACGGAGCTGTTCGCAGGACGCTCGGCGCACGACGCGACGGGACTCAACGGGCGGAGATCAAAAGACACGTTCCGTAAACTCTTCCCTTCTCGATGGCTGCCAACGGCCTCGTAAATTACAGGAACGAGGGAAATTTACCTACGCGGAATTTCCAATCGGTTCCCTGCGTCGATCAAGAATGTTTACGCCAGCACATATCGCTCGATCTTTTGCTTTTTTCGCCCTCGGATGTCTCTCGGGACTCTTGCCGTCGCGTCGCCGATGTTGACATCGACAACTCCACACTCCCTCGCATGCTCCGTAGAATATCGTTTGATGGAAGAAAATTGTGGGGAACATCGCTCTGCAAAACGTGCTTGGGTAGATTATTATACGACTTCGTTTCGCAAAGTTAGCACGGTTTAAACTAGAGATACCCATTTCACTAGAGATACACATTTTAATATATCCGTGCAGAAGTCCGGATACTATTTAATACGCGGATACATGTGTTCACGTGTATCAAAATATACGGATAATACACGTATAACTGTGAACTTGAATATACGGGTACACGTGTGTTATCCGTGTATTTTGATACACGTGTGCCCGTGTATTCAAGTGCACGGATACACGGATAGTACATTGAAATATACAAGAGTTAACATGACAGGTTTCGAAAATTAACAAACAGGATAATTTCTGTTAATAAACCTTAATCAATTAACTGTTTACTTTGATGAAGAAAAACCAAAGTGTTTACATCTTCCGGCAAAAGACGGTTTCCTCTTGCTGTAACAATATTTCCAGCAGACGAGAAGCACCTTTCAGACATGGCTGACATTGCTGGTATAGTTAAATATTTTTTAGCGATTTCGGATAGTCTTGTACACTTGTTGCCTTCCACCATTCATATGGATCCAAATCAAACCGTAGTTGTGGCTCAGAGATGTGCATCTCAAATTCGGCACCTAAATGATTAACATCACTTATTTCATCGTAAAGAAATTGATGGGCACTTTTATTTTTTGAGTTTTCTGTCCACACTTCTCGAACAGAAGAGTCTTCGAGCAAACATTTCACTTTTTCACGAATTACATTTCTAATATTAAAAGTTTCATTTTCAAGATTTTTATACCATGGATCTACAAAGGGAGCTATATGGAACAGTGAAATAGTATCACCGTCATTCCATTCGAATTTGAAACGTTGTGTAATTTCGGAAATTAATGTTTCCTTTATTGTAGCCAAAATATCATTGCCTTCCAAATCTTACCTACCAAAATATCATCAAACCTTATATCGACACACGTGTGCCCTTGAACCTCAATACACAGATAATTGTATTTCGATACACGTGTACACGTTTACTTCAGTACCCGTGTATCCGTGTATAAAGAAGTACACGGATTAAAATACGGATGTATATTAGTACACGTGAACACGCGTGAATACGTGTATCCTCAATACACGTCCGAAACCGTGATCTCTAGTTTAAACGTCAAGATTCTTTTCGTATACGATGTAGTTATGTTTGAAAAATATGCTGGCATGTTTGGGGAAAAAATGCAATTTAAGGTTGAAGCTTCCCTTTTACAACGATTCCATAGTCGCTTGAATTGCTAATCGAATGAATGGGACGCGGTTGTCGCTGGTAAAACTCTCGGTGCACCGGGTTCACGGCCACCTAACATTTCGCAGCCATAAGTCACCGGGACGCGGACGCAGCTTGCTGTAAATCGATTGCATTTTCATTTCTGCCGACCGTTCGCCGCGAGTGTTCGCGCAATATACGAACTACTGCGTGGGCGGCAGCTAATGACTCGACTGCCAACGAGCCAGAATCCTGTGTTCTTTTCTTTGTTCTTCTTTTTTGTTTTTTTCATTAGACCGTAATTTATTAAACTTTCTCGCTGTATGATGTCTGGGTTATGTCACGGGGTCAGCGCGCGTACGCGTACGCGTGGGCGGCGTTGCTCCGCTATGCTCCCGTGACATTTTGAAATTACGCGAGCTCGACACCAGGATCTACGACACGTGGTTCATTGATGCAGTAAATCGGTGTCCTGGAAAAATTGCGAGTCTAGTGTTCCTTCTCGAGAATCATTTCTCGAGAAATTTTATAATTGGTTATTTCTATTAATATACTAATATTATCGGTTATTTAAATCTAGGAAAATTCTTATGAATCTCATTGACTTTATAACACATTCTCGGGGGGAAATGAGCAAATACGTATGTCCTACCATCAATCAAAAGATGCTACATTTTAATGTACAGTGGGTGTACAAAGTATTCGTACACTTTTTAAAAACTAATAACTTCTTTATAATTGTACCAAACGACCTGACTTTTTTATAATCAATTAGAATCATTGATTTACGGCGTGATATGCAAAATAGATTTTTCGAAAATTATAATTTACAAGGTTACACGCAAAAATAAAAAAGGGACGTTTCAAAACTTTTTTATTTGGGCCCTCAATGAAAATTTAAAATATATGTTTTGTAGATCTATGTTAGTTATAAACATGTAGAAAATTTCGTCGAAATCGATTAACATACACACGAGCTACAAGCGGTTAAAAATTGTGAAAATCGTAGTTTTGCACGACTTTTGATCAGTTTCTGCTTAAAATCCACAGAATCGTACATCTTTCGATGCGTGTCGTTTTTTCCTGCGTCAATCGATTTCGATGAATTGTTCAGCATGCGTATAACTCTAACATAGATTTACAAAACATATATTTTAAATTTTCATTGGGGGTCCAAATAAAAAAGTCTTAAAAAATCCCTTTTTTATTTTTGCATGTGACCTTGTAAATTATAATTTTTTGGAAAATATTTTTTGCATATCATTTCGTAAACCAATGCTTCTAATTGATTATAAAAAATCAATTATATAAAAGAGTTATTAGTTTTTAAAAAGTGTACGAATACTTTGTACACCCCCACTGTAGGTATTTAAATATCTCTGTTACTTTTGTGATTATACGAAAACGTGTCAGAGGAGAAATTTGCACTGTTCAATTAGGTAAATATAATGGCAAAATAAAAAAATTTTTTGGAAACTATATTTCGAAATTTCAAGGTCATCGTTATTTTTACTTAAAGGAGGTCATATAATTATTCTATATTCCTATTCAGAAAAAAAGACAAATCCAACGAGTTTCACAATTTTCAATTTAAGTGCGCCACGTCATCTTTTTATCCGATCGATCTCAAACTTTGCACAAACTGTTTTTCTCACCTAAAGGAAGAATACTGGATAGTTGCGTGCATTGTATCTCGACAAAAATTTTTCTCCAAGTATAGCTTAGGTCTACCCGAATGTACATATTGGACAGGAATAAACATTGAGTTAATGTTTTTTGCGCTTTCGATAAATATTATCAACGATATTCCAAATATCATAAGTTCTCCAATATTTTTTTATTTTCTTAAAAATTCTCGAGAATTCTCGAGAAATATAATCTTATTTCTCATTTCTCGAGAAATTAAAAATGTTGAGAAATCAGGAACACTAGTCTCGTCGCGTCTCGTCTCGTCTCGTCTCCTCTCGTGTAATCGTCCACAATTTCTGTACGCCTACTCGCTGAAACCTAATCTAGGGACCTGAGACTTTGGTAGCTTGTTAACTGGGTGATGGACTAATTTGTATCCCGAGCTTAGAATGCGGGCCTCTTGGACGAGCATTGTTCTTAGAATTTAGCGGAATTTAACCCTTAAACTGGAAATTGGGTGTTATCCGTGTTCGGCGGATTTCGAATAGCTTGTAAAATTCTGTTGTTGCACACGAAAGTTCCGCTAAACTCCAAACTTATTGATCAAAGCAGCAATTCACTCGACAAATGATGAGTTTTTCTTACAATGCAACGATTACAGAACAGAACAATGCAACGATGACAGGATTTGAAGAGTTAATTCAATTCTAAAGAACAATTCTAAAGAATGAGAATTGTGCGAATGATTTAATTGTTTTCCGGTTAGAATTCTGATTGGCTCGAACTAGTGGAACGCAGATAGGAGTCGCAAGAGGCTTGGACAGCCCCTAGGGTCCCGATATTAGGTCACCGACCTTGGCAAACCTAACTTCGCCTCAGAAACGAAGACACTGCTACAGAAACGAAGTAGCGAAGGAATAAATCTATTCCGTAATCCTCTTACAAATTTTTCTCCGGTTGCCGCAATTCCCTTATAAATGGAACTGTTCCGTCTCGTTCCGATTCATCTCGGACAGCATTTCCTAGAAGAACGAGATTTGATTTATCATTGTGTATTTGGAAAAAAGCGATTTCGCAAGTCAGATGGAAAGATCGCCCCGACGGAAAAATTGAATATATTTTTATCCCCTCCCATAGAATAAGTCGATTTGCACATATAAGTGTTGAAACACTTTTTGGATCCACTGTACGATATACGATATGTATCTTTCATTTCAGGCTGTAAAAAAGATCAGTTGTATGTACTCGGAATACTATATGCCATGTGCCATATGCAGAGTGCAATCTTCACCGCTGGCTTCCACACTTCCACGGTATTATTCAGAATTAATGCAACCGCATTCTTTTGCATTCCATAGAACCCTTTCACGGAGAAATCGCGTTTCTACCCGCGGAACCATAGAACCGTAGAAGTCGAGCTCTTTGCAAGAGAGTGTGTTCTTGCCGCTATGTGTTTTTGCATTCGTTCCGGTTCACAGGTTCGTGTGAGCGATAATACGTGTAAAACAGGCTGCTCGTATAAGTTCTTCGCGTTATTCCACGTCTCTGCTCTGACGGAGATCATCCCAGATCAAGTTCTGTTTATTCTTTCAACAGTGCTCTACCTCTATCGTTTCATTTTTGGCCCGTTCAAATTTTCATTTCTACATATACAGTAATTCTGCGATCGAAGTCCCAGCACCGTGTTTTGAACGGACTTCAATAGTATAGGCTAGCTATATTTTTATGACTGCGTCTACCGCGCCGAGACTTCAAACGACGAGCCGAACATAGAGGAGGACAGAATGATATAGGATCGCGTGGCCGAAGCGTGTCGCGTGAAGTTTATCTTCTTTATCTTTCATTATTTTTTTATGGAACTTTCACCATCATATTCGTGGCATTTTGCTAATGCAAAATGATACCAAACACGATATAATTTCAACTGTATTTAGTGGTTTAATCGACGGTGGAAGTTTCGAACGCAACGAAGAAGAGCGTATTGGAAAGAAAGAGACGCGGACAGTCGGCGTCACCGGTACAATTCAAAGGCCCACATTGTCGCTGTTGTTCGTTGCCTTCGAAACTTCCACCGTCGATTAAACCACTAAATGGAGTTGAAATTATATCGTGTTTGGTGTCATTTTAATCAGAGAAATGCCAGCAACAAGTTAGTGAAAGTCCCATAAAAAAATAATGAAAATTAAGAAGTTTGAAAATTCGGTTCACTCGAGTCAATGTGTGGTGTTCACACCGATATACTCGAGCCGACATCAATCGTCGCCGCCCTGCGGAGCGACTCGGCGTTGTCAGGCAGTGGAGTGGGTTTGGCACTGTACTTCGATCGTACAGGCGACCCAGGACTTCGATCGCAGAATTACTGTATCCTCAAAAATTGGTGCAACAGTGGTGTCTCTCCGTCTTTAATGATTGTTTAAACATGTTTGTTAAGCATTAATATTATATATCACTGGATTCGGGAAAGTCTACAGAATCTTTTGCTGCAAAGAACAATTCAATATCTTTTATAATAACATCACAATATTTGTTTAAACTTGAAAAATATGTTTTCGTGTCAAAGCCATGTTCCTCAAAAACTGTGCGTGTAGGAGAAAAATTAAGGACAGATTCGGAATCAGCGCAAGAAACTCTATAAGAAGAACCCAATTTTGGGAACAAATTTGGTGTTGGACAGTGATATCTGTTGCGGGGAATCATAAATTTTTCAGGCTGAAGCTTCTTCCCCTGAAATCTGCATGGAAATGGGATCGAGGTAGGCACTGTACTTCGATCGTACAGGCGACCCAGGACTTCGATCGCAGAATTACCGTAACACTATCATGATTGCGTTACGATCTTTTCAGTCTCCGTTCGATTACCCTAAACTGCCTAAACAATCTGAATGAATAAAAAATAAATTGTTTCGTCCCACGAAGGTATGGATAATTATGGAGAATTGCAATATAATAGGTCTCGCGAATCCGACCGCCGATGTCGCGCGTCGCGTCGCACCGAGAATGGACATTACAGAACACTTAGATGGGGGAAGAGAGAATCAAGATTTTTTCTCTGAATCATCACGTTCCCGTTGCCGTTGCCGTTCGGAATACCGGCAGGATTGTTTGCGATCACGTTCCTGCTGTAGCCCGAAGCAATTGCCGGTGGTTGAATAATCCCGTCACGTGGAAACTCGCCGGCGCGGCACGGCAACGAGTTATGTATTATTATTTTTCTGTTACGTAAGGCCGACCGGTTCATGGGGCGATCGTGATTCGGTGAGAGGCGCGACGATTTCACCGTGACAATCACGGCCGACTATGTCACAAATCACAAATCAACCGACAAACGCGCGTCCTTGCACTTGCTTGCGCTCATTCAATGTTCATTGCGAATTCTCATAAAACGGTTACACGTACGTCGCTATAAAGTTCTTTAACTTTCCACGCACATTCGTTCTTTTAAATACAACTTAATTAACACGTTCGCCAACATCGTCGGATGTACAATAATATATCCCGTCCACGATCTCGCAGTTTACTTAAAGTGAAATTAATTTCAGACACTCTGTCGTCTAAAGTCATGGTACACGGCGTAATATTCCTAGATTCCATGAGTTTGCCAAGTTGTTTCGATATTTCATGAAGGAGGTGTAACGTTGCATTCGACGCAACATTTGAACTGTGAAATGGAAATTAAATATCGAGTTGGTCACGGTCTTCTACGCATTAACATATATTTAATGAACTTAATCTAAAGAAGATCTTATTGCAGCGTACAAATTATTTCGTAGCCCATTTTTCATGAATTTGTTGATCGTTTACAACGAAAAAAGACGAAGGAGCGAGCGCGCCTCCTCTAGGAGTTGCTAAATCATCGCGAACGGATAAATGACACGTAATATCTCGTCCTGGTTCTCTGCCTGTGTGTCACCGATGCGGAGAAGGTGGCTGCCGTTCTTCCGGGGACAATGTTCAATGATTCGTAAGTGATCGAGAGTTCGAGATTGCTGGATGCCGCGGTGACGCGCGACGTGTCGAATTGCCCCGATAAATTCGATCGTGACTTACGACATCGTACGAACGAAGATGGACATTAACTTCCTCGCTATCCTTCATGCTCTCGCGAAGGATATTACTCTCGATGGAGGCGCAGACGAGATACTGACGAGATATTTCAATCAAAAGTATGTACTATGTATGTATACGTACAATCGCAATCAGAGCACAGTTAAGTATCACTTTCGTTTATACTTTAGAGTGTTATACTTTCGTGGCTGGAGATTTTTACGCATTTACTACGCATTCAGTTTTATGCGAATTTTTATGTATTTGTGATACTCTTACATTAATAAAAAATATAACACACGGTAATAACACTGTCCAACAAATTTCAACCTTTTTTATGTTCCCATATATACTGTTGGGTCCTTCTTGTAGAGTTTCTTGCGCTGATTCCGAATCTGTCCTTAATTTTTCTCCTATACGCACAGTTTTTGAGGAACATGGCTTTGAAAAAAAAAACATATTTTTCAACTTTAAACAAATATTGTGATGTTATTATAAAAGATATTGAATTGTGCTTCACAGCAAAAGATTCTGTAGACTTTCCCGAATCCAGTGATATATACTGTTAATGCATTATGATTGTTTCAACATGTTTAAACATGTTTAAACAATCATTAAAGACGGAGAGGTACCTCTTTTGCACCAATTTTTGAGGATATTTTTCAATTTATCTGAAAAAATAAGGGCCCAGCGGAAAATCGAACTATACCACGCGATAGAGCAGACTTTTATCTTGAGAACCCACCCTATTGAGTTTGGAACGTCGACGTTTTTTTTTAACTAGAAAGCAAAATATCTTCGCCCGACATGAGTTGCGGACAGTGGCGCTCACCACTAGAACGTCACTAAACCACTAGAGCGCCACTGGCGGCAACTCATGTTGGGCGAAGATATTTTGCTTTCTGGTTCAAAAAAAATGTCGACGTTTTCATTATATTATATCTTTTATAATAACATCACAATATTTGTTTAAAGTTGAAAAATATGTTTTTTTTCAAGACAGATTCGGAATCAGCGCAAAAACTCTCTATAAAAAGTACCCAACAGTATATTGGGAACAAATTTGGTGTTGGACAGTGTAATTATTTGTGTGTCAAATCGGTTTCAAAAATCGAGTGGCTATTTCGACAAGGTATGTGTGAGCTTTTGGTTTTTCTACTGCCCGGCGCGGCGCCTATCGTCTTCTACGTCTACGTACAAGGGCCGTAAGTCATAATTGATGAGCGCCGCGCCGGTCCCGACCCGCCCACGCGGCTCCCCTTTCACGCGCCGACGACGTCACCCGGCTGCTTTTGTTCGTTAATTTACCTGGTTTGTTTTTTCCTTGTTAGCTGGCCACTTGCTCTTTCCCGTCTCGTGTCCCGCAGTCTGCAGCTTCTGTCTGTATCCTGCGTATTGTCGCATCGAAATCTGTGAACTTCTGCGAATTTGCACAGACTGCGGATTTTTACGCAAAATAAAATATTTCCAAGTCCATTGTCAGAAATAGAAGCAACAGCATAATTACATAAACATTTTTCAAGTATTAGAAACTTGGTGTTCTATGTAGTATATATCTACAGGGAAAAAATATTTAAAAGGGGTGATAAAAACACAATTGAAACAGTAAGCGAACCGTGAGTTCTTGGTTTAAAATGACTAAATATTTTTGTACGTCTTCCGGCAGAAATATCACCCGACTCCCGATTAATTTACAATTCGCTATCGGAAATATTCGTGATCGGCGAACAAATATTTCCGAACCATTGATACGTCGCGTCGTGATTAATTTGCTGGAGCATCTATTTTACATACGAACGCACGTGGAATGAATATTTCAGGGAATGGTAACGAGATACGTAGTACCCTGAAAATGTTTCTGATGTATCGTTCAATAATTTTCTGATCACTTTCAAAAGTTCTAATTTTGTAGCATTTGATTTTCTACTTTCTCAGGATCGATTTTTCCCACTGTTCACGTTTACGTTGTCCCTGTCTCTGTCTAATATTACATTATACATATGTAAGTATGTATTACCACGAGCCGCGAGCGAACAAGGGAGGAAACGGTTGAGAAAATGGTTAAACGGTTTCGGCAAGTGGCGAATCGATCGAAACAGCGATCGGTGATCCGACAGAATGGTATACAGTATACAGTGCTATGCAATTGCGACTCGGACACACGCTCGAGCGATCTGGAACGTCCGATATGATCGATTTGAGAGGTCGTCGAGGTAGGAAACAGTCTTATAGGAACTCGGTCTGCTGGAAACTATCGACCGGAGGAATGGATAAACGTGTTTCCCTTGTCAGGACTGGTGAACCGCGCTCAACTATTTCCTTCATCGAAGTTTAGCCGTGTCCGAACAAATTTTAATTAAACAAAAAATTCATTTACTCGTTCTGGCATCTAACATTCATTCTTTAAACCTTGCACAGTTCACAGACAGCCCACGATTTATTTTCTGATTAACGTTTCGACACTTCGAGCGACACTTTCTGCTAGCCGCTTTCGACTTCAAACTCGTCTCCGCCTCCACCACATATTCTATCTAACAAATTTTTATTATTTTCATTGTAAATGCTTGTCGAATCCAAAGTTTACTCGCCAGAATTGTAGATCGCTAGCGGGGAGAAAACGACAAAGAATTGTAAATTGAAATTTTTTTTATCGCGTGGAAAAACCGACGCGACGACCGGCGACCGTGCGCATAAAGCATCGCGAACTCCATCGAGGATGAGGGAAATCGCGCCACAAATTTCCCTGGGAAAATCCCGTGGATCGATCGGATCGCGTTATTCCTAAAAGACAGCCGAGATTTAAAGTTCGACGGGACGACGATAAAGATTGCGATCGAGCGTCGCAATAAATTCCGTTTCGCTTGGTGCACCTCGGACCTTCGTTTTGCAAAGAGTCTCCCCGGTGATTTAAGCGCCGCGCCGCGCCGATGCGATGGTTTCATACCTTGGTCACACTCAGATGTATCTACGCGTTTCTACCCTGGGGGATACATACGCCGCGCCATTTCGATTGCTTCTCCCAATGGTCATCTTCGTGCATCATTTCTTTACCTCTCGGAGAATTTAATCCAATCGTACGATTCACAATCGTATGTAAAACGAAAGTTCTTTTAGTAAGAACTGTAGGCTATTACGATTCCTAAAAACATGTAGTAGCAGGATGAGCGCCGTAGTTGTAGTCAGAGTGGGGTAAGAGGTAC
>CM052311.1:13800122-13855374 GCA_028455605.1 Lasioglossum malachurum
TGATCGGGAAGTTGGTTTAAAAACAATTGCAAAATTTCTACCGACCAGACAATTAATCGATTAAAATTTTAATCATAATTGATTGATTAATGTGTACGATTAAAAAAAGAAATCGTCGAAAAATTGGCGATTGATTCAATCGATTGATTTTTAATCGTCAATCGTTTTAACTTTCCAGGAATAATAACTTAAAACATAAAAGCACGTAAACAGAGTTTGTATTATAGACCAAATGACAATACATACACCTAAACTCAGTTTACATTTTCTTCAATATCGATACAGTTTTGATTGTTAATCGCAATTAACGATTAATAAGTATTTAATCGTTAACCGCAATTAACGACTAAACTAGGAGATTAATTGTTAATTGCGATTAACGATTGAAGTAGAAATTTAGTCGTCAATCGTTGATTAATTTTTTGCCCAACTCTGCAGACAAGAAAGCGAGTTAATAAAAACGTCGTAAAATGTCTGATAATTTGATCGACTGCAGGCTTAATACACGTTTTGCCATATTCGGAACGTCAGCGATGTTATAGCAGGCTTATGAATTTCAAGTAACTCGACGTGCAAGGTCTTCCACATAGCGTGGGCGTAACGTTGAAATAATATATATGTATTTCTCCAAGTTGTTTAGCTAATTATTAGCGAAGTAACGATTAGACTGCGAAAACACTAACCGAACTTAAGTACATTGTTATCTTATTTTCACGGTAGAAAAACAATTATCAGTACAAACAAATTTCTGTATAATTTCTGACGTTCGTAATCGAGACAGAAAATTTTCCGTCGAACGACGATAGCGATGATTAAACTGCAATATCTCTGTCAGCGCACAGCACGAATGCACGAAATTCTGCCACCGACGCAATCGTCGCGAAGCCCCCAACGCAGCGTACGATCAACAGGAGGTTCACAATTTCGAAATCGCGAACAATTTGACAGGAATCTCTCTCTCTCTCTCTCTCTCTCTCTCTCTCTCTCTCTCTATTTCACCGTAAATCTATCGCCGAAACTTATAATTGTCGATAATGAATCCAGATGCGCGATCAACAGGTCTAGAATTTCGAAATTGCGAACAATTCGACGGATATATCCACCTTCCAATGAAATTACATAAAAAAATTATGCAACCGGTACGATCAACAGGTTTGTAATCGTCGAAGCTGTGAACGAGATCCGATAGCAATTTACATGTGAACAGAAATGCAATCTCTGTCGTTGCTCTGTCTCGCGTGGACCGTAACGACATTCGTAATTGTGCATATGATCAACAGGTTCGCAATTTTCATGTTATAAACGATAGAATGCTTAACGTATTTTATAGAATATAGTTGGGAACTTAATCGTCGTAAACGGGAAGACTAATTTTTTCGAAAGGCAGACTGGGTCTTCCGCGGAAGCCACAGGCGTCTACCTTATTATCGTTCAATTTAGAAATCGCTCGGCCTCCGAAGAAAGATTCGCCGAGTAAAGAGGCTAGCTCTTCACAGACGGCAATTTCGCGAACCGATTAACGCGATTAAATCTCCCACGGCAATGGAACACCGTTATTCAGGTCCTGCCGATGGCTACCCTGAAAATCTCCTTCCAACGTTCATCGACCGAGATGCCTCTTATTCTCATGAATGGATATTAAAAGGATGAATTTGCAGAGAGAAAGAGAGAGAGAGAGATTACCAGAAAGCTTTATGCAAATTCGCGGTTTCATAAAAAAAAACTCTAGAAAATCAAAAATCGAATTACACTATGACGTATCGCATTGAACTTCCTATCAATTTCATTCCATTTCAAAGAACCGGATATTTTAAAGAAAACTAAAACGAATGCTCCAGGTATGTACGCTCGATTTGCAAAATTCATAGATGAAATCCACGAGGCAGAAGTAACATAGAATTTGATTCCATTCGACACCGAGCTTAGCGAACCAAAAGATCAAATTCTACCCTACCGTATTTACATTCCATTAGAAAATAAGAACTTCCCATCGATGCGATACGTCTGCAAAGAAAAAATTTCCTGTACCGTGGACACTCTCCAGTAGCCGATTATTTTCAAAAGGATCGATTTTTCTGAATCGATTATAATCGAAGCTTCAAGAATTGATCCACTAAAAAATCGTTTCCAAAATAAAAAATAAAAATGATTAAAAAAAACGGAGATAAAAATTTTGTCGGGCTCTTTTATTCAAGAAATAAAGTAATTATAATTATTAGACTGTGCGGATCTTTATGTATTTATAGCAAAATTCAGTATATGAAAATCGAACAAGTTGAAAAATTTATTCCGTAGTGTTGTTTCGCGCATGTCGTTGCACGTCAGCCAATGGTCGCGTGGTCGGCCGAGTTCGATTAGGGAATTAGCCAATGAACGAGTTCCGTTATAATCATTATGCGCAGTTGAATTGTCGCGTTTTAGGAACATTTAAGTATAGTATAATTACTTTTGATGGTCTTGGATCTGCTTTATACAGTCTCCACAGTAAACACTCCACGGTCTCCGCGTACAGTCATACAATTTCAATTTGCCATAAAAATCGATTATTTTTACAATTTTAGAATCGATTATTTCTAAAAATCGGATATTGAAGAATCGATTCTAATCGATTAAAAACACTGTCCAACACCAAATTTGATTTCAATATACTGTTCGGTCCTTTTTATAGAGTTTTTTGCGCGGATTCCGAATCTGTCCTTAATTTTTCTCCTATACGCACAGTTGTTGAGGAACACGGCTTTGAAAAAAAAAAATAACATATTTTGCAACTTTGAACAAATATATTGTGATGTTCAATAACATCACAATATTTGTTTAAATTCGAAAAACATGTTTTTTTTGTAAACTGTGCTTATAGGAGAAAAATTAAGGACACAAGAAAAAACTCTATAAGAAGGACCCGACAGTATATTGAAATCCTAAAAAAAGTTGAAATTTGTTGGACAGTGACATCGACATCCCTGCTCTCCAGCCATCATTCGATTTAAATCAGCGTTCGGCATCCGGCTCGGCCAACTTCCAGCGCGACAGGAGCGTCAGAGACGTCGCGTCGAGAACGGTTCGGCTGTCGAAAGGTCGGATGTCCGTCGTCGAAAGGTCGTTAGTGCGCTGGGATCGACATTAGAATGATCTCTGGCGCAGCCGCAATCCAGGTTCGCGTCGCGTTTCTTGACGTCGTCGTCGTTGTCGCCGCACTGCTTACACACCCGTTTGGTTTTGGTCGGCCCGGCATCACCGTCGCGTCGCCATCGGTTCCGGAGGCCTTGTTCTCATTCCTGACACGATTGCCTCCGTTTCATAGCTCCGATTTCGTTGCTTACCTAGCGCCGCCGCGCCGCTTGTTTCACGGGTGCAGCAGGGTGCACTTGGTAGGTACATCTCCCCTGTTCTCCTTGTTCGACCTCGCCTTCGGCCATCTGTCTCGGGTTCGTGCGCTCGAAATGTCACGCGTAGGTAGCCCAAGTTCCATTTGTATTCCTCCGTGCACCCCGGCGAGCTTAAAAGCACGAGACGGAAGCATCCGGGACGCGCACGTGTGCGCCTCGGAACCGTGGCGTGGCGTAGCGTGGCGTGGGTGTTGTTCGATTCGTTATTGCACGCTCAGGCTCGCTCGCCTCTCCGCGAACGCCTCCCTCCAGGGAACACTTCTTCGGATTTCTGCGGATCCGGCCTTTGTGCCTCGACCGGCCGGGACCTTTTCCTGCCCTCGCCCTGCGAGAAAAACTTCGAGGCAGCACGCGTCGAATCGGAAGCTTTCCGCTTCAAATACTCGCTTTCACCATCTATCAGATTCTGATGGATTTATGTTCGACGAAAAAGATCGCGCTGAAAAGCGTGGCATTCCCAAAGGGCGGGTCAGTTCCCATTCCTGCGAGTCTGACCGGGTCGGAAACGCCCGTGGGTGGAGCTAAGATGTGCGGTAAAATGAATCGCGACATCTACATCTCCATAAACGTGTGTGCAACATACATTTGTAATAGGATAAATTAGAATTAAATAGCACAGTAGAAGTAGCAGTTGAACACGAGTCTTTGCAAGTTAGAATACGTTGGTTCCTCTAGATCACGCTCACAGGCGGATCTCCAAGCTTCAAGAACAGAATAACACTTCAAACATCAAAATTAAACGATTTCAAAGAACAGACCCGACGCGAAAACCCACTAATTGACATTAAACTAGCAATAGCAGGCGGCGCGCGTTTCGCGACGCTCAGCGTCGCCTCGAACTTTTCAATTAGAGTGCGGAGAAAGGCGGTACAGTTTCTGTGCTGTCCGCAGTCGTCGGCGTACTCGAAGGTTGAAACTCTGGACCGGTTCTTATCGGCAATTAACTTTTCCGTCCCAACGCGGCACGGCGCGGCGCGGCAACTGGGGCGACATCAATTTAACAATTCGACCTCGGTACAGGATAATCGCGAAAAGCGCGAGTGCCAAACGTCAGAACGCGGTAAAACCAGGAGGATTTAGGTGGAAATGGGTTCGCGGCGAAGAAAACGGTGGGTGGGAAGACGCAATAGGAAAAGCACGACGCGTTTCGAATTCGTTGCAGATCTCACCCTCTCTTTCTCTCTTTCTCTCTATGTTCCTCCTGCCGAATTCAACGT
The DNA here is from genome assembly GCA_028455605.1 of Lasioglossum malachurum. Lineage (NCBI taxonomy): Eukaryota > Metazoa > Arthropoda > Insecta > Hymenoptera > Halictidae > Lasioglossum > Lasioglossum malachurum. Next base: position 13,804,726 of record CM052311.1, read on the forward strand.
TGGGTCGTTGTAATGCAGTGGATCACCTACTTTTTACTTCTCCGTTTCCGCTGCCTTCGCCACTGTGGAATTTTTCCGGTCTCGGAAGCTTGATCGCAAAATAAATGCCAAGTTTCGGCCGGTCGCGAGTCTAATAAGAAATAAGTGCGGAGAATTGTGATCAGCAGCTGCCGCGCCGCGCCAAGAAGAAAAAACTGAGATTACCCTTCACGTCCCGTTTTCCACGATCGGAGATAAAAACTCTTCCCAGCTGGAGAAGTCGATTAAAGTCGAACAACCAAGAACTGTTGTTTCTGTTTTCAAGAACGTTTCAATGTTTCGACTAGCACGTTTAACACGCTAATTTCATGTTTGAATTTCTTTTTCGAACGCGAGCCGAGCTTCTCAGCGAGGAGATTGCGGAGAAGAATGGACAGAAGCGTGACAGTTATTGCGAGCAAAAATTTAATTTATCGTGGTGGAACGATGTATTTTTCGCACCTTTATAAAATTGCGATATTTACGGGGAGAGATTTCGCGAAACGCGCTGCCACTGACGTCTCTGTTTCATTTACGATAGTACGCGCGGACTTTTGGAGCGGTTCAAGCTACCAGGATTGGTCTGCCGGCTAACATTTATCAGCCGTCCGAACAGATAAATGAAGATTTCCATCGTCAAATGGTAAAGAGGATTAAATTAATCTCCATCAGGAATTTTCCTCCTTTCTGGTTCGCTTTTACCGGCTCGAATGGGGCTTGTATCGGTTAGGGCTTAGGGCTTATGGTATGGCGGTGGACTTCGATAGCCTTGGACAGGCAATTAATTTTGCCCCACATGGTTTGCGCAATTTAGGGAACAGCTAATGGTTACGTTAGCATCGAATTTATCTATCCTTCGACTCGAGTTCGATCTAGAAAATTCTTTTTGCGGCGCGGTAATACCCGATTCGCTTATTAAGACAAATATTATCTATTCTTTTAAACCTATTTTCAATTTATTTTTCACGAAATCGGGTGGATTGCACCGTTGAATTGAATCGATGACAAGCGGAATTCATAGCGAAAGAAGCGAATGATTATTATTAACGTTGTGAGAACAGTGGTTTGAAGAGTACAGGCAAAGTAATGTTCTAAATTATGAACTTTCCGGTTTCGCTTGTCGCTATTGAGCAGAGAGCTGATTGTTTCGCGGCGAGAAGCAACAGTGCAGCATCCAGGTTCGTTGAAAGGCATATCCAGCGTATCTAATTTGTTTTCACCGCGGAAAATCTCGAAGCTGCTCAAAGTGGCTCCTTTCATTTATAAAATGCCGTGCCGCGCGCCGCACCGGCCAGCCATGAGTTACAGCATCCCCGGGAAGAGTATTAAATAAATTGAGGAGACTGAAGAGACTCAAAGGAAGCAGAAACGCGGCTGCCTAATAGAAAAAGGCGGGTCGAAAGAAGTGGCTGTCACGAAGAACTTGTTCGGCCTCTCGACTACAAACTTTGAACACCGTTAGCCCGACGTGAAAACTCACGGTGATCCGTCGTAATCGCATTTTTCGCGTCACCCGTTTCCAAATCGAATAATGATCACCACTTCAACCTCCAATTTTCTGCTTTTAAGCATTGTCAAATTCTTCATTCGATTGTATTAGTGACGTTACGATGTCCATCGTAAACACGAAATTACAGAGAAAATGTCCAATTAAACTGTAAAGCTAATAAATTATCGCCGGAGAATGCTCAAAATGAAACATGAGTCCAGTAGCCGAGAGCCGAGTGCGAAGAAAATAAAAATTACAGTAAAATATCGATCGGACGATCACAGCGACGACGCGACGACGCGGCGGTGAAATGCAACGAAGCGATATTAAATTTCAGTCGACTTCATATTTTATAATTGACCCGGCGCGGCAGCCGAGTGCCCCCGTGCACTGTGCGCGCGTAAAGCCTTCCTTTTATCGACGAAGCGCATCAGGATACATATACGTATCGCGTCGCGTATCCTTTGTCATCGGCGATGATCGTAAAAGTCCTCGCTGGATTCAGTCTCCGGCTCGAACAAGTTAAATTGTCCGGCGAGGAGCGGAGGGATCGATTTATCGCATGGAGGATAACTCGACCGGAAGCGTATTGCACTCGCCGCGAAAGCGAGTTACAGGGCACAGGGCCGCTCGTTCAACCTCCTTAGCCGGCAATTTTCGCCGACTTCGAAAACCGTTTCTGGGGGCTGTCCCAGTTTCTTGGATTACCCGCTCTCTCCTACGGGCCAATTAGAGACCCTTCGATCTTACAACCTTTCTTTCACCGCGATTATCCAGTCGTTTCACCAGCGATTCCCCGTCCTCCTACTCTCGGACCCGCGGGAACCCGCGGGTCGTTAGAATTTCCAATTTAACCTCTTACGAAAGAATTCTTAGGTAAAATTGTTTGCAGGTAATATCTTCTAACCAAAATGTACAAACACAAAGTACTCTCGGTGATAGTATTACGTATTTTCCAATGTCTTCGCAGCTGAAAAATGTTTAACCACCCAGCTGATATTTAGTCCCGATGAAAATTGTTCCTCGAAAGAACAAGATTGGCACATTAGAACCTATCTCGAGCGATCTATATCACCATAAATAATTTCACATAATCCGTGTGCTATCGGGGCAGAGCGGAAACTCTGGTCGAGTGTTCCCAGGAACCGTGGCAAGCGTATATCGATCAGGAAAATCGATCATCGCGGCTCGCATCTTAAAAATTCACCGGCGATACCGTCGCGCCGCGATATCCATCGGGAACAACATGGAGGAGAGCTCGAGGCGATTTTGGTCACGAAACGGCGCCGGCACGTGACTCTCGTGTATATCCTTCTGGCGCCGGGAGCCAAACATGATTGATAAGAATACACGGTGCGCACCGCCGCTCGATTCATCGATAATGCAACTTCCATTGCAACCGCACCCCGCTCTCTACCCTTGAATAATATCGATCGATGTCGGCAGACTCTTTTACATCGACCGGGTGTTTTCGGGTTCCGAACAGGTCGGTCGTATCGCAACGCTGCGACCGCGTCGCGCGCTGTTTTCATAAATGATACACGTTGTTAACGATCCGACGAAATCGGCCACGACCCCGCAATCTCCGAGAGATTGCATCGCTTTCGCGTGCAGCTCGATCCGCCGAGTAAGAACGGAGAAACGCTGCTGGAGATCGCGAGGATTCGCGCGGGGCGGAGCGGAGAGGTCGGCGCCCCTTTGCGCGACAATTGATCACTGCGCTCGCAGTGCGCATTTTATGCATTCTATAGCAAACCCTCATTTTTTATGCGTCTACGTAGATATTTTCTTTCACGCTCGCGGCTCGCATATCCACGTTTTATACGTATACAGGGTGTCCCAAAATTCCTTCAACAGCCGGGAATGAGAGGTTCCTGAGATCATTTGAAGCAACATTTTCCTTTGCAAAAATGTTATCCGCGGCTTTGTTTACGAGTTATTAACGAAAAATACAAACCAATTAGAGCGCGACCTAGACGCGAGTTGGCACAGCCGGCCCGGCGCGCCAACTGTCTATTGGCTGACTGTGTCAACTCTGTGTTTTTCGTTAATAACTCCTAAACAAAGCCGCGGATAACATTTTTGCAAAGGAAAATGTTGCTTCAAGTGATCTCAGGAACCTCCCATTTCCGGCTGTTGAAGGAATTTTGTGACACCCTGTATTCTCTGTACTCTATATCGCAAACCACGTAATGATACTGAACCGAAGTAAAAATGAATTTTCAAAATACCTTGTCAACACGTCGAGAACCGCGGGTAACGGTAAGCAATTTGAAAATTGTGACCCAGTGCGAACCTTTTACTGGCAATCGGGTCCTAAATATTCCATTCCAGGTCACTGAATTATTAGTTAATTGGCAACGCGGCTCAAAATTCCGACTAATGATACGCAACCGTCGGCGCTTCAGGTTAAAACAGAATCGCGTCGCGTCGCGTTTAAATATAATTGGTAAAAGTGATTAATCCATCATCGGCGATCCCGTTCGACCGACATTTTACACTAGCGGAATATGTATTAACCGGCATTTCAATGACTGCCACATATCGCGTGCTTAACGGTGCAAGGGGCTTGCGCCGTTGTCGCGAATCACGCAGCCGTTTCTCGCTGATTATGCATTGTTTAAGCTTAAGCGTATCCCGCCGGCGAATATTTTCATTAAAATTTCAGCGAACCGGCTGTTCCAACCACGATCCTGTAACTCCGACGACGACCGAACAAATCAATTTCCAAAGACAAACGTCGCTATCGATTTTTAAACAACGTCGTTCGCGTTGCCCGCTAGTATGTAGCTGCTTAGTTCTCTCCAGACAAATCAAACTGTTATGCCTCGTACAGGCTTGCTGTACATGCTGAACATGTTTGTTCGTACAAAGATTTCGACGAACATTTCGGCGCGCCGAACGGCGAACGGCAAACGAAACGGATTTGTGGTATTTCCAGAATTTTCTTGCAGACAACTATGGGAGCTGCAACGGCGCATGCCACACAAAGAAATACAGAAAATGTTGGCAGTTTATTGAGCGAATTAAAGTTTCAAAGTGAAATGTTCAGGTCTGTACGAAGCATTAAAGACATCAGATTCGAGATTAAACGACTTGAATTTTTGGATATGCTGCAACATGATGAATTTTCGTCTTTATATGATTCTACGATACATATTCTGAGTAAAAACGGAAGGGTTAAGTTCCGAGAGCGCGTTCCGTAAACAACAACAAGGTTGGTCACACATCGTGCCCTTTTCGCTTTGGCTGAGCGTTCTAATTGTAAGTTGTGAAAATCGCACACGTCTTTCGATCTGTATTGTAAATACTAGAGGTGTCCGGGAACCCGGGAATTCCCGAATCCCGATACATACCGGGAACTGGGTGGGAAGCCTCGTATCATCTCGGTACGGAATCCAAAAAATCCAGGATTTTGCCGGAATTCTCGGGATTCCGTCTCGATCCCAAGAAAAATTCCCGTCCCGACCGGAATCTCGCACACCCCTGAATTTCTGATACTCTACGGAATCTTTCAATATTGTTTTTTAGTCTTTATCTGTGCTACAAGAGTCTTAATTATAATCTCGGGCTAAGTTTCTGATTACGTCCGTGCTCAGATGATTGGATGAAATTTTGGAAATAGGTTCACACCGATAGTCCTTGTTTATAAATTTCTTTCTATTTCTTTTACATTCTTATTCTTTATATTATGAATGCTTAGGATATGATATCTATCCTGCAAACAGATTTGCACCTAAATCGAGATTTGCACCAGATGCGTGCCGAAATGCGCGCCATTCGTCGAAATGTTCGTCGAAATGTTTGCCGAAATGCGCGCGTTCCGTCGCACCAAGCATAATACAAACATACGCTATAATACAAATTTGCAAAGTTGACGGCTGAAAAAATTCAATATCTACAGAAATATTCGAATTATTGCGGACAATCGCCCCTGAAACAAACAAGAAAGATTCCCTTCGAAAATACGCAAAGGGCCCGCGAAAATGGTATACGAAGGACGTGGTGGCTCGGTTTGCGGTGCGGACCACAAATGTGTCGTAGAAAACGAACACCGAAGAATAAATGATCGTAAAATCTTAACGATTCCCGAACCGCCGCGCCGCGCGACGAAAAATCGCCAAGCTCGACCTACTTCCGGTTCGTTCGAAAGGAACGTTCCCGCCTCGAAGGAAAAATAATTTTCCTGTTCGCGACAAAGGAGCTTCCGCGAACTTCGGGCCAAAGCGGGTTGAAACGGGCCGAAGCGAGTTTGAGGAGCGCGAGCGGGTCGATGATAGAAAGGTGAGCGCCGCGAAAACTTGGATATATGGACTTATCGGACGACGATAGCGTTCGGAAGTGCTTCGTTTTCGTTCTTTCTGTCTGTGAGTCACGCGCGCCGACTATCTCGACAAGTTCTGTCTCCGATCGCCAGCGTTACACATAAGCTCCTGTCACGCAATCCTCCAGTCCAGATCCGGCAACTTCGAAACAGCTGTGGGATCAAGTTGAACGCGTACAAGCGACGAGAAAGCGGTTACGAGGTCTGTAAATGATTTTCTCGAATATTCTCGAAGGACTTTTGTGGAAAATTGATCGCGAGCTTTCGCGCAAAGCTGCTCGATCGCTATCGGCAGCCTTAACGTGTAGCAAACTATCGTCCCCCACGATCTAAAGCAAAGCCTCGTAATAAAAAGGCACTCCGGCACACGATCCACGTGTTCTGTTCCGTGGACTTCTTAACACGATCGTGCCGTGATAGGGATCTCGGATATACGGCGTAAGAGCTCGTCGTTTCGACAAAAATCTCCGGCGCGGCGTCGAGCGTCGCGTCGCGTCGGCGCGGCGTACCTTCCTCGGAGAGAAAAAAATATCACACAGCGGGTAACGTGCGGCGATTAGGCTTCTGAAACTTTCCCAAGTCGAAACAGGATCAAGTAAAGCACCAGGGAAAGCTCATTTTAGAGAAGTAGTTCCGAAAACTCGCGTAAACTTTCATTTCTCTTTAAAGACTGTAATATCGAACCGTTCGACGCTTGTAATGCATGGAGAACTTGGATGCATCGGAAAATCCGTACGGAAAAATCGATGTTTGTCGATTATGGTGATCAAATCTTCCTTTACATCTTGTGGCTCGATGTTCGAAAGGCTTTTATGTTGAATGGTTTCTCGGTAATTGTTGACAAAATTTCTTTTTCCAATATAGAGCGGAGTCGCTTTTAGTTTTCGAGATATTTGCAAAAAACTATCGCTAATACTGTATTGAATTTTTCGTATTGCTCCACGCTCCGTGGCGACGTCCCGGCGTAGGTTTACATTTTGTTTCTAAACACGCTGTGGAGATGAGAGTGAAAACAGGGTCTCACTCTCATAGTATATAATATATATATAATATTGTGACTAATAGTGAGACCCTATGTTCTCTGTCATGTCCACAGCGTGTTTACAAGCAAAATGTAAACAAACGCCGCGCCGGGAGAGCCTTACGTTGCCACGGAGCGTGGAGCAATACGAAAAATTCAATACAGTATTAGCGATAGTTCTTTGCAAATATCTCGGAAACTAAAAGCGACCCCCCTATATTGGAAAAGAAAAAAGTTGTTCAAAATGTGTTGCTGCATAACATATTAAAATTTTATCATAATCGGAGGACGCAGACCTTTTGTCAACGATTACCGGTTTCTCTACGATTTTATAAGAATGTCAGATAAATCGGTATTCCGTGTATAGTTGGTCAGAATCTGCGAGATCGGCGAGAAAGATGATCAATTCGGCGCAGACTGGTTCTCAGCAATTTTTCATTATTGAATTCAGGAAAAGTCGCGTCGCGTCGATTCGTCGTGAATCCCATCGACGGTGATTTAATTGGATTCGATCGTGATTTAAGCACCTGCCGGAGACAGGCCCGACGATGTTCGATCCGACAATAGAATCGTTTCGAGGCCGCGCGGCAGTCATTTTCAGCAACTCGACGAGGATGAGCATCGCGTTCGTCGTCGTCCTCGTCCTCGTCCTCATCCTCGTTCTTCGTCCGACGACTTTCGTCGACGGAATTGCTTGCGCACGCCAAACCAAATCCCCAGCGATACTCGTTCAATACTCTCCTTCGCGAGCTATCGTGCGACTCGATAGTTGAATTTGCAGTCGCAAAATTTGGCGAAACCGCCGAACCTTCTCCGCCCGATCCCATCTTCGGAACACCACCAAGACTCGTCTCCATGGGCCCGAAAACGTTATGTTGTGGACGTAGAGAATCTAATTTCCTCATCCGAAATATTGTTTGAAACCTGGTCTAGAACTTTACTATATACTAATCAAAAACTACACACAACTTCTACATACATATACCTGTTGTAAAGAGGAGGTTATTTTCGATTTGGATGTTTAGCGTCTGAATGAAATGAAGATTATCGTTTCCGAAAATTTGTGAACAGTCTCGTTGCGAAACAACACTGTATCGAAGCGGAATTCTAAGCGACCGATCCCCAAAGCGTTTCTATGTAGGGTAACTGCACCAGTGAATGAACATTTAAGAAATTGTTCACAGGAAGATATTTTATTTTTAAAAAAATGTGTGAATTAAAGGGATCTCATATATGCCAAATGGCTCCCTATACTTCGTTTGTCAAAAATAAATAAACACACAAATAAAATGAAATTATTATTATTTTTCTTTATTAAACGTTAAATAAAAAATACCAGTCAATGAACACTACATTCTACTAATTGGCTTAAAAGTTGAAATATACAAAAGCGTTCATTTACTGGTGCCCGTTTATTCACTGGTGCAGTTACCCTACACGGTAAGTTTTAATAACGTTTGCTGCAAATACCGCAGGAACAAATGGAAAATTAATTGAGGAATCGGAGGAACAATGCAGCGGTATCGGTCAGTTCGGCACTCGCATTCTATAAATTATTCAGAGTTGCGGAATATATCGTGGCAAAGTTATCTCGGAATATCTCGAGAATTATCGACGAAGTATCCGTCTCTAAATCGGAATCGAGGGTTTCTAGCGACGCGACGGCCGGGCCCGTGGAAACCGCACTCGAGATTATTTCGAATATCGTAAAAACGTCGATATCATTTTTACAGTAAATTAACTTTGAACATTTCACGAGCTTGTCGTTATTTGTTCGGGAATATACGAGCGAACTTTCCCAGATTTATGTGTTCATACATGGTACAATATCGGTCGAGTATTTTGCCAGACTCGATTAAGCTAATACAGCGAGATATCTAAGAGAATATTTCACAATTGATATCAACATAAATTGCTATTGCAATGTTTCCTATTAACAAAATTTCGCGATTGGTTAATTGGGACTGGACCGAATGATTTGCGGGTGAAGCATTTGTCCGAGCGTGAAACTTTCGCCACAAAAGCGTAACGAAGTTCCATTACGTCCACAGGTATGATCGATTTAATGAAATTCTCAAAAGTCCTGGTTAGCCCGGCGAATTATACCTTGGATATTACCCGGATATTTCACGGTTCTATGAATAATTCATCCGTAATTTGTCACACGATTCAATCTAACTTGGACCGAGGTCCTTCTGATTTTATAATAACCGCGATTACTCGGCTTTATTAGGTTCCATCGACTTCCGGCCTGCGAGAAAAACGTTCTACCCGAGTGAATTCGAGACCGTCCCCGATCTTTCTCAACATTTCAATTAAAAACTTTTGTCCTTCCCAGCTAATCAAAATTGCAACCCCGTTCCCCCGATCCGATCCGATCCGATCCGACCCAATCGGGAGGAAGGGAGGGCAGTCATTAAAACACCCCGCCCCTGGATATTATCGAAGCTGCAATCATCGACCTTCGTCGGGATAATTAAATTAAAGCGTGTAATTTGAAGCTTTTCGAATTACGAGAAATTTGAAACTTTATTACTTCGTCCCACAAGAAATTCCTGTCGCGATCACCTATTCTACTTACATATTCCGGAAACTGAGCGTGCATCGTTGCGGTAGCGGTTGGTAGCGGTGTAGCGGTGTAGCGTCTACAATCTACAGTCCAGTGTCGCCCTTACTCTCCTCCTTTTCCCCTTCCATTAACCCATTCCACCACCATGAGCAACTCCAACTTCCCCCACTAAGACCGTAGACCACGGTGCCCCACAGTGGTCTAAAACGCGCAATTTAGTGACATTTTGCCCAGAAACTAACTGTATCATATAGATATCTGTTGAGTGTTTATTGCTTTCTAAATATACATCAACCTCGAAAATGAAAATATTAATAAAATTTACTAAAATCCATTACTGTAACAAACAGTTACAGTTGGAAGTTTTGAAGATAGCCTTTCTCATGGAAAAAATTGCTTTTCTTCTTTAAGATGCCCTGACGATCCTTTTTAATATTTTGCTTGCAATTTTTCCTTTTAATGAAAGGTTTATCTTTAAGCTGTAAATTACCATTTGTCAATTGAAAATTAGTATTTGTAATGCATTAAAAATGTTACGCTAAATGTAATGAAGAAAATTTGCAAAATTATCAAGACTTCGCAAGGAATATCTTTTGAGTCATAAGAGATCATAAAATTTGACAAAATGGAATATTTTCAGCATACTTTCCTCTATGTAATCATGCAAGAATCACTACCTAGATCGTCCTATATCAAAAGTTATTATTGTTTAAAGCCGTCCGTGCGGCTGTGCGGCTGTGCGTATTGGTTCTCGCATCCATCGTCGGGACTCCGTGACAACTAAGAAACACTTTAGACTTTATAAACACTTCAAATCTTTATGCTATGCTACAATTTTTTGAGCGTTATATACCATGTTTTTTCCTTTTTATATTTGTAGACATAAAGATTTTAAAAATTATAGAAATAAAAGTAGTCGAAAAATTTCTCGAATTGCTACCACCGAAGATATATTCCATAAATTATTATTAACTTCTGATCTCTACATATCATCTTTACGTTTAAAGTCTAGCAATAAGGAACCAAGAGCTCTGGACCCAGAGGCTGAGGAAATGATAATTACATAAAAACTGTTAACTGATATGGTAAGAATAAATAATTTATCTAATTCTCAACTAATAAACTAAATTTATTATATTTATTATTGTTTACATTTCACTTTGTGCTTTATGCAGGTACCATAGATTGTGAATTTATAAGGATCGGATAAATTTTCTCCGGAGGATATGGAAAATCAAGAAACAAATTTTATTCAAATAGCGATTTCTCAAAAATTTATAAGAATAATATATTGAATAAGCTGAATGTACTCTCTCCGTTTCAAAAAAATTTCCTAAAAGTTGTTAAATTTGTAAATATGTTTAAAAAATAGTAAAAGAAGCTATTAAATAAACGAAAAGTATACCACATTATACATTATTAAAAAAGATTACATGTTAATATCCTACACCCCAAATTTCACGTCGATATCTTTAATAGTTTAGAAGTTATACCAAAATGTCACTAAATTTTGCGTTTTAGACCACTGTGTGCCCGTGCCGTAGACTGGACTGGACTGGTCATCAGAGAGGGGATATTTACTTGTATTCCCCTCGATTTTCTCAACCTGGCGACACTGTCTACAGTCTACACCGAGGTGCACCACGCGAGAACAATGACGCCCGATTGCCGTACGTTTCCCCCGTAGGAAACGAGGAAATGTGTTTTTCTTGAAAAATCCCATCGATAATTCGCGTTAATTAATTTCCATTTTACCGGCTCTCGTACTCTCCGCCGATAATCGAGTATTTGAAAAGCCACGCTCCCTACGAAGTTAATTTCAATCAATTTTTTCTTCTGCTTTTATTTCGACTCGCTATCTCCGGTTATACGGTGCGGAGCGGCGCTGCGCGGCGGTTAACGGTCGTTGATTCGATCTTTATGGTGGTTACTTTAATTACTGCCGAGGCACGATTTATGTATTAATAGAAATAAAACGGAACGGATTAAGACGGCCGCTTTTTCCCCGATAACTTACTTGCATATTAATTACGTTTCGCGCTCGTTTCCGTTACCCGACTAGCAGATATCGCAAATAATTTCGACCCGTACCGAACCTGATATGTCTCTGGCTTCTCTCTCTCGCTATACAAATAAATTCTCAACTTTATCCATTTTCTTAACGATTATTAGGTTACATTTAAGATTTATAACAAAAAAAAAATAGAAGAGTCCCTTCGAAAACGTACGAATCGAAAAATAAACTGTATCAACCGGCCATTAAAATCTTACCTTCGGCATCCTGAAAAATGCAAGAACAAAAATCTCAAGTAAAATATCTGAGCGAAAGCAAGGAGAACCGTTTCCTACGGTCTACGGAAAATGGAAAGATTTCTGTGGCATTTGTTCGGAGGAAGTTTCGAAGGTTTTTTTCTTCGATGGAAAATATCGGAAAGGCGGTTACCAAAAAGCAGTTTACCAGTTTCGATCCCTCGCGGAGCCGAGGGATACAGTTTGTCTTTCCCCTATGAAACTTCGTCCGCTCGTTTACATGAGCTGCATCCTGCATGCTGCATGTTATACGAAGATGAACGCGAAGTAAAAGAGACTGTGACACCCCCGCGAGTCCGTGCTTTCTTGCCACGGTAAACAAAGAAATTGTGTCAAACACGTCGTCCATTCCAGCGAAGAAACACACGAGCGACGTCGCCTCGAAGATTTTCGTCGAACTGCCCGCATTCGCCGATCTTTCTTCTACAGGTCAAACATTATTTTCCATAATAGACGCGCGATTAAGATGGTCAAAACTGCCCTTAGAGGTTTCTCAATGGCTATCGAATTATTCGAAAGCTGACCGAGAAGAGGTTAGGTACATGGTTAATTACATTTCACGCAAAAATCTGAAAAACCTCCCAGCGCAGTTTTGACCATTCTAATCGGCTAGGCCCTTTTCTAGCTAATATTTATTTGTCACTTATATTCCCATGGGAAAAAAGAGTTCCATTCTTTTTTTCGGAGACGCAAACAACGCTACTTAGAAAAGCGTACCCCGAGTACGAAAGATGAGCGTACAATAAACACTCGAGAGTTTTACCATATACCATACATACATATGTATGTATACAACGATCTCGCGAACTTCTTAAAGTACATTCTACTTCGACAATTGCTAAGCTTGTTGGAAACTTCTCGTGCAAATATTGCGAACGAATTTGTTGTTGTTCAAATGTTTTTCCAAGTCGACTGGAAAACGGAAGCTCTTCGATCTCGTTCAAGTGACGCGCCTTTTCTTTTCAAGAAAAATCATTATTTCAAGAATAATGTTCATGCCACGGAAAATGTAATCGAAAATTTTATGAATATGCATTTCTCTCTCTCTGTAGATTTATTTCATAAAATGAAATTCTCTGCACAGAATCCAGAATCGCGAACGGAACGGAAAGGAAAGGCAAATTAAATTAGAAAGTAGAAGATATGTACACGCATAGAAAAAATACCGTGACTCTCACGGAAAAGTTGAACTCGTCGAATTTTTAAGGTTGCTCCCGACTATCGCTTTTGGTATTTGCTTTCGAGTCTCGGGGTCGCGACAAAGCTATTTCCGCCCGGTTTTTAGCGGCGGCCACCTTGAAAGAAGTTGGCCGCTCGGTTAACAAGCTGAAATACGATTTCCGATAGCGGGATCCATTAAAACTTCCGTGGAAATGCTGATTTTCCATGTCGAAATCATACCGGAACGAACGGGAAGATTTTATTCTTTAACTACTATTCATTCTTGCGAATAAATTCGCAAACTGGGAACCATGTTTGCATAATTTGTAGACACATAAAACGCGGAAGAGACTGTTCATTCTTTGGAATCAGAAAACAGTAATTATTCGACTGTTTCGTCTGACTGTATTATATAAATCTGAACTATTCGAACCAGAAAAAAAGCTACCGTTCGTATCGCGCATGAACTGCAATCCAAGAACCAAAAACGTTTTCGCCGTTTGCAGTGCGCGCAGTTCGTCGACGATCGAATTTCCGGTAAAATGTTCGAGAAAAGTCGCTCGTCGCGACGTTAAAACCCTTCCCGTGCCCCGTGCCCCGTGATTCGGGGCGCGGTCAATGGTCCAGATCGTCGTGGTCGAGTGGAAAAAACGCGGGATAAAGCTCGAAATAAATTGTCTAGGAAATCGTCGCGTCGCGTCGGCCGCCTATAATTCAAAACATCTGAATGGCCGCGGCCTCACGGCCACGGGCCAGCGCGCGTAACCACCGAAGTAGAAGCCTGGTGGCTGGTGGTATCCAGTATCCACTCACTATCCATCTATCCACCTTGTCCGTGGCTCTCGTGCGTGTGTCTTTCTCCTCTTTTCAAGCTCCCGTCCCTTCTTTTTTTCAACTCGGTCGGAGTATCGATTCACCTGACCAGTCATGTTAAAAGATAAGCTGTCCCGCGTACACTCCTGGACAAAACTATAGGTTATCGTGTACTGGATTTCATATTTCCGAGTTCTCTCTCTCCCTCTCTCTCTCTCTCTCTCTTTCTTATATGCATGTACACTGGAAAGTTAATAAATGCATTTTTCATAATATTCACATAACATTCGAGCAGCTATTTTCCACCCACATTTCTTGGAACGAACCTTTATCTCTGTTTCACCCGCACCGAGTTTCTCGTTGTCGTTTCCGATGCACTTAGGACCTAAGCGAATCTAAGAGAGATAACGGTACTCGTAGTCCTCGGAAACGCCTACCTACCTCGATAATAGTCGTGACGCGGTCCCAAATGCGTGACTATTATCTCGTTCGCAGCGACTCGGTGGTTCGAAAGTGGACCTTTAGATGAAATTGCGTTGAATGTATTGTAAATTACATTTGTTGGATTATTAGTGGCTCGTAACGTAAGTTACATATGTCGTATTCGATATTTCTTTCTTCGTTTATTGACTAATTACAGTGCGCAGTACGCAAGTACAACAATCGTTGCTCTGAATATGTATACTGGAGAAATTAATTTTCAAATCTCGAGAGACAATTCCATCGACGTGTCAGCACGAGCCAAAGCTCCCGAGCAACCGAATTCCTCAAGATTTCCCATAACGTAACGGATTCCAAGCTGTCGACAAACAGCTTGCATCTTCGACCTCGTTTCGAGCAACTATCACCGGAATACTAAAATTCACAGTTTTACCATTTCCGGTCTGAAGCATACGATTGGCGCCGCATACTGTTCGAACCGTTAGCTTTTCGGGAACGTTTGCGTACGTTCTACAATATCGCATCGGGCTCGAACACATCGTTGCATCCGTCACGTTTCTCGTTCAACGGGATAATATAATAAATTCGCGAAGACGATATCCGTTAACCTCCTCGGATCGAGAAACGACTTCTCCGAAATGCGAACAGTTCAGCAACGTTTTACTTCTCGTTTGGCAATTCGAAGTCAGCAAGACTCATCGGGGGTCATCGTGGAGTCGTGGAATTGGGGATCAGCGGCGACCGGCGACGTCTGACGGGCGCGGGCGTCGCGTCGCCTGGCCCCGTCGGAAACGAAACAGCACGTTCGAGCGATTTTATTTTACATGCGTCCAGGTTCCGAAATGTTGACCAATTGAATCCGGAAGTATTTTCGGCGACCCAGTTGAGGAACCTGCGGAAACCAATTCAACATGGACGACTCGTAAACGATTCGTCTGCTCCGCTGAAATACACTCCTTCCGAGTTATCTTTAATTTCTCGAAGACTTGCTACACAGAGCTTCTGAACACGATGTACCATCCTATGCTCGTTATGAAAATGACACCGACGCACACTGGTCCACGCGCTCGATCTAGCTGTTCATTTGGTAAAAAAGCAACTTGCCCAAATCGATGTTTATTGAATGTATGTTTCTTCCTAAATGTTCATGACATTCGAAAATCGATGAAATTAATGAGATTTATTGAAAATTGTGATTAAAAGAAGCATTTAAAAATCAACATTTTATGAATCCTATTTGCCACCGAAAAAATTTTCTCTTTTCTTATTGATACCCTGGAGAATCTATTTAATATTACGTGTCCATTTTTGTTGCAAATGAATAGTGTTTGTCTGTATTTAAAGTATATCTCTTGTACTAAGATTTAATATTTCTAATTTATTGAAATAACAATGCTCAGTAAACTAAAGAGAATCTTCAAAGTTTTTAATCTTTGGTGACGGATATCTTTCGAGTCTCCCATGGGCCCTCATTTTATCAAAGTGCATTATTATCAGCGTTCATTTCTCTATGAAATCGTGCAAGGATCACATCCTGTTCGGTCCTGGTACACAAGTTATTATTGTGTAAAGGGTATGTGGCGCCTGAATTCCGGTCGAACCCGAACCTCTGGCGCGGCGCGTCACGCATTAAGATTTTATTAAATTCTTTTAAAATATGAATGTCGAATGTTATAAATGGTATAACATGCCATCTCGAGTATGCATAAAATATTAATTCACGCAGCGGACATAATAAAATCTGCTACACTACCAATCGGAATGTTTTCCGAAGGGGCCATGGAATAACGACTTTCGAAATATTAGAGAATATCATACAAGAAAATTTACAAGGCGGGAAATCATAACAGACCTCTTCCACACTTTGTTATATACGTCTGACATTACAATTTCTTCGATATCTTCAAATTGTTTAAATAATAGACAAGTTTTTAAGAAGCAAACGCATTTTGATGGTGCAGTCGAACAATTAATATTGAAAGATGTTGAAGACGAAAGTGATGACAATAATGATTTGTCAATATGATGTAATGTGAATTGTTATTGTTGTTTATAAAAATTATATTTTTGTTCTTTATAATTAATATTATGTATTCCGCACACAGTTTTAAATAATATATTTTTAATTATGTTTATAAAATCATTATTATTCTGTTTATTTAAAACCTGAACCTGATTTATCAGACACTTCCGATGATCTGAGAAAAAAATGTTTTAAACAAAACTTAATCAACACATTCAGCAGTCTACAAATGTCAATCTAAAAAATTACAAAAGAAGTTTTTAACGCCTAAATAATTAAAGTCACATTGAATATTTAAAAGTCAATATGTATTTTTGACTTCATAATATTGTAACTGATATCAAAACGTATCCGACGGTCTAAATTACTATACCTTTAAGCTTTCAAATAGTGCTAAAATATTAATGAACAGCTAGATCGAGCGCGTGGACCAGTGTGCGACGCGTGTCCCGGCGAAATTTTGCGGCGAGGCGGGGAACTCAATCGTTCCTGCCCCTAACTGAAATCTCTCCCACCTCTTGTAACAATAATCGGCGCGCGATGGTGGCCATGGACAATGGGCATGGTACGAAGATACGATTCGGGCAAACAAACCGGGTCCGGGCAAACAAACAATTTCATGCGTGCTAGCTCTTAACAAGCAAATAAGCTTGCGCTAACGAGCCTTCCTGTTTCCCAGAAGCAAACAGCCGGGGCTATTCCATACCCGTCGATGGGACTTCTAACGAACAAACATGTCGCGCCCGCCCGCCGCCCGGTCCTCCGGAGTCAGCGAAAAATTTTCGACGAGGAGACGAGACCCTCGAAACTGCCTGCCGCGCCAGAAAAGACGGTATTTTCGATAGGCGATAAAAGGGTTGAAACGAAAGGATGACGCCGCGCCGGGATAGGAGCGAGGACTCGAGTCGACTATCATCCATTGTTTCCAGTTTCCAGCGACAATACGATACGAAACGGGCTGAAGGAAGCTTCCGTTGCGCTTTCAGAACCCCGATCATTAAATTGGACGGCATTGTATGCCGTAGGAATCGAAAGACAATGAACCTTTGCACCACCCTGCCGCGCCCCCGCTCCCTTTTCCAACTCGCCCCATCGCGCGTCTGCCTTCCCTCTTTCTTACATCGTGCTGGAACCTGGAACAATGAAACATCCTCGATGTTACCTATACGTATAGAGCATACAGAACGCTTCTCGCGATTTTCGAACGTGATCCATTACGCTCGCGAGATGTTTACCTGGGTAATGGATCATTCCCGACTTTGCCGAGCTTTCGTGATATATTGCAGCTCTTATGCGTGTCTGTTTACATCGCTGGGAACCGTGACGCATGACGACGCGACGCGACGGCCATAAATGCGAGAAATTCGTACGGTATACATATCTACATACCGTGGGTTTTAACTTTTCTTTGGTTGCTTGTTTTCGAGTTTCGGTTTAGAGGTCTGAAATTTTACACGGACGGGTTTTCCTTCGTCAGCTTCTGAATGGTTCGATAGTCATTGGAAAACGTCCAAGGGCAGTTTTGACCATCTTAATCGGCTAGGTAATTCGTCGCACTGTCGAATAAATATTCGATCATGTATGTATGTAAGAACCAGAGTTGTGCTAATTCAGTTATATTGTAATTGAACTACGCAATTGAATTAGATTGTATTCCAATCATATAGTAATTCAACTACGTCCTAACTGAATTACATCATTCAAACCGCTTTCAATTAATTCAATTACTAATTGTAAGTGTTCCAATCTCAGATGTGTAATTGAAGTACAAAAAAATATAATTGAAATACAATATAATTAAAATACAGCTCTCCAAATTATGGCCCAGAACTTTGCAGAAGTGCGACATATTTTTATGTTTTTCTTTCATGTACTTGTTTGCTGTCTGTGTGCGGCGTAGTTTCTATTCCTCGTCCTCCTTCATAATACGTAACGCTATTTTATGTTTATGGTTGAAATTGAAAAAAAAGTGTAACGCAGAAGCTCTATTTCTGTTCAGAGATATTATAAATTTATAAATAATAAATTCCCCCCTTCTGTTTGTGTGTGTGTGAAACCTACACATGGATTTCTCAACCTCTTCCTACCTATTACTTTATCATTCTTTAATTTTTAATTTTAATTTAATTACAGAGTATTTTGTAATTGTACTGTAATTGCAATTACGTATTACATTGTACTTTAATTGCAATGTATTTTATAATTGTACCCCATTGTAATTACGATATACAGGGTGTCCAAAAATTCCTGCACATCCCGGAAATGGGAGGGTCCTGAGACTATTTAATAACTCCTAAACAAAGCCGCGGATAACATTTTTGCAAAAAGGAAAATGTTGCTTCAAATGGTCTCGGCAACCTCCCATTTCCGGGATGTGCAGGAATTTTGGGACACCCTGTGCACAATATAATTGAATTACAATATAATTCAATTACTTTGTAATTATATTGTAATTCCTGGAGTAATTCAATTGTAATTCTGCACAGCTCTGGTAAGAACGTGTCCGGCTAAAAAATGATTCGGTTCATAATATTCTTTTAAATACCTGAAAGAAATTCTTAAAAATCACTTGTTCTCACCGCCGCGCCGCGCCGTGTTAGTGCTAATTCACTGATGCGACCACGACTCGTACGAATCGTCAAAAATCGTGCAAGACTCCGGCCGAAGCTATACATGGAATGTTTTCCACGGTAAGAAAGTAAGTAGACGGGATACAGAAAGTGGAGGGATTAGGGGGCAGAGAGGGGGAGGGGGGACGGGGGAGGGGGCATAGTGCTGGATCACGGGCTGAATTCCGGTCCATGGTTTTGAAAAGCCGTTCCCGGGCCGCTTTCAAGACACTGAAAGCGCATTGAACGGCAGTCGGCTGCTTATACACGATATCCCACTTGGCGGGCTGTCCCCGTGAGTTACAGAAACGCGCTAAATGGGAAACGCCGCGTTTCCCATGGGCGCTGCCGCTGACAGAATTACGAAGGACCTCGCGCGGGAGCCCACGCGCGAGCCCACGCACTCACACCGGGAATTTTCGCGGAAATAGCGTTTCGGAAGAAGCCGATCACCGAAGAAAGCCTTCAGGCCGCGTGCCGGCTTGATTATCGTTTGTTGAACCAAAACCGCCGCTCAACGAGGTAATTCACGCTGAAAGCGAGCGACAGAGTCACCGAAGGGGCACCCGGTTTTTCGCTCGACGATGCTACGCTTCGTAATATTCGCGCGCAACGCCAAACAACGGCAAGCAAACCAGAACCGATTCGAAATCTATGCGCGATCACACCGAATATAAATGAATTCGGGCCTGTTTAGGAATTTTAACGAAAAGACTTTGAACTTGTCAGACCCGCCACAGTTATCGGCTCGCATAAATTGACTGGCTTCGCATATTTTCCTCCGAAGTGGAAAAGTATTATGCACCATGAAATATTGATTGAAATAAATTTGTTCAGGCCATCCTGGAGGACCGATAACGTTCGAAAAATCGCGAGTGCGACAAATATTGGCTTATACTGTTCCCATTTTATCAAGGGGAGGGTGCAAGCTATCGGAAAATTGTAGAGCGACTGGTCTGTCGCGGTCGGAGCGATACGTAAGCTGCCATGAGCGAGCGGTCTGTCTCTTTGGAAATAATCAAGTATAGCAGAGTTGAAGTTTTAGGAATACACCTTTTTTGAAGACAAGATGAAGCAACCTTGCAAGGCATTGTTGCGACGCGCGGCATTAAAAGGCAAGTAAGCGATTGCAAATATCCGGACGCCGGACGCCGGACAGACAAACAAATTCGCATAAGATAAAACATACGGTCGAAGTGACGAGCGGCGCGCGACGGGCTGTTTTTCGAAAGAAAGTCCTTGGAAAGTAGCTAACTTCGGGGACGCGGCTCATTGATGTTCAGCCTGTGTGAAATTCGACGAGACGAGGACGCGCGGCCGTAGTAATTTTGTCATTCAATTAAAGCGACTCGGTCGGAAAGAGGAAATCGTCGTTTGAAAAGATTCTGGCAGTAGAAGGGACGTTTCTTGTCTTTATTTTTGACGTGATCTCGTTACCGAACCTTTTTACTCGATCATCCCTGGCTTTCTTCCGCGTCCGGCGAAAGCTCCCTTGCCTTCTTCCTTGGGTCTTTTCATCGTTTCGCCCGGGAAAAATTCGAATTCGATTACCGGAGCAAGCTTATCGAGTAGCTTTTACACGTTTCGAAAAATAGACGCCCCTTTCTGCTCTCGCTGCTACGCTACGCTTCGAACGCGACAAGTATTTAATCCCTTGGGCATGCTTAAAACGCAATCGCCACTTTTCCAGCGAAAGCGCGCCGGCATTTTTTTCACAAATACTACCGCGTCAAGCTACCGTGTACGCCGCGCCGATCGTGAAACGGTAGCTACATACTACATACGTATGTACTACGGTCAGAGTACAGCCATTCGAAATGTCAAACGCTTCAAAAATCACCGTTACTGCCTACTTCCGTCGGGCGTAATCGCGCGCCGCTCCGTTTCAACGCCATTTTTACGGCTTGGGACGCGATTTAGCCGCGTACGTAAATTGCAAATTTCCGATTTTACCTATTATTTTTATCCAAACTCGATATCAACTTTTTCGAAACTATCTTCAAGTAATTTTAATCGACAGTTAATGAATGAATTCGGCAGGAACGGTCCCCGTCGTCGATCGAACCGATTACCGGCGATAGCGTACACGGATAACGGGTCCGAATAAAAATCGAGCGACACACTTTCGCACGTTATCGCTCCCGTGATATTGCATTCGCGCTGGAAAATTGAAATTTCCCCGTTGAAAAGTCACGATGAACATTTTTGCGAGACTCCGCACACGCCCATGCACACGAACGCGCACACGTATGCGCGTACACAATTTAATACCGTTTCTGGTCCTTCATTTAAATCCATTCTGCCCGGTAAACAAGTGCTCGCGAATTATTCATCAGCGATACATTAAACTACCATCAAATGATTCTGTCGATGATCGTTAAGCTCGGCCCTTTCGACTTTTCCCTCGGAACGAAGCTTGTTTTCCTCCTTTTTTTTTTCCTCTTTGTTTTCTGGAACAGGAAACAGGAAATAGGAAACAGGAAACACGAAACAGGGAACAGGGTCGAGCATTGTTGCGTGGATTTCTGGTCGACGAATTTTTTCGGGATTTCCATGGCGTTCGCGATCGGATACTGAGCACACGGTATCTCTATTATATGTCCGTATGTTGTTGTCGTTTGTTGCTCCGGGTTGGCTTTTAATTTAGAAATTTGCTTGTCAGATTATGTTCTCGTTCGCGTATCGATTCATTATTTTGTTTATTGAATTTTGTTATTGCAAATTTCTTTATCAGACTCGTGTCGATTTCTTCGCCAATCTCTGACCGTACCGAATTTCCTTGAATTGTTTCGTGGAGGAATTTTTCCAAACTTTCGCGGGGAATCGAATTATGGTCGGAACTATTTTTGCGGTAGTTTGCATAACGATCCAGTGCCGAGCGGCGAGGATATACGTTCGTCGGTGATGCGTCTCGAACCCCGGAGTTGGCATGTTAGAAAAACGGTATATGTGTACATAGGATTATGCAGGATGTTCTTGGATTGCAGTGAAACATTTATCCGACCGAGCGAACCCAGGACAAGGAGTGAAATAGCCCCTGCTTAACGTGGACCCACAGTTTTTCTTGGTAAACGCTTCAAATCCTTCTCGAAACCCACGCGTCCCCGCCCCGCCTCGTCTCGTGGCTTGGTGGTCCACTTTTCAAAATGTTTCTCGACCGTTTCGAGTTGTCCGGTTTATTGGACGAAGCTGAAACGTTCATCGGGGAATTAATTTCACAGAGGAACACACGCTTTGCGCTCGCAACAACCCAGTTGTTTGAGAATTAATTCGTTCCCGGTAATCGTCGTTAATCACAGTTACACGTGGAACAATATTTGGCTGTTTATGGAGCGGAAAGGATTTCCTGGAAACATTTGCTTTTGGTAATTGCTTCGTTGCCGGTACAATCTCAGAAAAACCGAAATATTTTGCAGAAAATTGACTGTATTCGTATGTAATACGGAATCATGCTCGTTTTGTTTATATTAGCTAAAAAATCCAATGTCATTCTGGAATCGTGATTATTCCGCAATATTAACCGCTCTGTTAATCCGCTCCGACCAGAGCTTGATTTTTAATTTAATTAATAATCATATTGATTGTTCCTCTTTACTTGCGCAAACCAATTTCAATGTATGTACCAGAGCGTGTATTGAGAACTAGAGCAGGATTTCAAACACTTAAAGCCAGATCTACTTATGGATTAATTAATCCAATAAATCGCATTATTGCAGACTCTAGCACTCTCTATAATCTTGTTGATGATCTTTACTGAGTATTTGCAAACTTTTAAAAAACAATTACGCATGATTATAGGATAATACCATATCGTTTGTACCATTAGTTTCTGTGCATGTCCTTTCTTTGTTATTATACGTGTGGTCCTTTAATTTTCTTTTTTTCTATTGTAAACATTTATGTAAGAGGACTTCGGTCCGTCTATAATAAATAATAATAATATGTATCGCGTTAATTTCGTATCGGAGCAGCGCCGAGCGAGTTCGAGCGATAGGAGAAACGGTTGGATGATCCTAAATCCTAATCAAAGAGAATTAGCTTGCTCGGGGCATGATTGCGGCTGGAAACGATCTCTCGATCGGACGATCTGCGGAGAGCGGCGCGGCGACGTGCCGACACGCTCTCGCTCGCTGAATTCACTGGAAAATCGGTCAGCCGGGTTATTCGATCTCGTAAGATAGCGTGTTTATTAATGCCCGAGGAGCGAACAGGATCTGGCAGACGGTCTGGCCAGATGCACGGGCATAATAACAAGCGTTCCTGGGCTGTCACTCTCTCGGAGAGAGAGCGAGAGAGAAGCAGAGAGAAGCAGAGAGAAGCAGAGATACACGAGCAATACCAGCCAGCCAAGGGGAAGCCGTTCTAACGAGCGCATTTCCCGTGCGTCTAGCTCGACGTTCGCTTTATCGTCGCAAAAGTAACCTGGCCCGTTCGTCACGAGCATCACGGGATCCCGTGTTTCGAATTTTCGGAATAGCTGCGGCGTCGTTACGGCTGGCCTCGCTGCACTACCGACGCCGTTTATGCGAAATCTCGACGAGTAATCTGCACCGAGGCGAATTCTTCCGGAAAGGCACAACCGCTCTATCATCATCGACCGATAAGAATTATTAAAATAAAAATATATACATATATGTACATAGAATATGCATTACGCTAACGATCATTATACATTTTCTTGGAAAAAACTGCAAAGAGGAAATTCAGATAAAAAATGGCAATTACATATATCTATGCGACTAAACGCGGCAGAGTAGATTATCTTCTACCTACTAGGAGATTGACCAGTTTAATATTTACTAGAGAATTTAACAGATTATTTTCGACTAGCACCGTGTTTGCTGTGGCGTAAGATCAAGAGACAATTAATTTCATAGTCGATCGAGGGATCTGCTACTTTTCGAAGTGAACTCGGGTGGAACGTCTGCGCGGGAGATTTGATAAATTAGAACGCGATCTCCATTCCAGGATTTAGCTTAATCGGATTTCGGATTGATTGCTGCCTAATGCTTGCCCTTTCGGTACACTTAATCGCCATTTCCTTCGACCGATACAGCTTTATCGGTAATCATTTATGTCGTCGATTAGAGCGAGCTGCGAATCTTTCCACTTACGAGTCGATACCATATACCAATAAAACTGGTATCCTGGGATGAATCTACTGACAAAAAAAAGAACAAATTACGTTTTTCTGCATTGAAAAGATGAAGATTCAATTTTAGATTAGATTTTGGTAAACGAATGAAAACAATACAACATCTTTGACTCCATTCGCAAAGATTTCTTCCGCTTGCCAGAAACCCCTGCATAATAATCGATGAAACTAGCAATCGAGAAAATATTGTGTATGTTCTTCCGTGTTCCAATAACACTTCCGATAAAATAATATTGCCTCGAACTAAAACGCAGACACCTACAAGTTACATGGCTGGTGGACCGAAACGCAATCATTATCTAATATTAATCTGTGTATATTTGTCTGAACAAACGGGGAATATTCTAAACTGCATGCATTTAACGCACGCATCAATATTTCGGGCGTTTTTACGACGGAATTGAGATTAATTCGGCTGGAATTACAGTCGGTCATAGTTAAACGTAGACGACCGAACCGAAATTCAATAATTATTTAGCATCGATTCGGCGCGCGTGAGCGAGTGTCCGTTGCAGGAACAAAGACAGAATATTCTGAATGAAATGAAATTAACAGAACCGTCATCATTATTTCGGACGTTTCCCGTTACTCGAATGCCAG
Source organism: Lasioglossum malachurum (assembly GCA_028455605.1). Lineage (NCBI taxonomy): Eukaryota > Metazoa > Arthropoda > Insecta > Hymenoptera > Halictidae > Lasioglossum > Lasioglossum malachurum. The sequence goes on from CM052311.1 coordinate 13,829,259, forward strand.
GATTTCGGAGTGTAGTTTCGATGACGAGAGGAGTCTCGTTCGGAATAAAATCACGCGAACACGACCCCGTTCGTTGAGGCCAGGGTGTACTTAAAAACTCATTAACGAGATCAAAGAAAAATTACAACCCGCCGCGCCGCGCCGGCGCGCAACACCGGCCGGGCCGTGTGTTCTCCCCTCCGCGCGCCGTGTAATTATTGTCGACTAGGCGAAAAATCGAAATTACACCGCTAATTAGCCCCGGGACCACGGGACCACTCTATTTGTTAAAATTATTCATTACTAAACTGCGCATCTTCGTGCATTCAAGTGGTGCCGTGGTGCATACAAAGTTTTGTAATGCAAGCGCAAGCCTGTAGTTTTACAATAGGACTATGAATTTTTCAAAGTATTACTTTCATAAGTAATTGAATTTTAAGTGAGATAGATATTTGCTTTTAAATAGGAGACTACGTATATATGTAGTAGTAGTATGTACGTTCAAAATAATTTAATTATTCGAGAATGGGAGTCTAACAAACACAGGCAGATAATACAAAATTAGTATAATGTAATTATATTTAATGCAGCTAATGTTTAGCAACATTTTCGCAATTAAGGGAAATGAGAGTGCGCTTCATGCAGTGCTTCGCGGTATATATATGTATATATATATCTTTAATACAGAACTAATTAAACTTCTATCGATCGTATGTAAATTGCTGATACTTATGCAAAATTAAATGTGATTAGATATTTACATATATGGTACATAGTTATAAGTAGACTGGGGATCTTTAATGTAAAATCAAAATTTTCTGCGAATTCAATTTCGGGAGACAGAAGCCAGATAGATATTTCAAACTTTCTAAAAATGGTCCCCTGTAACTCCCGTGACTTTCGATGAAAGGTACGAAAATAAATTTTCCAAAATCAGAGCCTTCAGGGAAAACGCTGCGAACGAAAGCCTTTAAAATCAGGTTGCATAAATGAATCTTCGAACTTTAAACTACATACATAGTTTCAAATAACATGAGTAAATTAATATATTGTTAGTAAACCATATTGACTCTAACTATTACTACGTAGATGTGTCTTATAATAAATACTCGATATGGTATGTTTCGCCATTCTATCAAGAAACACGTACACATACTACACCCTCCAAGCTGAGTTCTCTATCCTAACCTGAAAACCTAGTCTATCAACTCCCAGACTCTAACCTCGGCAATTCAATCGTCGACATTCGATTCGATATCCTCGATAAGAATCTACCGAGAGTAATCGTTCGCTCTTATACCTTGAAAATCAATCTAGTTTACGATTAAAATCCTAAATACTGATTCCTTACCTGAAGATTCCGAAAACTGAACCTTGAATAGCACTCGATCGCTAAACCTCCTCAAATGGACCAAGTATAAGTCTAACTCGTCGGTGCTAGATCTTCAAGATGGGATCTTCGATGTTGAATATAAACAGTTTACCCACCGTTGTACTTGATATTTTAAACAATTTCAACTCTCACTGGCGGGGGCACGTCGCACACTGTTCCAAAACGCCGAAAAGCTGGGGAAGCATTAAAAACACTAGAAGAACACTAAAAACCCTACTAAAAATACTGTGTATTAAGGTTTCTAGGGTCGCTGATCTCGAATTTAATGTTAAATTTGCATTTTAATTAACCGTTCGTTAAGAAAAAATTAGATTTTTATTAAAAAATTAATATTTTATATTTATATATGAAAATAAACGTTTGTCCATCTATGAACATTTGTTTGAACATCAAAGTGAAAGATCAATGTTTAAACAAAAATGTTCATACATCACAAGAGCTTTATATGTATTCTTATAATAGTAAGGTGTACAAATATATAAGAGAGAATAGTGACACCAATGATAAATACTTTTCTTAATCTGTTTATTTATATTAATTCTCATCCTGTGCATCTGTATCAATCAATCAATCTGCAGTAACAAAAATTCATTTAAAACTCGCGGTCTAAAATGGCGGTTTTATTTAAAACGTTAAAAATTAATATAATTAATTAGTACAATTTCGATAGCATCACAGAATCCTCAATTTATAAATATTCATGTATCGGCACCGATTTTTCAATTTTTATTAAAAAATTAATTCACTAAATTATTATTATTATTATATCTTGTGTTAAATATATAAAACTTAGACTGCAGGAGTAGTATTGTTTATATAATATACTCATGAGTTAGATCCGACTGCAAGCACATAATCGTATGTATTAGTATTCTGCTGTCGCGCATAGAAAATTTAGAACATGGATATCTTTTTATGGCGGAATTTTGCGGAAATTCGGCCTGCGGGACATTGTTGTACACACATCCACGTATACTGTCCATGCAAAACTTGCATGACTTTCGGTGCCTTTTTTGTTTTATCTGAGATCACAAAGTCGAACAACATGATTTTTCTCTACGAAACCGTATATTTTAAACTCTGTACCTGCTCATCCATGATTACGAAAGTATTCCTACTATCACAATTTCATTATTTTGCCATTAAGGAAGAATTTTCAATTACAAAATTATTCTCTGAAGTGTAAATAAGCATAAAAACCCGCAGTATTTGAATGGAGAAAAACTGAACTAAAGATATAATTGTTGAAGCTAATTTTTATAGTTCCTTGTAGTTTGAACTATTACCTAACGATATCACCACTCACATCAATAAAATTCTTTACTTCGAAAAATGATCCTTTGGACAGCTTTTCGGCGTTTTGGAACACTGTGCGTCGCGTCGCGCGTCGCGTCGAAGCGATCGGTCACATTAGTACGCTGAATGGAGGCGAACGTTCACGTCCGTTTAAATTGTTTAAATAGTCCGAGCTCGAAAACGTCCGCCTTATCTCGCGAAGCCAGACAACTTGTACACAAGGAGCGAATGTCAATCATGATAATTCATAACTGGCGCGTACGGGAATTGCACGCTTCCGCGTACGGCGCGGCGCGGCGCGCGGTGGCTCACCTTCGACGGTTCCGCAGACGATAACGTCACGGATATGCGATTCTCTCGTTTTCCGCGGCGTGCACGGTCGATCGAGCCGATCGATCCGATCGAATATTCAACAAATACCATTTACAACCAAACGATTCGCGGCGACGCGCGACGCGAAAACCTGTCGGGAGAACGTGCCTCGGTTCGCCGAAACCGAAACACACCGTAAACTTCTTACGCCTGCGAAAAACGCCGCTTCACTCTAGACACTAGACAACGCTACGTAGACGACGCGCGACGCGGTCCACCAAGTATTTTTTCACGTTTGATTTTCAATATTCCGCAATATTAACCACAATGAAACATTGTCTGCTCGAAGAAGAGTATCCGACCAGAGCTTGATTTTTAATTTAATTAATAATCATATTGATTGTTCCTCTCTACTTGCGCAAATCAATTTCTATGTACCAGAGCGTGTATTGAGAACTAGAGCAGGATTCCAAACACTTAAAGCCAGATCTGCTTATGGATTAATTAATCCAATAAATCGCATTATTGCAGACTCTAGCACTCTCTATAATCGTATTCATTTCTTTACTTAGTCTTTGCAAACTTTTAAAAAACAATTACGCAGGATTATAGGTTAATACCACATCATTTGTACCATTAGTTTTAGTTTCTGTGCATGTCCCTTCTTTGTTATTATACGTGTAGTCTTTTATTTTTCTTTTTTTTTTCTATTGTAAACATTTATGTAAGAGGACTTCGGTCCGTCAATAATAATAATAATAATAATATGTAGTAATAATCATCCATCGATGGAACAATTCGAGTTATTTGATGTATGCCAGAATTTTTAAAAGTATATCTTTAGTTGAGAAAATCTTGTTACACAACCGACCCGGTGAATTATTTCTTTTTACATTTAATATTTATGCTGCTTAGATTTGTTTTCAAACTTGCCTAAAATATAGACGCACAGACTGTAAATAGCTTCCACTTGTAGAATAAGTATAATTTTATCATGTGAATTTTTGCATACAATAACCAAATGAAAATTTCACTAAATTATAGTAGATATTGTACCCTTAGTTTTCGACTGATTTTCTCGTTTCTAGTCGATTGGAACATGACAAAAAACCAATTTCTCAATCCTTCATAGTAACTAGAAATCACCTAAAGTACAACATAAAAATTGTATTCCTATAATCACACACACACACCCACACACACGCGCACAACACACACCCTATAAAAGTGTATTTACGCATTAACCCATGCGGATCTATGTAAATGCTAAATTCCTAGAATCCTAGAACAACTGCAAGCTGATCGAAGCTGATCTAACAATAAGCTAATTCCTGCAAAATGCCAAGTAACTCTTTAATACTTGTTTAAAGTTTGTCTCTGTTATCATAGCAAACGCAAAAAATGTCTCTTTGAGAATGATCCACATAAGGATCGAAACGTCGAGATGCATTTTTAACTAATTGCATATTTTGCTGTTGTTTAAAAACGATCGAACCTTGCGCCGAAATCATAAAATTTATTATATATTTAATTTTCGATCGAGAAGAATTCACCTTTATACAAGTTAATGCTCAAAACCTGAATCCCAAACCAAAGATTTCAGCAAACCATTCCGTTTTTAATTGACCATTTCAAGGATTGACCTATTTAATCAAAACCAAACAGAAACCTGTGATAAAAGTATAACCTATAAGTAAAATTCGACGAAAAGTTCCATTTGATCGTAAAAGTTTGATTGATCATCCGAGAATAGTAAAAACCGATCTGAAAAATTTTCATAATTTTGCGAACCATCATAGTTTACCTATTCGAAGAGAGAAACAAAGTGACATTCACAGAATGTTTATTCCGTTCCTTCAGAGCCCGGTGTATTCGACATGGGAAACCAGAGCCCTGGGCATCCACGTTACAACGAAACTACCCCCACTCCTCGCATCCGCACGCGTGTCCAATAACATCCAATAATTCCGGTTCGACACACTGGATATATGAAACTCGTGAAACGGCGTGGCGTGGCGTGGCGTCGCGTCGCGTAGCGTCGTGTGAAAACGTAGCCGACGAGCTAATCGCGCGACACCGTTCGACAAGCACTCGTCGCGCGAATACACACAGCCTACAGACGAACGGGGACGTCGCGATCGATAGATCGTCCGGCACTGATCGAGACACTGTATGAGCTAAGAAAAGGTTCTGGCACGCAGATGCGATCTGGTTCTGTTTTTGTTGCAGTTGCCGAAAGGGGTTTCAGGCGTTTTCTCTCACCGGTGCACAGAGAGTTGCGTCGCAGCTGCAACGAACGCGTTCCCGGTTAGCGGAAGTGGGACGAGCGTCGACATATCCGCTCGCAACGACGGCCGGCGTCGGACTGCCATCGGCCGCCACTGTTAAGGGGTTTTATCGGCCGCAGGACTGATCGACTGACTGCAATCATTCTGCAGGTTGCATTCGATAAGGCTACGGACCGCATAAGACTGCAGTTTTTACAGCGTTTTGCGCTTTGTTTCGTGGTGGTGTTCGCGTTCTGGAGATTCGGTTATTGTCGTTTCAGAGAGCTTTCATACGAATTGTAGAATACTATGTATGTATTAGGAATTCAATCGAAAACTAGCGAAACATTTTTATGCATTTTTCGGAGAGAACCTCGTTTCAATTTCAACTTTAACGACAGGTCGACAAACCTACAAGAATTCCAGGGTTTAACCGAGTTCGTCCTCGATCTCTCGATCGAAATCAACCGATGAAACTCTATTATCCGGCGCGCCGCGCCGCGTTCGTCGCCGCTCCACCGCATTTTTCGAAACGAGGGGAGTCAGCAGTTATCATTTTAATTAAAAAATATAACAGCGGCAACACGCAATTCCCTGGACGAACGTCGTCTGCAAATATTAGGGGGGCGAAAATGAAATCGAACCGGTTCATGGATTGCAATTCGTTCGGAAATTTTAATACACAAAAACCGGCTCGTTCCGAACCAAAACGAATTGCACGTCCCATTCCCGTCGAGCGTTATTTTTCCCTTGTCTCGCGTGTGTCTCCTCTCCTCTTTTCTAGTGTTTCATTCTTTTTTTGCTTCGATTCAATTCGATCGTGTTTGGTTCCCCGAAATTGCGCGAAGCATCGAATAGTCGAATAACATGCGATATGTGATTTCGTGTGAAAAACTAAAAGAATATAGAGATTTTCACAAAGATCAAGTTGGAGAAAGTGCCCTAGCACGTAATTCCGAAGTGAAAAATTTACTTTTTCACTGACACATCGAGTGCAACGATATTAATAAAACCGACTTTTGACATTAGCCAAACGCGAATTTGGAAAGTCCTCGGCCGCTCGAGCGAAGCGGGTCGGCATTCAATTCGCAGGCCATCGATCAGGCAAAATCAACTTCCATCGATAATCCATTCCGAAAATTTTTCCGGCGGTAAAGACGAGCAACACGTGAAAATTCGCAAAAGTCGCATGAAAAATGAGGAACGATCGATCACGCGGTGACTGGGGGACTCGTCGCGTCGCGCCGCGCCGTCACAAAAACCGTCGCAGCTTCCACGCTCTCGAATAAGAACAAGAACTCGTTGCTTTTCGGGAACTCCCCTATTAAAAAATGTATCCCCTCGAATTAGACCAGCTCTCCAAATTTTTCTCGTCTTTTTATAGTCGTTAAGCGACATCGAATTTTTATGGACGAGCTGCGGCCATCTCTGTTTCGTTTTTAGTTTCGTTTCTTCGCCCTGTTCCCGTTGTTTGGGAAACAAAATTCTCGTGGTCCCACCATCGACCTTTTAGTCTCCAGACTATTTGCGATGCGCCGTCGAATTTATTTCTAATTAACCTGCCCGGTAATTTGCCTAACGCGAGGACGGAGTTCAAGTTGTTTCGCTGCGCCGATTATTCATTGAACGCGCTGAATAAAGCTGGTTCCACGAAATAATAACGGCAGCGTTTATTAAAAATATAAATGGCGCATCGCGCGATCTAATAAAGCCGCCATTAATTTTCGCAAATGAACAGGCGAGTTAGCATGGTGGAAAACTAATATTTGTTTAGGTTTATCCTGGATGTATTTAATAGCATTCTCTAATCACGTTATCCGACTTGAACCGGAAAATTGAGTTTATGCAAACACAAGTTTTCCAGCCCCGCCCAATTTGTTCCCGAAAAAACAATCTGCACGTAAGAATACGCGTCAGACCTTATCCAAGACTTCATTTCAGACTCGAAACTTCGCTGAACAGGAATACAATCGCATCAGCTGATTGCAAACCGAGGTCCCTGAAGATGATTAAGCAGCTTCTTCCCACACAGAGGGCTCGAGACCACGCCCTCTCCCCCCACCACGTTCTCTAGTCCCGCCCACGGGTCTCAAACGTGGCGAACACCGCTCGAAACAAACACACCAGCCTCGGATTTCGTCGAAAGTTCGGATCGAAAATCGGAAAGACGGAAAGCAATTTCGAGACGGAAATTCTCGACGACATAATAACTCAGCTTGGCGAACGATTTATAATACGGCCTCGCTGGAGCCACGCGGCTAGATGTCCGCATGTCAGCGGCCAATTACTTTCAATTACCACCGACGGTTAATTAAAACTCTTAATTAATTAGCCCCCTAAGCATCGTTGTCGCTGGCGAGGTTCGAGTCTCCTCGAAAGTTCCCTCAGGATTTCGTGCGTTCTAATATATCCGCAACGAGATTCTTCCTCGTAATTGGTCAAAGCCCTTACCCCCGCCCCCTCGGCGCCCCATCGCCGCCCACCTCGAACAACGTTGCTTCTCTCTCGCTCTCCGTCTCCGTCTCCATCGCCGTCTCCGTCTCCGTCTCCATCTCCGTCTCTCTTGGCAATGCTGGTCGAGAGGCGATAAAGTTGTTAGTGGCTCGTTAGACGCATGCCATCCTAATAGAACGAATAATCGCCGCGAACAGTTCCAGTTCTCATTACAGACAATTTCGTGCAGGTTGAACGACCCGGCCTCTTATTTAAATCCTTTCCGACCCCCTTCTTGTCTCTCCCATCCCCTTTCCCCCATCCCCTTTCTCTCTCTCTCGTCGCTGTCCACCGGTATCGAGTATATATATTGTAGTATTTTCGAATCGAGCGCTTATCGATTCGAAGACCCTTCCGGTTTAAACGACTTAGTTCTAGCTCCATGAACTTCGGAGTTGCGGACCTAATTCACTGCTCAAGGTTATTCGCTACAACTCCCACTCGGTGGCAGAAGGGTTTTTGACACTGTCGCTGCCAGATTTGTTTCTGTGACAGTCAGCTAGTTGAACATACATACAGTGGCTCACGAAAGTATTCGAACGCCCTTTGAAACAGAATAACTTTCTTATAATTGTACCAAACGACCTGATTTTTTATAATCAATTAGAAGCACTAGTTTATGAAATGATAAGCAAAAAAGATTTTCCAAAAAATTATAATTCACAAGGTTACATGCAAAAATAAAAAAGGCATTTTTTTTTTTAAATATGTGTTTTGTAGACCTATGTTAGTTATACACATGCTGAAAATTTCATAAAAATCGGTTGACGCAGTAAAAAACGATTTTAATCGATTTCGATGAAATTTTCAGCATGTGTATAACTAACATAGATCTACAAAACACATATTTTAAATTTTCTTTAAGGGCCCTAATAAAAAATTTTTAAAAATGCCTTCTTTATTTTTGCATGTGACCTTGTGAATTATAATTTTTTGGAAAATCCTTTTTGCTTATCATATCATAAACCAATGCTTCTAATTGATTATAAAAAATCAGGTCGTTTGGTACAATTATAAAAGAGTTATTCTGTTTCAAAGGGCGTTCGAATACTTTCGTGAGCCAGTGTATGTGCGGTAGGTTTTAAATTGTTTCGAGCAAATGGAGAAATACAGACTTTCTATTTGGTGGTAAATGTTCCTGGCTGAGTATGATTTTGAAGTAGGTGTGTAAACTAAAGGTATGTAAACGAACAGATACAGCACGTTTTTCATGATAGTAAAATCTGCACCTTCATTTAGTATGTACTATACATATATCCACTTTTATCTGTATTTTACTGTAAATTGATAGAAAATCCTTATTCAATGATTATAAGATAATTTGAAACCGGTCCTTTGGTCAGCAATGGTAGGTTTAATGTTTGATGTTAATCGCGGTTTTTCCAGTACAATTTTTATTCATGGAATTCTTTTGGATGCTTTCAGAAACAGGACCATTGAAGGCACTTTACGATTTTCTTTTCGCTCGTTTTCAAATTAATTTTCGATTCGAAATGAACCGAATAAATTGAAATCGATCGCATCGAATGGTCCGGCTGCGCCAACGAATCGTTCGACAATTTTAATAGAAGATAGAATATAAAATAGCGCTCTGTATCAGGTTTTCGATACCGAATAGTCGATCGTTCAAGACAAATTTACGAATCGACGCGCGACGTAATGATTTATAGAAGATAGAGATCAGAAATTGTTTTGGCATTCGGCAATTTTCCAAAAGATTAATTTCTAGTCTAGAGGAAATTCGTTCGAAAGTTTTAGCTGGCGATGTACACGGGCCAGAATTACATACGGTTTCGTTGCTATAACAGAACAATATTTTCACAGCATAATAGCATTTGCGGAATAACATTTTCAATGGAACAGTTATTTGCGTAGGGAGCATCTCGTTTGTTTCTGAAATCGTAATACCCGACAAACTTTCGAACACGGTTGTGTGCGCGAGAACATCGACGATCGATCATTCGAATAAATAATGAATGCGATTGCAAACAATCGGGTGAAGATAATATCTCTGTTATTCCTTGTGGATCCATTTCGCAAGAAAATAATCGCTCCTCTTAGAAAATTGATGTTGATCTTTCGAAGCGGTAACAAAGGAACAAGAAATAGTGAAAATTCCACAAATAATACAGCAGGATGAGAGCATAGAGAAACAACAACGCGAAAATGAAACGAAAAACGGCTGTCACGACTGAATAGAGATACATTACCTACATATCGATTGAATAGTCGCAGGTAGTTCATGCAAAATAAAAATCTGCTGCGTCAATTGTGGGAAGTAGGAGTTAAATAAACATCCACACCACTTAACATAAAAAAGCGCGTTAAAAGTGTTGGTGTCCAAATTTTAATGGAAGTCAGCATAATTATGTGAAACGAGTAGCATATTTTCATTTCGAAACTCCAAAGGGTTCCTACCTATCCCATAGGAAAAATATATTCAGGTTGAAGAATTAAGTTTCGGCCATATTAGGGTGCGTTTATACCGAGGTCCTCCACGGACTAAAGCCCGCACCGGTATAAACTCGGTATAAACGCACCCTAAAGGATATCTTTGCGGAGCACGGTGGCCGCGGTGCGCTTCGCTGGGTTGGACTGCAGGGAAAAAAGCTCGAATCGAGACGGCAAGACCTTTCTTGGGTCACCGTGGCCTGAAACCGTTTAACGACCCAGATTTTAATTGATCAAGTTATTCGAGTGCACTCGCGCGACATCTTGCAGGACACTGCGCTGGAGCGTCCCGATTTTAATGTTCGATACCTCGGCGTACCACGTGAAATCTGCCGGTGATATCGGCTGCTCGAATATTTGCCAGTCCGCCGATCATTAGACCCCGAGGATCCACTTCTTTTTATTCGCGATGCTCAACCCCTTTTTCGGAAAAGCCAAGAACACAAGTGGCTCACTCTGTGGTAAATAGTAGGGGCGCAGAAATTCGAAAAGCCGGTCGCGCACCCTCCGTTAGCCGCAGACCATTTTCGAGGCGACGCACAGTGTGACGTTTCGAGCATTTACGGGAATTTAATTCCGAAATTGAACATTTTTTTAAAAATTGCGTATTTACTCTTACCTTGAAAGCAATACCTCCGTAACCCAGAATCACTATTGTTTTTAACTTTTCGTCGCGTTCAGATAAGAAAAATAAGCCTCAAGTGCAACTTCCGCCTATACAAATGATGAAACTACGTCAATCGTCGGTGATACTTTACCTGAATAAAAGTGTGTATTTGAACTCTCTTCAATTGTTATTGTATTTAATTTTTGTGATTATTCAATCTTTTGTCGTGTGTTTCCAATATTTTTAGGTCCTAAATATTTTACATATAATTTATTATGGTTAATGATCATACAAAATCGAAGAACTTTTCAGTATATACAGGGTGGTCCTTTTATCTTGAGACAGTCAATTATTACGGAAACCAGTAGGAATATGAAAAAATGTTTTATATAAAATATTCTTTATATGAAGGGGCACATTTAATGGTGCTATGCACATTTTTCCATAATGGTTCTTTAAGGGTCAGATGAAGGGCAACTTGATGTTTTCAAATGGAAATACATATTTTTTTATTTTATACTCTTATTCTACATCGAAAAAATAATAATCTTTCGTATAAAACATTTTTTCCTAGCATGCACGGTTTTATTAAACCAATTGTGGTGAATATCCCAATATTTGTAATGAAAAAAAAAATACAGAAAATTGTAACACCACCTACGATGCTCAATGTACGACACACGTATTCCTGTCACCGCTTAATAGATTTTTATGACTTCAGATCAAACTCAGTATTTCTTTTTGTCATTACATGTGACGCGATGGGCTCAAGAGGCCTTGGGCGGTGGGGGTTTAGTGGGTTTGGGTAGGGGTATAGTCCTTATAGTCCCGTTACCCCAAATTCCAACTAGGAGGTGCCGAGTCCCACACTACCCCCTCCAGATGTCATCTAAGGAAAGGGGTTGTGCGTAAATAACATTCCCCACCACCCTTAAAAAAAAAGAAAGTACATCTTGCCGGCGCGGCGCGAAAATAGCCACGAGTTCTAAAAGACCTAGTAGCCGGTCCTGGCACGGATGTTCTTCTGTATTCTCCTATTTCGAGGATTTCGTGGCCGGAGAGGACATTTCCGTGGATTTCGTGCGCCGCGCCGTTTCGAATCGAGACGAAACGCTCTGGGGAGATCCGGGATACTTAATTAAAACGAATAACGCTATTGGGAGAACCCGCGTGTGCGCCTGTTTGCGGGAATTAGCGGTTGGCAAGCCTGTCGACGCGACGCGACGCGTGGAATTAGGTTGCACCGGATTCATAATTTCCCAAAGAACTTCTGGGAAGTTTCGCGATTTCGGGGAATTAGCAGTGCCTTTGTGACATCGTTTCTGAAAGATAATACGAGGGCCGAAGAAAGTTCGGAGCTTGCGAATAATTTGGGATAGCGTGAGCGCAACACCGGGAAAATTAACCTCTAAAACTTACCATGTATCAATGATGGAGTCGTCGATTAATCTGACAGGCACTAAAAATTCTCATTCGTTGCTAATGTAAATTCAGAATTTCTATATCCGAATAAGTATCCACGGTCGAGTAATTAAAAGTAAAGCTGGAAAATTTCAAAACATCGTATTAACGTCGCGAGTATCAAAAATAAAAAATCGTCGCATTGTCATAGAAAAATCCGGCATATCCTTTTTATTATCTGACCGATATCCATCACCCGATTAGCAACTCTGACCCAGTTTTTTCATTAAAAACTTTCTCGTACGAGAAACAGCAAGCGCGATTCGTTTATTAAAGTTTTAAATTAGTTCCGATGAAAACCGTGATCGTCACACAGTCGTGACGGGTTCGAATCGTGAAAATCGAAACGAGCTCCGAATCTAATAAAATGCGTGTGCCAAGTCGTCGCAGAAGAATAAACAGCAAGAACGATGTAGTTATTGTTATTAACGAGCCTTAATGTCTCGCGATTAGTGGAAACGCGATTGAAATTCGTCGTCGCCGCCTCTCGGAAATATTGTCGCAACAATCTCATGGCTGGAGAACGTTCCGGGGAAGATATTAGAGGGAAAAGCGCGGCTCGTCCTGGTAATTAAACGAATCCGTTTGTCTGATCTTGGGAATCGAACAGCTGCTACCTACCGGTGATTTCGCATTAAATCAATTCGGGTCGGGCCAACATTTCCAAAGACTCCCGCTGGAAAAAGTCAGTGGTGCTTCTTTTCTGGCATAATCGAATTTGAGGTTTACGCTGATAACACTGTCCAACAAATTTCAACATTTTTTATGTTCCCAAACTGTTGGGTCCTTCATATAGAGTTCTTTGCGCTGATTCAGAATCTGCCCTTAATTTTTCTCCTATAGGCACAGTTTTTGAGGAACGACTTTGAAAAAAAACATACTTTTCAACTTTAAACATATATTGTGATGTTATTATAAAAGATATTGAATTGATCTTTACAGCAGAAGATTCTGTAGACTTTCCCGAATACACTGATATACACTATTAATACATCGTGATTGTTTGAACGTGCTTAAACAATCACTAAAGACGGAGAGACACCACTTTTGCATCAATTTTTGAGGATATTTCTCAATTTATCTCAAAAAATAAGGGTCCAGCGGAAAATCGAACTACACCATGCGATAGAGCAGACTTTTATCTTGAGAAACCACCCTTTCAAGTTTGGAACGTCGACGTTTTTTTCGAACCAGAAAGCAAAAATGTCTTCGCCCGACATGAGTTGCCACCAATGGCGCTCACCACTAGAATATATTTTGCTTTCTGGTTCGTAAAAAACGTCGACGTTCCAAACTTGAAAAGTTGGTTTCTCAAGATAAAAGTCGGCTGTTTCGCGCGGTATATAGTTCGATTTTCCGTTGGACCCTTATTTTTTGAGATAAATTGAAAAATATCCTCAAAAATTGGTGCAAAAGTGGTGCCTCTCCGTCTTAAGCATGTTTAAACAATCATAATGTATTAATATTGGATACCACTGTATTCGGGAAAGTCTATAGAATCTTTTGCTGTAAAGAACAATTCAATATCTTTTATAATAACATCACAGTATTTGTTAAAAGTTGAAAAATGTGTTGTTTTTTTTTTCAAAGCCATGAATCTCAAAAACTGTGCGTATAGGAGAAAAATTATGACCAGATTCGGAATCAGCAGAAAAAATTCTATAAGAACCACCCGACAGTAATTGTGGAACAAATTTGGTGTTGGACAGTGTAATATTTCACTTCGCTACACGATCGTTTACACTGTTTTAGCCGATCCTTTAAAAACTCTGTTTTAAGAAACGTTTCGGGGGACAACGAAATTTTCAGGTTTCTTGGACTAAGCGTGGTTGCATCTTGGGTTTAGGCGAAAGAACGAGCACAGTTATAACAACTGACCGTCCAAAGATGAAATGCAGCTGGGATACAAAGCTCCGATGCTATTAAGCCTCCCAATTAAAATAAACACTGGCCCCGGTAAGCTGGTGCAGCAACAGTAATTAAATACAAGCCCGCAGCGTTTGAACTGTTCCATTGTTCAGAGCGAGAGAGAGAGAGAGAGAGAGAGAGAGAGAGAGAGAAATAAAATATGTTCCTCCAAATATTTACCGCAAAGGGAGCACCAGCTTTTTATGGTGTATGAAATCTAGCGGAGAAAACGCTGGCGGAGAAGCTAATTTCGTCGACGGTATTCCATTCCGATCTAACCCGCAACGAAACCCGCGAACAATTTTTTCACTTCGGGCCGTGAAACTTCGCGGGGAGGACCAGACCGATAAACGTACAAGTTAAATAACCGGATAAATTGCTCGGACCGCGTATCAAGTTTTACAAAAAAGGTCAGAAGCGAATTAGGGTGCGTTTATACCGAGGTCCTCCGCGGGCTTTAGTCCGCGGACGTTGCCATAAATTTCGAGCGGGCCCACAGCGATGCATAGCGGGCCCGTCGACCCGAGGACCTCGGTATAAACGCACCCTTATGTATTTACTCCGCTTCGCACGGAGCAGCGGGCACTCCACGGTGGATGATACGACCAATCCATTCATATGCGTTGGTTCATATGTTTGGACCGCAGGACTAAACGTGGCTTCGGTCTGAAATCATTATCCGTTTGCCTTGGGTTCAATAGAAAGGCTCAGCATTAATCTCAAAGGAACAAAATTAATCCGCAGTCTAGTTATCAACAACGTGGATCGGTCCTATGATTAAAACAGGCGAAACTTGCATGTAACGCATAAAATTGGCAGTGAACGCGTCGAGCGACAAAATGATCCTTGGAAATTAGGATTCGATCTTGATAACGAAGTGCTTTTATCGTAAGCGAAACATTCGACCGCGGCTTATTTTAGCGCGCCACATCGATCGGACCGATCGTATACAGAAATTCCCGAAGGTCGCCGAAGACGATGCGCTTCAAAGGTACATCGGATGCATTCAGAGGACACGTAGCGGGCGAATTGTTGCAAAATATAATGGCGAGCCAGTCAATAGATCATCTGAGCGCTGCGCGGCGTCGTTGTCGGTGTACACGTGTGTACGCGTACTTGTATATTATATCCGTTGAATGAGCCGAGTCTTGTTAGCGTACAATGGGCATCGGGAAATAGCATCGTGACCGAGTTCGGGATTACCGAATTAATCGAACGGTTCTCAACAAAGAACGTCTATTTATAGCTGGGAACGAGTTCCGCGGATAAATCCCCCGCCATTGTGGATGCGATACCGCGCGTTATCATAATCTCGCGCATCCACCACCGCCGCCACTGCCACCATCCGAGATTTTCGTTATCGAGGCTTTGCCGTGTAGTAATCTGTAATCTAGAAACGATCTCTGTGTGTATATGCAGCGTTGATGCGATCTACACGGTATTGCTGCTGCTACTTGAACATTCGTAATCTACGGTAATGTATTATATGTATACAACGTATAAACGACGGGTGTAGCTACTCGGCTCCTCTCCAAGCGATTCTAATCCGTAAACGTCGACTATTACACCGATCGGAAATATTCTATAAACATGAAACAGTGAAATCGACCGTGTTCCTTATTTGCGGCAACGCGTATCGTTGCAAGACTGCGGATATTTATGCGTAAAATCATACTTCTCTGTAACAATTGTAAGACACGCGAGCGACAAATTGTTCGAGTTATCGCCTGTTTAAAAGTATCAACTGTTTTATAAAAATATGATTAAAAAGTACTATAAAATCAGCGTGGACCAGTGTCGCCGGATTGAGCTCGAAACGGAGCTCCCGTACTCCCCTACTTCCCCTTCCCGTACCCTATTCCAGCAATGCGCACACTCCAACGTCCCCCCACTAAGACCGTAGACTGGTCGCGCGGTCGCGCAACTGCTCCGGTCATCAGAGAGGGGGTACACAGTTTTGCGTGACTCCCCTAGTCTGGCTTCACTGGCGTGGACTGGAAATCAGCGACGTGTTCAAAGGGGTTGCAACGTTGCGGTAGGAAAGCTTCGAGCAGAGGTTCGCTAACAACGCCGTTGTTCCACGGTTGCACGGTGCAGCATTTAATTGGCCGTGTCGCAAATATTATTCGGCTCGCATTGTTCGTCGGTCAGAGTACATTTAAATTTCGATGAAAAGCGTTACCGCCGCCGCACCGCCGCGCCGCGGCCGTAACGGTACGTGAACATGGTTCGTCTTTACATGGGACAAGCACGGGGCTCGACTGCCTTTGACCGGAATAATGGAAACGGACAGCGGAACAACTACGCCAACGATCTCGTAATTAAAACAGAACGGGTAAACGCTTTAGCAGATCGCCCTTGTACTCCGTTGAATAGTTGGTTTCTTTCTACGGTAGCCACCGTGTTTGCGTCAACGATTACCTTCGAAAACTGTTTCTATCGTTGGCCACCATATCAACGACGCGGGAGAACCAGCATTTCAATTTATTTTCTGCATAACTCTCTTTTAGGGGAGAAAGATAATTTACCGTTTTACATATACATATGTATTTCATTTAATACCGGATTGAATAAAGAAACACTCTCGATAATTGCTCCCGCAAGTGGATCCTCAATAAAATCCACCTGGACGCAGAGAATGACCACGTTCTACTACTTTCTTCCTTGCGAACGTGTGCTCCTGCGTTTCCTCTCGAAAGTTCAAAGTCTACAAACGGGGAACTCGACGTTTTACAACCCCTAACTGCCGCGTTCTACTTATTACTTTCGCCACATAGTCAAATTTCCCTATTCTCCTTGCACTCGACTTAATTCGATTTGAACCAAATCATACTGTTCCAGTTTCCTATACGACAAACACCGTCGAATCGGCTACGGAAATTCATATAACGGATATAATTTGAGTTTTTCGATTAAATAACTGCACCGCGGAATTGAGTTTTTAACCGTAGACTGGAGATCGTATGTTTTCATTTTCCGTCCGTCAACATCGGTAAAAGACTTTTCCCGAGGCGTTATTTACCCTAATTACCGGAGCCTAGAAATTCGTGGATTCTAATTAACGAAATTCCATGGCGGTTGTATAAATCATCGGGAAGCTCGTGTTATGGGCTGCTCAATAACTAGAAACTGTGACCCAGCCGCATGTTTACGTTTACCCCGTCAACTAACCAAGTAGCTACATATACATACGTTGTTAGTTTGCCGAAGAATCTTCGGATGAACCTTCTATCGCGGAATTTGCCACGTGGATCCAGCTTTCGGTGTGTATTTTGAGAAATTGAATTTCCGTGCGATTTTAGTTCCTGGAACAGTCAGCAAATAATTAAATGTTCAGATCGTGGCATTATGTTCCGTGCGATTTGCGTGGATGTTCGAAAAGTGGATCTTTCGAACGCGCAATCAAGCTTGTAATTATGAATGTAACGGTGTGTGTATCCGGTGCTATTTTACAAATTTTTTCCCGTAGTAGTTCATAGAATTTTGCATTGGACAACGGCGTTGTTACTCTTGAGCTGCAGTCAAGCTCGAAAATGCGAGCCGGGATCGAGTCGATTCGAGTCGGTCGGGACCAGCGTTACCATATTTTTATCCCTCTATCCCTCCCGGCCCCTTACCCATCCACCTCTCGCCCAGTTTCGCAGCGTAGCTCGTCTTTGCACTCTTCCCACTAACGCTGGCGACAGTGGCGACGCTGACGCGAACCACGTGCAAAGACGAACTACGCTGCGAAACTGGGCGAGAGGCGGAAGGGTAAGGGGCCGGGAGAGATAGAGGGAGAAAAATATGGTAACGCTGCACAGTAGCCTTTTTCATTGATTTAGCTGGCCAAAATTATTTATCATGTTTAATGATCCCGTAACGTTTTCAAATCACATATAACATCATTTTTTTTATTTGTTTAAGTATTTTGAAGTCATTTTTTAATACTTTTTCAATATTTTTTGGTACGTTTTTAAGTAAAAAGCAATATATTGTTGAATTAAACAATAGATATTAATAACACGGTACTTACAACTGTTTTTGAAGCTTATAAAGTAGAATCAGAAGTTGTTGTATCACAATTTTCATTTGAAGATTGTTTTGAACCAGAACCTTTGCTCGGAATCTGGAGTCACACTGCGATTTTCTGGTAGTAAAAACAAGTCCATCGCTTCACTTGAAAACGGTTTTCTTTTTTTCCTGGATATTTTTCTTATTCCACTCAAAAGGGAGTCGGATGTTAATAATAGTCTATTGAGTACGTCCAAATTGCATGTTTCCCTGGAGAACTTTCGGGCATAATTTTCACAATATAAACGAAAATGCTTATTGCGTATATTACACCATTCACTATGCTAGCTTATATTACACTATACACTAGATTAAAATATAATAGCTGTAAACAGCGTACAGCAAATACTTATACATAAAATATTGTGGATCAAGGCCAATTTTCAATACAATTTCGCTTTACTATAGCACACACTGCACGTTTCGCTCGAGATCATTCCCTTCGGATATTTCCTAAGAGACTGATAGATACAATGAGACAAAAGTGCATTCGAAAAGAAACCAAATCTAGCGTTGTGTTTATAAAACTTAAGAAGACCGTAATCGTTTCATGCGCGCCCGAAACGCAACTAAGCGCCGCTTCGCGCGGTAAAGAAAATGATGCGAAAAGAAGGCGAGCAAATTCGAGCAACTAATTATTGTTTTACTGTAAGCCCAAACCATTGACAATTACAACCGCGTTTAAAAAACTACTTGGACGCACGCGGAAGTACAACATAATCACTAATGAAGTGTTACGATCGTAACAAAAATTATTTACATACTAATCATGTTGAAATGTAAATAATTACCAAACGATATGCAATCAAAAGTCCTACGTTTAGCGAAGAAGCAATATTTTTTTATGCTCTTTGTGTTGAAATATTCTCTGCATTACTGCGGGGTCCCGCACAGAGCCCTTTTTTGCAATTTGGCTCTTAGAACTTTATAAACGTCAAAAGTGTACGTTTTTATAGAACAAAATTTTTTCTGTACACTTTTTCCAAATGCTCTTTGTGTTGAAATATCCGCAACAATACTGAGAGTATTTCAACACAAAGAGCATTTGGAAAAAGTGTACAGAAAAAAATTTGTTCTATAAAAACGTACACTTTTGTTGTTTATAAAGTTCCAAGAGCGAAATTGCAAAAAGGGCACTGTACGGGACCCCGCAATAATGCAGAGAATATTTCAACACAAAGAGCATCAAAAAATATTGCTTCTTCGCTAAATGCAGGCCGCCCGGGTTTTTCGGAAAATCAAGCTGTTTCGTATTCTCTGTCAGTGTCTTTCCTGCGAAAAACATATCTGTTTCTCTGTCTTCGTTAGTTCACCTCGAGTGGCGCTAGTTTTGTTCCGGTATGGCTCCGGCGCATGTATGGTTTAAAATTTAAACTATACGGCGTGCACGTGTAGGTACGGGCCTGAGGAGCTCCGCGGGACTATGGCCGCCACGGGGAGCGAGACGCGCGGGCGGGAAAAGTAGGCGTCCACCGAGAATTCCCTAGCTCGCGTGCTATTTCTGCCCATGCCTGACCTATAGACCCGGCGCAGATAATTTTCCCCTCGGCAAAGATAAAGTACGCCGTGATGTCACATTCTTCAAAGATGTACAAGCTATGCTCATCGACAGTGCCTACGCCACGGACCTAAGGACTGAGTGTAAAGTAGATTTATTGGTGAGAGGGGGTGTCCCGCGAGCGGGGAGGGATGCTTGACTGCGGCCATCTTTGATGGCAGCACTGTGGTGCGCTCTATATGCGACTTTAAATACTAGTGTAGCGTCTGTCAGCGTCTGTACAACATCTTTAGCATGGAACAGAACCTACATCATCTTTAGCAGGAAACAGAACCCACTTGACTGTTATTAAATCTGTGCCATGGACACCGACGAGATACTATTAAAGACTGCCAGCCTTACGGGAGTTGGTGAGACGCAAATTTTCGCTGTTCTCTTACGCCCTCTAGGACATATTCTGGCTCCAGCCAGAGAAGCAGAAGGCCACCTCGACGGCATTTTGTCGGTGAAGAAGACCACTGAAGAGATTTTAGTCGCGTCGGATCGGTGAGAAGGCAACTTATCACGGAACCATATCGATTATTATTAAATGTTACATTCTCCGCTATATTGCAGACGATGTTTTGGCACGATTTTGGCACTATTTAGAACTTTTAGCAATGTGGTATATCAGATCACTGTAACTTCCACGTTATCCCCGCGCCCGGTCGCGCCCGGTTACCCGTCTCGCTGAATAGCACAGGGGCTGGCAGTCTTTAATAGTATCTCGTCGGTGATTGGGTGTCAGGTCTATCTTTGGCCTTAATCAGAACGATGTTACGGATAGAGAATATATTCCGTTCGTCTTCTCACAGGAATCTCTTCTATATCGTCTCTGGCAGGAAGCGTCCTAGATAACCTTTCATATCGCAGTTGAACCTTTTAACGAGGACCGAGCTCTGGCCCGATTTAATTGAAAGTGACAAAAAACTAGAGTTATTAGTCTGGCCCTAAGCCCTAAGCATGATTAGACTATGAACAGAGCATTTCATTCATTTGTAGGGGTATATAAACCCTCAGATTCTCGCTCTCGGGGGCTAGTACCTTCGTAGTCACGAATCGTGTCACGTCGTGCTGTATTCTCGTAGAGTCAATTTCCAGTTAGATCGGGCTAAAGTTCCCCTTCGATACAACGTTAACTCTTTTACAACTGATTCGAGACCCCCGCATTTGCCAGTGCGTCAATCTGAGCATATAGTTCAGGTAACTATCCAATTCTATTTCAATTATTATTTCTTACGCGATAATTACAAGTGTACCACAGATTTTTATAATTAGAATATATTTGTGTGTTCTTTGATAATTGGAGCAAAGTTGTTTAACCCATTATTATTGTCCAATATCCTAATCTAGTAGTTGAACGTTCCCACACGATACAACCTAACCGCTCGGGTTGTATCAATCAAATTATATTAGTTACGAGGCCTTCTAATTATCCTAGCGACTCCCTGATTTCGCATCAGGTTCGTTCGCGCTTTACCAATTGTCCAAACAGAGAATTTTCCTACCTAGTGGCTCTCCAATTTCGCATTGAGTTCGTCCACGAAAACTATACCATCCTGGCGGCTCCCTGATTTCGCATCAGGTTCGTCCGCATCCTAACAGCTCCGTGATTTCGCATCTGGTTCGTCTGTGCTCTTATCCAACCTCCCAGCGGGTCCCCAATTTCGCATTGGGTTAGTCCGCGCTGTTCTACAACCTCCTAGCAGCTCCCCGGTTTCGCACCGGGTTCGTCTGCGCGTCTTTCCTAGTGACTCCTCAATTTCGCATTGGGTTCGTTCACGAAGTTTCACCTTTCTAGCAGCTCCCTGCTTTCGCATCAGGTTTGTCCTCGCTGTCTACAATCCTAGCGGCTCCCCAATTTCGCATTGGGTTCGTCCGCGCACCTTACTGACAAATTGATACCATATTCCTAGGGTGACAATCCTTCGCCGGCTACTCGCTGCTACTCGCGGCCCTGGCTCGTAACAACGAAAAGTTTATATTGTTTGATTCGCTGCACCCGTATTATATTCTTTTTAAAGATTCACATGTTAAAGATTCACATGCATTTATTCTTTCGTTTTGTATATACACATTATTCCATTTTTATAACACTGTACATATCGAAATAAAGATTGACGTAGATCTATAGATCAGTTCGGCGCACGGTCGTCCCCGCACCGCCCCATCGTCCCCCGCGAGTTCCACGGGTAGATCGAGCAGCTCAGGCCTCGCGGGCGCGGCCGGGGGAGCGGACGCGGTAGATCGGCGATCCCGGCTGATCGATCAGTTCGATTTCGACAACACGATATTCGCTTACGTATTGACTGTTCCTTCCGTGTCACATTGTAAAAATTTCGTCGATCCGTCGGTCGACTCGCCTCAATTTCTACACATTAACCAGTTCAATACATTTATCTTAGAGTCGCGGTATCGGTCCAGTTTCGGAACCGACCAGAATCTAAAACAATTCTCTTTCGTATCAAACAATTTTTATCTAAATATTTTTTCCAATTTCAGTCTCTCTCTCTCTGTCTCTTCCATGAATTGAAGGAAATATCCTGTATTAAAATAACTGCAAAAACGAATTATTTAATAAGGTCAAATATAAAAGAAAGGATCGCAGAAGTAGACACATTGTACGGAATAACCAATTTTATTTAAACAAAAAATATCGGACTACATTTTAGCTCTACTTCCAACAAACTAGATTATCTATTTATTACCTAGCGACGAAAGATCAATAGTAAAAGAACCTATCCGAAATACCCGGCTGACACTTGGCGTTCATCTTGGTTGTCTTTCAAGTGTTTTTAAGTTTACTTTATCTCCATTCCTTTTTCTGAGATATATACTGATTTTTTGTGCCACCTGATTTTTTGGTGAAATCTTATAATTATCTGTATTTCTGTAAGAAGCTGATGCACGATAGCATTTTAGGATTAGTAAAAGAAACCATTTACATATGATTGTTGTGGATAGACTCGTAGGTACCTCCCTTCTACCTCTAGAGCAAGTGTGTGGAGTGTGAGACGCATATTGAACGTATTACATATAATTGGATAAGAAGTTGGAAGATACCTTCCGCATATACAATATAAATACATAAAGATAATGCAATTCTATGCGTGAAATCGAATCGATTGAAATTAATAATATATTCATACATATGTATGTATTAATTTCAATCGATCGATTTCACGCATAAAATTGCATTATCTTTATTTTTTAAATAAAATACGCGAAAAAATTTGTACTTACTATTATATGCATTAAAGAAAAGAATTCAAAGGCAATCGTTACAAGAAAATTCAAAATTTATCACTGCGAACACGAATGGGTAAGTATTGTAACCCGATCGAAGAGGTAACCTGATCGCACTGTTTATGTTGACTGTGTATATTGGGGCAGATAATGCAACCTAGGAGTTTTGAACTGCATCTTAGGCTAGTGTTGTAGGAATGCGGTTGTAATAAGAGAAAGGAAAGAAAGGATGAGAGAGAAGAGAGTAAAGAGGACGGTTGAGTTTTATGAGTGGGGAAAACTCTGCGTTTGGAAAACTACCATCATCCGTGCAAATCGGTCGATGATGTGATTCGCTGTAATGTGCAACATAGAATTATTACTGAGAGATTGTCATTGACAAAGAGTGGACACCGAAGGGGAACTACTTTGAAAATATGAATGATTTCAAAAATTATTTCAGATATATACATACACACACACAGGAAAATAGTAAAATGTTCATTTTGGGGAAATCAATTGTAATTGGAACTTTCGTCGCGTGGAAGCAGATGAACGTATGCAGAGTTGTGCTAATTCAATGACATTGTAATTCAATTACGTCGTAACTGAATTAATAATTCAAACCTTATAATTAATTCAATTACTAAGTATTTTAAACAGATGTGTAATTGAAATACAATATAATTAAAATACAGCTCTGAAAATTATAGCACAGAACAATGAAGAAGTGCGGCATATTTTTACGTTTTTCTTTCATTATACTTGTTTAGTGTCTGTGCGGTGCGGCGTAGTTTATATTCCTCGTCCTCGTTCATAATACGTAACGCTATTTTATGTAATTTAATTACAAAGTATTTTATAATTGTACTCCAATTGCAATTACGAATTACATTGTAATTTAATTGAATGAAGATCTGAATTATAAATTACAATATGAATGAATTACAATGTAATTCAATTACATCGTAATTATAATTCCTGGAGTAATGCAATTGTAATTCTGCACAACTCTGAACGTATGGGATCAATCAGTTATCAAACGGCACACGAATATTTACGGGAGAATGAAATGTTTGGCCTTTCTTTTATTTCCCATTCCACAGTCCAAACTGAACATAATTTCTAAAGGTCCTAAGGAATTGTAAATATAGTACCTTATACATTTTCTAGTTTGTTGGAAGTAGAGTTAAAATGTAGTTCAATCTTTGTTGTTATTATTTTTTGCAGCTATTTTAATACACGATATTTGATACAGGAAATTGTTTGATATGAGAGGGAATATATGTAATACGGGTGCAGCGAATCAAACAATATAAACTTTTCGTTTTGATCAAGGCCAAAGATGATGTAGGATTTTGTCCGGACGGAATGTCGAAATAGGTTCTTGTCCGGACTGAATGTCGATATAGGTGCTTGCCCGGATTGAAAGTCGAAACAGGTTCTTGTCCGGACTGAATGTCGAACAATGTTGAATGCCAAAAGTGGCACGGGTAAAACCAGAGCGTGAGCACTCTCATATACTCTCTGATCTCGTCTGTGCTTCTGTTTCTCTGGCTGGAGCCAGAATATGTCCTAGGGGGCGTAAGAAAACACCGAAAATTCGCGTCTCACCAACTCCCGTCCCGTAAGGCTGGCAGTCTTTAGTATCTCGGTGTCACGGGTCGACACACTCTCTTATCGTCTACCTACTGGAACCGCGACATTGCAATCTTCCTCGAGACTGTAATCGATAGGTTTGTTAGAAATACTGAGAAAAGCATACCTACCAACGATGATAAACCAGTCAAGTTCTTTGTCTCGAGACAACACTGCGAATCTTGAAAAAAAGACGAAGCAAGATTTTCGTAGCACCGTTGCGGTTCCACTTGAGCAAAGTTCCTCGGCACTCGGCACGCATCGCTATCAAGTTGGAGTGTTCGGGATCCGGGACCCAGGACCCGGGACTCGTGACATGACTCGGCACTGGGTTCTGGCAAATAGTCTCGAAGCTTTTCTAGAGTAACTCTGGAGACATCTTTGCGAAAGATCGTCTAGGAAGTTTAATACAATGTACAGACTTATCGTGTAGAACAATATAATCGATATAAAACGAACGAATCAAATCAGGCACTATAGGGCTCGGTGATATCAATGGTTTAATAGCTCGGGTTTCGAAGACAAATCGATCGTAGAAATGATGAAGGGGGTTGATCAATCTTGGCAGTGTCAAGGAATGCGACTGATGCGGTTTTACCCCTGGCTGAAAATCTTCGATCGGAATTCTGAACATCTTTCAAAAAATTCCTCCGATGTACTGTTACATTCTTTGTTATCTAGTCACATATCAAACTATGCCTATAACATGCGTATATTAGTATCGTTCCGCTTTGTATCACTAAATAAATGTACACCATCGTTCATGAGTTGTATACGAAAATGTCTTACATCGAACACATTTCTTGTACAATAGTCAAAAGTTTTCAACAAAAATAAGAAATTGTTCTCATTAATTTTCTGCACAAGGTCGTTTCATTATACATGTTAAAAATCCATTTTTTTTATCAATCGACACATCGATAAAGAAAAACTATAAAAATATGTCGTAATTTTTTTGTTAAAAGTCGTCAACGACCTTGTCAAATATGTAAATAAATTATAATGGCAGACGCTTGATTAGCTCGATCGAATACCTTTTGCCAGGGGTGTAGACGACAAGAAGAGATCAGGGACGAAGAAATACAGTTAGACGTCGTCCCGAGCATGCGAAACGCGTTATCTTCAGCGAAATACTTTCATTTTTTTTCTAAACCGGTCGAACATAACGCGTTTCGTCGCACAACGGAAGCTTACAAAAGAGGCTTGAAAAGAAAAAAGAGAAAAGAGTATTCCCGAAACTAACTAATGAGAAAATTCTACTCAGTTATTGAGCAATACGTCCGATATACATACCGCTACGTTTAAATAACATAACATCTACTCGTATGTACAACTAAACTCTCGCATCGGCGACGAACGAAAAGCGCCGGGCGAAGCTTTGGTCGCTCGAATAGAAATTTAAAAAAAGAGAAAAATGAAACAGTTGTATAAAAAATTAAATTATCTTCACGGTAATAAAATGTACACCACGCTGCTCGCGCGGATGCGACCGTGCC
>CM052311.1:13855474-13888379 GCA_028455605.1 Lasioglossum malachurum
GAGAGAGAGAGAGAGAGAGAGAGAGAGAGAGAGAGAGAGAGTGTGAACGAAACTCGATGAGTATTACATGGTAAAATTAAAATGCATTGCACTCGATCCGTGCTGTACAATGATTAAAAACGAGCCGCGGCGACACGCTCGATGCACGCAAGCTTTATGACCATACCGCTCAACATAATCGGATCGCCTCGACGTCGCAACAAGCTGCTCGTGCCGTAGAACTCAAAAGTCTCGTAAAAATCTTATCTCTAAATCGTAAGAAAAATCCCCGACTATGTTGAGCAGTGTGACCACCGAGTGGTCCTCGCACTAAAAACACTGATCGAAAAGCGCCAAATTGAAGACACTTTTCGGTTCGCAGTCTTCGCTGGAGATCGATTTCGCCGGTAATTTTTTGGAAAACGGAGAGACGATCGTGGGAACTCGATCGCCGGAAGCTGTTCGTGAACTCGGAAGAGGAATCGAAATATTAAATTTCGCGATGGAAGCCGGCGAAAACCACAGCCCGCAAAACAAAATATGTACCGATCATCTTTCTCCACTTAGCAAAGATATTGCAACGCGAGACTCGGCTTGGTGCAGGAATGTATCGCCGCCATCATGCAGCGAAACGAAAACGTATATAAAACGATAGTTCGATCTTATTGCAACGTCCACATCCTTTTCTTCTTCCCTTATGTTTCGTTACATATTAAAATTACGCCGAGCATCGCACGACCGAAAGCTCGGGAACGTTTCCACAACGAACATCCCGTTGCAAAAGAAACCTAACGCAGATGGTTCGATTTTTCGATCGTGCTTTCAGCTCGTTCTCAGAAGAGACGAACGGAGACGAGGCAGTGGGTATGTTTGCAGCTTTCGTGATTTTTGTCGTTCAAAATACGTGTAAGGGTTTTTTCATTTGACAGAATCCTGCCTCTCTCGATAACACCAATATGAAAAATGATTTGGCACAAGGTTCTAACGTAAACGTGGGGGCGATGGCGCTATCCTAGAAGAATCGCGTCTCCGCTGAGATCCGCGTCGTCTCCGTTCGCCTCTGTTTTTAATTTAGAATTGAATTTTTACATCCTGCTGGAGACGGAGACGAATACTCTCCTCCTCCTCCTCCTCCTCACCCCCCCCCCACTCGACCCAATTTATCTGTACAATTTACTCGCATCGCATTTTTCAACTGACGCGCGAATCGCGATCGCTTTTCGGCTCGAAGACGCGCAACGCACGTATTTACAGTTTTACAAAATGAATTGTGTCCTCCCCGTCAAACCTCTCGCATAAATTCATTGAAAACTGTACGGTCGACGAACCAAAATTTGAATGAAAACCCTCATACGCTCCTCGACAAGTAGACTTCCTAAAAAATCGCGCAGAAGATTTTTCACAATTTTCACCCAATTTTGTATTACAATCCGATTCCACCAATTAAATGTCTGTTCATAATCTCGTTGATTAAATTACAACCCCATCACAGATAAAGAAAAGAATTTGTGATATTTAAAACAGAAATGGATGAATTTTGAATCGAGAGGTGTACGAGGATTGAAAAATAAAGAAGAATAACCCGTTGGGGCTTTCGACGGAAATCAAACGACCGTCCAATCGATTTATATACAAATAATGTACATAGAGGGTAGAGCTGATGTCTTGTGGGGTTTTGGGCCACATGCTCGGGTTAAAAATAACGGAGATGTATTTTTCTGTCGATTACATCTTGCGGTTTACCCTATCGACGCGGTTGCCCTGAAATGTACCGTCGTTCGATCGATAAACCCGATACCGTGGCGCAAAAATACATTCGACGTCAGGTCTGTCCTATATTTATTGGGATCGTGCATAAATCCTGTCGTGTATGTTTGTAATACAGCTTCATATATATAGAGTAGAATTTTAAAATGATATATATATATATATATATATATATATATATCCTCTTCTAAACGCGTGTTGAATTTTTTTCATTCGGTTAACAGATCGCTTTAAGCGTACTATGCGGTAGCGAGTTGATTAGAAGCGACAGAAACCTTTTTTAAAACAAATCAAATAATTCGCGACGCGTTTGAAAGAGAATGAACAGAAGTTTGAAATTATAGAAAATACATGCAGAATAAAAGTTGATGTTGAAGTTAAGACAGGATATAGGCATCGACGCAATAATCTGCAGATAGAAAGAAATCCAGAAGCCGAAGCTTCCGCAACAGGGTTCGTGAACGCGAGAACCGCATGACCCGAGGGGCTCTCGCTGTTTTTCGCATCGGGAGGATACGAGCTGCGGATCTTGATGCTAATTCCGATTTTCACATGTTACCGTATGACAACCGTCGGAACAAGGTAGAAATCCGTTGCGCCCGGTAGAATATTCCTCGTGGTCAACGTAAAATATCCAAGCCTAATAATACATATTCTGAAGATACGCGTTCGCTCCTGCATTCTCCACGGATTCAACTACGCGACAAAGCGCATAAAGATCCGCAGTCCGATCGATGAAATTAACCGGTCCCAATCCTTCGAACGGATGCAACGCTGCGATGCTCTCGGCTGGCCGTAGCGGTACGATGCGTCGTTACGATTCGATTCCCCGATTAGGGAATTCCACGATATAATTAACATATATCACGAACAGGGTGATGGCGCGCAGCGTAAAATGAAACGAAGGTGTTCGAAGGCCGCGCGATTAAAATCACATTTCGCTCGAGTAGAGTTCGAAAGGTCAAGAATCTTCCTCCTCCTGGCCGTTCGGCGTCTCGAGGCAAGATCACAGAATAAGGCGCATCGTCACCCATGGTTTTCTATATACTATGATCGTATATTTCTATACGATCGTCTGTCGTTTGTCCCTTCGTTCTGCCTTATCGCGCTAAATGCAGGTGGAGTCCGGGTGCTGACTGGCGGACTTCCGAGTCTTCTTCGGCTCCTTCGTGGTCAATTCCTGAGAAGGCCTTCGCGGACTACCCAGTGTAACTAACGCAGACGCTACTGCTAAGCCGGCGCTCTGGCCGGCCGGCGTGTACGGTTCACCGCCAGTAGGCAATCTGACTAGCAACGACAGGACCGCGGCTCTGTTGCCGCAACAGGGCTCCAACGCGATCGGACTAGGGGCATCCTGAAACCGTTAGCCAATTTAGAAAAAATCCATCCTTGAACCCTGCACAAGCCTGCGAGCTAAATCAACTGGCTCCGGCTGAGCAAAAGCTACAAATCGGAGAGTCTGATCTGTGTATAGCGTATACAGTCCCTCGTATTAACAGACCGTATTATGTATTCTTTAAAGTAGTCGATCAAGATGCAAACCTTTTTCTTCTTACGGCAATTGGTCAGTTCGGACTCGCTCCGTTCCGAATCCGAATTGCTGACGTCCCGCCTCTCGATTTCGACTAGCACTTGGCTGAACGGCCTGTTCGCCATCTGCTCCATCTCTACAAAGTGTCTCTGTCTTCTTCTGTACATGTCATACTTTTGTTTAATCTTCCAGAGGACTGCGGCCACCAATAATAGAGCGAGGAAGCACCTGGGTGGTGGCATGTAATCTCTAGTTTACAAGTAAGTACTGCCTGAGGCTTAGGACAACACAAAAGCGTAGACAATTTTGAAGAAGAAAAAAAAATAAGAAGAAAACCCTCGATCGAATATTATTCTCCATCGCCGTTTCTCTCTTGTGCGAACACACAGATCGAAAAGAAATAACACGGTTTTGAATAGACTCTAAAAGATTTAGTTTCTTTTCTCAAGGACTAAACTGTTTTAGAGACTCACGTGCAAAATGTGATGAAGAACTGTTGGAGATTCAGCTTGGAATACTGCGAGAAGGAGATCTGGATCCACACCGGTGGCTGAAAGTCATACACGTAGACGTAGAACGTGGTCAACGTGTTGTTGTCTTCGCTGCCGAAACTGTAGTCCGCTTTGCTGAAACGGTGCTTGTACATATTGGTCGTGCAATTCGCGCCGAGCAGCAACGGTATCTCCGGTGTGTTCGCCTTTTTGATCGTGACATTCATCTTGGCGAGAACGGAACACGTAATGGAGAACTCTGCGTCGATGTCGGGCTTCGGTGGCGAGTTTTTGAAGTTGATGGCTCTGTACTGGCGATCCTCTTTCTTGCTCAAGTTGAACGTGAATTGATAATCGATCGCCAAATCGTCTACGAAAAGAAACATATTCGTTCAAATGGGAATTTACATATCAACAACTAAACTTTGGATTTTTATGGAAAATAACCATTGTGAACGTTTACAGCAGCAACCCATAGAAGCCACAAAGACGTGAATTTTAAAAAATGTATAAAATCTATACGCACAGTCTATCTATAAGAGTACAGACGAGTCGAGTCGAGTCGAGTCGAGTCGAGTCGGTAACGGTAACGGTAACGGTAACGGTAACACGGTAACGAATTCGGTCACTCACAAAAACACGATCCCTTGTTTGTAGGATCCCCGTGGTAGAGACTAGACACGTCGCATCGCTCGCAATGATCCCCAATGATGCCTTTCGTCGTGCAGAAACACTTTCCCGTCTCGCTGCTGCATTGCGTGCCTTGGTTGTTGCAAAAGCAGGCTGCAACGGACAAGTCTAATTGAACGACCGCTCGCCATCGACAGGTTCGACTTGATCTAACTCTTAAGGTAATTTACGTTGGCAAGTCGCTCCGTTCAGTGGGTTCCCGTAATAGCCGGGTATACATTTATCGCAGTGAGGCCCATACGTCAAATTCCCGCATGGCTGGATGCACACGCTGCTATTTGGAAGACACTTGCTGTGGCCATTGCATTGGCAAGCTGCAATCATCGTTTAGAAAACGTTAGAACTTTGCACCATGATCGTTTAACCGCATTTCCTCTACTTTAATTTCCGTTTAACCCTGCCGAGTTCGCGGGCTATCTTTCTATTCCATGAGAATTTTCCTTTCTCGAGACACGCTACCCCAACAGTTTTTAAGAGAGTCTATAAATTCATAATGAAAGATTTCTTTAGAAATTTGAAACGGTAGTACCATTTTGAATTGACTATAGCTTCGACTTTCGACCGGTGACCTCTTCCGAAGACTGTGACAACTACATACATATGTATTACAGTATTACGGAACACTGTAGCCTTGACTTACTAGGACATTTGGTAAAATACCACCGTTCAAACGGACACGTGTCAGCGCTTTTACTGCTAGGACCTCGTGCTCCGCCTCGCAAACACAACCCCTTTCCGGTTCCAGATCCATCGTCGCACCAGCCACATCCAAGATCCGAGCGACACGCCGCGCAAGACGAGTAAAATGTACACCATTCCTTCCCCGTCTCGGTGGGACGACACTTGGTATCACTCGTAGTCCATTCTCGGCACTGTCCGTATGGGAAGCTCGCTAGGTATGCATTCGTGTCGACGCATTTCCTCTCGTTCTGGCACCAGATGCAATCCGACTCCGTGCAGTTCTTGCAGGAATTGTATTCCACGCATGGACCGCGGCAGGTTTCGATGGACAAACGCTGCGCCTGGATAGTTCCGTTCAGAATGGTGACCTGCAAAAACCATCCCCCGATGTAACGCTTTTTTTCTCTACGCTTTATACTATATACGTATGCATATACATATACCATATGTAATAATTAGAACCATCGGCTATTTATTATTGGATCCAACAAGAAGGTGAACGTTGATCTCGAAAGAATTGGTTCGAAAACACATAAAAATCTTTTGATCTAGCCATAGAACGGCGTACTTTAGGCGTACTCATGGCATACTTTAGGATTCGCTCGTTCGAGATGAACATTCGTCCCTTGTGCGTTTTGCAATCGTACCGACCTCCCGAGCTTTAGAGTGGGGCTTGCACCGATCCGGTCCGTTCGACCAGGACCAGATGCAGTGGGGGTTGCTGGTGCACGCGTGGCACGTGTGCAACTGCAGGCACTCGATGCCGGTATGGGCGTCGCACTGCTCCAGATCCTTGATCGCCTTTGTCGGCGGCGCGTTCGCGTTGTCCCGGCATATTTCGTGCGAGCAGGTTTTCCCGCACCAGACGCAGTTGTAGGAGGTCTGCACGCATGCCATGCAGTCCGAGAGCACCTTGCACAGCTCTGTGTGGGATGTCATGCCACGTGGCGGTGTGTCGTCCAGGCATCTCGTGTAGACCCCGTCATGCATATCGTCGGCCATCAGAAAGTGTCGCGGTATCGAGGTGATCTGCGCACACCTATTCTCACGCTTATCCCAGACACACTTCACTCCTGTTCTCGAGTTCAAACACTGCAGCTGGTTCGTCAGATGCTCGCAATTCCCCGGCGTGTATCTGTTGGGACAACCATAGATTCAAACCGAAGAATAAGCTGATTTTCGATCGTTAGTTGGAACTTGGAACGTCTTCCTTCTCCAGGATGGAAGACAAGAAATGGCAAATGTGTGTTTTCCCTCACCTGAGCATGTCGGACAGCATCTGCCCATCGAATCCCCCGTAAATATACATCGACTTCTCGAAGACGGTAGCGCTATGCCCGTACCTAGGCAGATCGGTGATCTCCTTGGGCATGGGGAACTGGTGCCACGAGTCGCAGGTCACGTCGTACGCTATGGTGTCCGCGGAGTAACACCTGGTGCCGTCCGAATGATTCGTATCGTTGTGCATGTTGCCGCCGAATACGATCATCAAACCGCCGGAGACGAATACGGCCGTGTGAAAGAAACGAGCGGATGGCGCCGAAGTGAGCAACTTCCACTCGCGATAATTCGGATGATAAGAGAACAATCTACTGGTCAACACCTGCGTGCTTTGGGACTCGGACACGTAGCCGCCGTACACGTAGATCAGGTTCGTTAGGGGATCGTATGCCGAAGTGTGCCCGTAGCCGCCTTTCACGGGGAAACCGATTGTTTCGACTATTTGCCATTCGCGAGTGCTCAAACAGTACTCCTGGACCACGTTCAGGTAGCCGTATTGAGGCGAGTAACCGAAGATCACGACCATCTTCTCCTTCTTACCGTGGCTCTGCACTAGAGTCGCGGTGTGTCCAGCTACCTGTGTGAAGGATCGCGTTAGAACACCATAATTCGGCTACCATAAAAATCTATGTTGTTCGAAACGATTCAGATTCAGATTCAGATTCAGATTAAGATTAAGATATCACCTTTAGGGGGCCGCACATGGTCTTGTTGTTGTGGCAGTTATCGTGCACGGTAACGTTCTCCCAAACTTTGGCGGACACGTCGAACGCCCAAATCTCATTTGTCACCGTGGAATTCTCTACAACCCCGCCATACATGAATATCTTGTCGCCGAACAGCACGCACGAGTGAGCGTACCGGGGCAACGGAACTTTCTCCTCGATGCGAGGTATCTCCCAAACATTCCCATTGTAATCGTAAACGTATATCATCTTGGCACGGTGGAAGCTCTCGCCTCCGACCACGTACAACGAATCCTTCCAGACGATGGAGCAGTGACTAGCTGAACCCTCTGGCGAGAAGTCTGTGTACGTCACGGTTTCCCAGAAACCTCTATCGCTCCTCTGGCTGCAGTCTGCGCCTGAATCATCAAAATTTCGTCAGACAATTTCCTGGGCCTAGCGATGCACTCGAGAAACTTGGCTAGACAAATTCTTAGAGTCTAAACGGTGCTGAACCTTTCGACAACGTTACCGTACAATCATTTTCTATAACGAAAATCATCATCACACGCAAAAGGAAAAATGAAACATATTCCTACACGAAATCGCACGAGTTAAAGAATATCGACAACCTTTCGCGGTGCACAGTGATCGATTCCTCGATTCTAGGTGGACAAAATGGTAAATTTGATCAACTTCAGATATCTTCGCTGCCGTTCTATTTTGTTTACGAACATTTATTCGTTCGATATATATCCTAATATTTCGATTGCACGTGGTTATTATGACGCAATACGGCGTTAAAGTTTTGCCTGTGCGAAATACTATAAATAAGCTAATTCTTCTTTATCGTATAACTTGTTTGTTTGTTGTTTAAATTATTATCTACAAAATGGAGCGTGCAAGCGAAGGTAAGTATCTAATTTTTACATATCTGTATAATTTTATTTTGCCGTGTAAATCATATAAAACTGGTTAACTAATAATACTATTTTAGAAGAAATCAAGTTGTAGAACTTCTTTTCCCGGATTCGGCCGGACTGCGTTCTTTGATAGTTTTGAAGAACGCTTATTTCAAAGTAATGATACTAAATATCGCTTGCTCGTTTTTGCCCGTTCGTCATTTATATCATTTTTTAGTAAGAGGAAAATTACTAAAAAATGTTCTGAAGAATTAGCAGCAGAGGCAAAGAGTTTACTCAAATCACCTTAAAAAAGATTATAATTTATAATAATTTAGAATATGCATGTTTGTCATGCACATTCCTTATTATAATTTTTTTTTTGCAATTTTATATTATATTTTTGTAGAGCTTTATCTAATTTTTAAATATAAGTTAAGATTAATTCTTTCCATTTTTTTTTTGTGTGTGCGTACTGTTTATTCACGTATTTAAACAAAAACTATAAAATATTTAATTTATGTTATTTTCACATACGTTACAATTAATTGTTTTAATTGTCCATTTTAAAGAAATGATATACATAATTCTTTTAAATTCATGCAGTTTCTATACACTTGACATGATTTCCGACAAATAAAGCGTTATTATTACTACAAAAGAACACAAAAATTTGAATTTTGTCCACCTAGAATTGAGGAATCGATCACTGTGCGGTGGTTAAAATTATTTGGCAGATCGTAGTGATCTATGAACTCCTTGACCCCCTGCCCCTGCCCCTGCCCCTGACCTACAGCCAACAGCCACAGTCTGTCGAGTTTGGTCGAATGCAAGTCCGCGGATAGAGGCAAGTTGCAAAACGCGGGAAACCCGTCAACTTTTCGGTTTCGACTCTGAGAATAACTTTCCAGGCGTGTCGGCGCGGTTTTCCTTTCCGTGCGACTGATTTCGAGCCAAGCTTCCGGTAGCCAGAGAAACACAAACGCGCATCCTCACCGTTGTAACCGTGGACGCAGTCGCAGTGGTGCGATTCGCGGTTGCACTCGCCCTGTCCGTAACTGTGCGAACAATTGTTCGGGCAGACTTGAACCTCGCAGGCCTCGCCGGTCCACGTGGCGTCGCATGTGCAAACCCCGTCGATGCACACGCCATGCCCCGAACAGTCCGTGTGCGAATACCTAAGCAATTTCGAAAACTTCTCAAAACCACTGGAAATATAAATTCAATTTTCATTCCCTTTCAAAAAACGATCCGGAGGATGAAAAGACGCTTCCAAAGGAATCGTGCTTTATCTTTCAGATTGATGATCGAACGGAAGCGGTTAAAGGACGCGCGCGCGACGCACGTGTCCGATGATCTGTATCTCGGTATGTATATAATCACCTGGCAAACACACGCTTATCAGGTGTACCGGGAGTGCGGGGATAAACATATGTTTAATCGCTGAACAAATATATTCGCTGCTGTGGCAGCGAACGACAAGGTACCGATTTCATCGGGAAAGGAGGAGGAACACGGGACACGGAAAGATTTCAAGAAAAAAAAAAGAGAAAAAAGAAAAAAGAAAAAGGTAACACAGCTGTTGCGGAAGACTTGTCAAACAAACCATTGTATGCGCCGCGCAAACACCCTCTCGACGGGAAAAACGAAAGCGGAACTAGGAAGAGGGGAAGAGGGGAAGAGACAGGGTGGAAGCGCACACAAATAAATACGCACACGGTCGGCAAACAAATGATCCTATCTGGTTGATCAAACAGAGAGACAAGAACGTATCCGTCGCGTACCTGCTCGGGCAAGCGTTGATCTTGTAAGTAATATTGAAGCCGCTCATGTTGTAGGCGACGTCCGAGTAGAAGTGTAGCAACGCGCTTCCGGAGCGGGCGATCACTTCCGGCACGCGTCGCACGTGGTAGCCATCCTTGTGCATCAGGCCGGAAAAGACGGCCAACAGCGGCGCCTCGACACTGTCACCGTCGTAAATGTACAGGTGATCCCAGCCGCATTCGGTCGCGAACTGTTTCACGTGCATCCGGATCGTGTAGTTCGGGTTGCTCTCGATCAGCCAGGAACACTTCACGTCCGCCGAATAGTTCCCCACCCCGTCGTGGATCTGACCCATCGGCTCCGACAGCCTGCGAAATACAAACCGTCAACCTTATCCTCGAAACCACCAAACGTTATCCTCCGAACCACTCAATACGCATTTGTTATTAACGCGTTCGCTACTGTCGCGAATTTAAACGAATTGCACGGAAAATCTTGAGAAAGAATTAGGCTGATCTTGTCGGAGGGATATCTTTGTCGCGACACGGACCCTTGCAAATCTTCTTTATACGGCGAAGACAGGGCCGAGGGCGTTCTCGTCTGTTGTTTAAGCTTAACGCCGCTTGACGCGTTTCAAACGGTTTCCGCGAGAACGAGGCGAAACGCGATTAGGCCGCGAATAAAATGCGTTTTGCGCCGGGGCGGAAGTCGCCTGCCTGGTGGAACAGTGTGAAGGGGATTCATCGCGCGAAGCAATCTCCGCAGACGACGTCGAGGCTCACGCTTCGGCCGCTAATGAGAACCCAGAGGGGCACCGGAAGTGCCGAGTCTGTAAACTGTAAACTGTAAAGTGTGAAGGAACCGGCGACCTTCGCGAGCTCACGCGGCCCGGAACACGCTTCGAAAGAGAAAGTACCGGCACGGCACCAGGTAGAATTTCCATCGTGGATGCGCCGAGCCGCTTCGCGTCGCCTCCCAGCTCTGCGAACAACAGATTTTGGAAAAGCGACGAGCAGGACGCCCGACAATATGGCGGAGAAAAATGCTCGGCACCATCTTTCATCCTTTCAGCAGGAAAATGGAAAAATCCCGATGACGGGGGTTCGGAGAACATCTTTATTTTGATGGAAAATACTTTTTCCCATTTTCCCCTTTATGTATGTACATACATATACGGTATTCCCGATTTGAAACCGAAGCGCATTCGCATAAATCGAAGAGACAAGCGGCAATTACAGATAGCGGAGTATGATAATAAGCCTGTGAACTGATAAAATGGTAATTCAGACGCATCACCGTTTCTCGCGTTCTTTGTTAAATTTGAATGACGACGGGAAGTCGCTGAACGAGCGGTCTCGCTTGAAAACCTTGAACAAGCTCGAGAGAAGATTAACACGCCTTATCACGGATCGTAAGCAATACTAAAAAGAAGACAAAGGGAGATTCGAGTTGCCAAGTAAATTGCTGACAATCCTAGGCAAGAATCCGAGTAAGTTGACGTCGCGTCGTTTATCAACGGAACTTGACGCAGTCTTTTTGCGGTAATCGATCCTCGTAATCTCCGCGTAATCGAATAGCGAAGCCATACATACTCGGTAATATCACGCGAAACAGTATTATTTCGAAAAAAAAATGCAGGAAAAAGATGTCGTACGAGAGATGATAATTACGAGCGTTGATAAACCTTGATAAATCCCGCGTCAGCGTCGCGATGATGCCGGAGATTAGCATTAATCCGTCACCGAGCAACAAACGTGTAATTTGCCGGGCAATTAGCGGGAAATTGTTCGTCACATTATTATAATAGTTGTCATCGTTACGGCGGTGGATCTGCTAGAGATTCGCTGCAAAACCAATAGATTTCACGGAGACTCGCGACTCCAAACACAACATAATCCGTAGTAGATTTGCTCGTTTAATTCGCGATTCAGTGGGACCTCCTTTTATCCTAACGATTCTCACCGCTGAAACGCGTCGCGTCGACGAGAACGTAACGAACGTACTCGGGGCAGAATTTTCCCGGGTTTTCAGGGTTTTCCGTTCCCGATCGGACGTACATGTTAGCGTCGTCGCGTCGTAGTGGCAGCGGAATGGAGCGGCAAGAAAAAATGTATGAGCGCGGGATAAAATGCGGCTGCAGAGCGGGAGAGAAGCAGATGCTCGATAAAAGACACCTGCGCGGCCTTATCGAGCAAACGCATTTACAGGGATGATTGCATCCCGAAAACGGATGCGGCATTGTCGGTCGGCCGACGTTCGGGGAATAATAAATATGTTCGGCGTTCGGCTTCGACAACGACAGTGTTCGCGGTGGTGAGTATTGAGAGGGAATAAAAACGGCCACAGAGAAAACGCGCGATACATACGCGAAAGAGAGCCCCCCCCCCCCCACCGCCCGGTGGATGTACGAGCATACTTTGCGTAACATCAATTCCGATCGGGGATTAACGACGCCACCACGTGCCATAGACAGGCCCGGCCCGGTGCGGCGCGGCGAAGCGTCAACATCTCTGCGTGAAACATTATTACGTAAACAATGCGGAAATGGGTCGACAAGCTGGGTAACAGGGAAGCACCGTTCGACCACCGTTCACGCTTCTCCCCTGGAATCAGATTCCAATTTTTCGGAACGTTTTCATTCCGTTGAACGAGTCTAGGCGTTTCAATCCCGGCTACTCTCCGATCTTACGTTAACCTAGATTGTTCCTTCGTTTCGTGTTAATTGTTCTTCGAACAAGTGACCGATTTAATCATCGCGTTTATTAACTATCGAGGGCTTAAATTGAAGCAGAAAGATTGCACTTTACGATAGACGTGTATTCAGATTTATTAAGAAGTAGATTATAC
This sequence comes from Lasioglossum malachurum, assembly GCA_028455605.1. NCBI lineage: Eukaryota > Metazoa > Arthropoda > Insecta > Hymenoptera > Halictidae > Lasioglossum > Lasioglossum malachurum. Next base: position 13,868,073 of record CM052311.1, read on the forward strand.
CGAAGAATGTTCTTCACGGGAATTTCAAATCCAGAGAAAGAGAATATAAACCGCGGCGATAATCAGCAACCACGAAACGCGTTCCAATGAAAACTCAATACATTTAAGTGATTTGCCAAGCTCGCAACGCCATTGTTCTTCGACGTTTCTCCGGTGAATAATTCATCGGTTACCTCAGGCGAATTGCGCGACGATGTCCCGCTGATTTTATCTTATCTGAAATTTATTTTCCCGGCGCGGCGCGGCAGAGTGTTTATTTACGAGCTCGGTGGTCTCGATCCCGGTGCCCGGTGTGCTCCAGAGGGAAGGTTCAACGGTAAATCAAAAAGATGCATTCGGATCGGAGCTCGATCCGTAGTTTCCCTTTGCTCGAATTCGGACAGTCGGAAACACGGATAACGCTGGTAATGCTTGCCGGCGAATGTCGCAAAGACGATTATCTCGTCGGGCATCGTTCTCGTTAGCAGAAAATAATATTCTTTTAATAACGGAGCCTCCCGATGAGTCACGGCGGCGCGGCGGTTCGACGACCGTTTGCTCCTTGCGTAAAACGTTGGCGTCAAAACGAATTTACGCTTCTTCGCTTTGCATGTATGTACTTCCCGAATAATTCATCGTCCACAATAAAAGGTGTACAGATTGTCTACGCGTGGACGTTTCATCGAAAGTCATTAGTGAAACTAAACTGATCTACTTGGTGGTATAACTTCCCTCTCTTTGACTGTTAAAATTTCCCTGTACGACAACTAACGAAACGCGCTAACAGACGCCCGATGGACTTGCCTAAGCAGTTCCAGCAAACGAAGGACTCGACTTCACTCGACTTGTGTCGCGTCGAGTCGGCTATTAAAAGAAATGCGGTAAATTGGAACAGAGAATGCGAGCGCGGCCCTCCGAGCAACGACAATAGGGAATTTATAACTGTCCCCTTAAGACCTGGAACAATAAAACGATCGTTCTCTCTCTCTCTCTCTCTCTCTCTCTCCCTCTCTCGAGCGGACACGCCGACGTCTCGCCTTGGCTCGCCGATGCGTTTATTGGACTATCTCTTAAACACTGACAATTCCAAGGAACTCGATTGAGAGCAAACTGCCTGACGGAGACATCCATCGGAGGTGTTATGCTGACCGCGAAACGAGACATTTCATCTGGAACTATCAGCAAACTGTTAGCTCGAACGGGAAGCTCGTCTCTCCTCTTCATTTCTATTTGATTCCTTTTTTCTTGCCTCAGAATTGTTTTATTCATATATATAAAGGTGTCTATCTATGTGGCTGTATGTCTATTTGCTTATTTATCGTGTTTGTTACCGTCTACATATGTACTACATATTATTCCGAATCGAACAAATACAGCAGTGTTACTATTGTATAATTGAGCTTCGAACAATACGTAACAATTCACAAACCGGAGTACACGATATGTAATCATTAAAACAACAGCTCCGTGATTATATTCTATAAATGTGATTCGTTACTTCAGAATATCACTAATATCGCATTGTTCTATTTTTTATGAGACCAGTATAGAGGCATTAATCTATTTTCATGCTCGAATGTTTATGAAACTATTCCGATTCCGCAGTATACGATGTTTATTTAATCGCTATTACAGATACATACTCTAATGCCACAATTTACGACTTCAGAATGTTTCTTCTGAATGAAACAGACACCGAGGTCTTACTGTACGCCGCGCCATACGCTGTACACGATCTACAAATCTACACACCTCCAGCTCTCATCATAGCATAAATTGAACCCGAGGAAGTAATGAAACGTGCATTTAATTGGTCTTTAAGTATTCAGTTCATTCCACGGCGCGCGTTATTCTCTTGCAATTACATTTATAATAAGCACGCAATAGTGGATTCGTGCTATACCGGGTGTCTAAACAGCATCGAACAATCAACCAAAATTCACCGAGTGAAACAAGGAATTAAGTAAAAGTCCTATGGAACGCAAAAATACTAATGGCGATTGAACCCTTGAGTCGTGGTGTTAAACCAAACAAATGTAGATTTACCCCGCTTTTGCCTTGAACGACAGTTATGTAAAAAAAAGTAGCTGCTCATTTGCTTGTCTACAGTGTACAGTTTACACAGTCTAAAGTACCAAACTATTTCGCAATCTTAAAGAGAGCGTCTCGTCCTCTCATTCCATCGGAATACAAAAGCAATACATATTGTATATCTGCGTTTCGAGGATCGACACAATTCGGTATTCTCCCTGTGTCGCGTGAAGCACGACACGCATTTTCTATTCGCTGTCGCAACACCGTATCGTTCAGGTTCAGAAATACATTAACAAATCGAGGGTACAGTCCGATCATAAAATTACTCAAAATTTTCAAGACCAACGAAATCAATACGAGTTTAAAGAAAGGAGTTCTTCCAGCCCGAGAACAAGTTAAGTTCCGGACACTTTGGTCGTCTGGCTAACATTTTTAGTAGACTCCCGGAGAAAGTTGTAACGAGGTGTAGTGCTCCCGCGCCGAGATAACTGCCGCGCCATGCCACTCTGCGGATCCTTCTGTTATATTACTCGTTACTCGTTATGTATTGCGAGCTCTTTTGTTTCCTGCAAGCTTTGTCCACTGAGCGCCGCACAGTGGTCCAAATCGAGAAATCCAGTGACTTTTTGTTATAACTTTTGAACCATAAGAGATATCGGGATGAAATTTTCACCGAAATTCATTTGTTAAACAATAATTTTAATTAATTTTTATTGATATTTTTCACTAAAAAAAAAATTGTTTAAATACAACCTTCCAAACAATTGTTTCTTTCTAAGTGTATATTTTATATTTATGTTTCACTCATGCAATGTTTAATGAAATTGGTAAAATGTAAATTTGAGGAGTCGGATAACGTAAAAACGTCACATAACTGTGTCAAAAGATATTTTTTATAATAATTTATATTATTTGTAATATATTGTATATAATATAAAATAATTTAGTAACATTTTTGTAAATTTTTTGTGATAAAATTGTGATAACAATAATGGTTTTATAATATAATAATAATAGCATATAACGAATAACATGAAATATAAAAAAATAATATTTGTTTACACTTTGTCAGTATTCATTCTCAAATCGTTTTGTCTAGCATTATTTTTTATAGTCCTTCCATTTCAAAGCCTGCGTTTTCTATTATTTAATTATTAATGATTCAGCTTCTGGTTCTAAATTTTTATTATAAAATATGTGCGGGTCCGATGTTAATAACAATCTATAAAATACATCTTCATTTGTTAATATTCTGCTTGATTTTCTTGTTTTAATTCACACACAATAAAAACACTAATATAACTTAAGTTTAGTTGATAAAGTAAATTAAAACACTACGAATTATTAACACAAAACATAAAATGATTAAAACTAAATAAAAATCAACAGTGGAAAACTGCTCTGAGAGGTCTCACTGTGGCAGCTCGAATGGTTCCGTTCTAAACTAAATGCAGACAGAAAGTCGAAGACTCATTTGAAGGCTTATATGCACCATAGCATAAACATTTCAAGTAACTCTAATCCAAACAGTTTGTTGAAAAGAACTCTCCGTATCGCTCTGGAAGTTTGGTCGGAGAATACAAGTGTAGTCCGTAAAGCGTAAGGAGACGCGACGTAACATTGACAGTTTTAAACTGTTATAATTCCCAAAGGCGGACGAGTGCGGAAATAATTTTTGTACCATCATATAGAGGAAGGTGTACTGAAAATAGTCCAATTTGTTAGAAACTGGGACTTCCTGGGACTTCAAAGATATCCCTTACTGATTATAAAAAATTTTTTAAATTTTCTCCATTTAGTCCAGCATTAACTTTTAATATATTATGCAGACTAATTAATAATGTAAGATACAATTTCTTAACGCAAAAAACCGCTCTTTAATTTAAGAAAGAAAGCGCGAGAAAATAATAAATAGAAACGTCAGGGCATCGCATCAAAGTGAAGCAATTTTTCTCGTGAAAAATACTCTTCTTAAAATGTTCACAACTTTTAACATATTTATTACAACTATAATATTTAATAAATTGTACTATATATATAATTTCTCCATTTCCGATGTCTATGGACATTTGGGAAGCAATGTTCATTGATCAGATATCGATACAAGAAAGTTCGTTTTTGGGCCGAAAGTCACTGAGTTTATTCGATCTTCCTGACGGTGTTTGCGCACCTCGTAACATTCTGTTTGATATCCCGCTATGTACTTGTTTATTCGCGAAGAAACCGCGCCAGCCGGTAACTTCGGCTCGATTTTAATTGTTCCTATTCCGATGTTTGCGATCGAGGTCGCTCGGTTAGCGAGTCAAATAAAATAAATCGATCTGGGAATCGCGGCATCATTCGCGCATCCTCGTTCCGGCGCGGGTTTATGCAAAAATAAACTTTCGGTCGCGCGGTTATTTTATAAACGGTTTGTGCGTCGCGACGCCTAACTTTCGTCATCGGCTAATATAAAATTCAGTCCGAACAATAGAAAATCTGTCGCACGCGGTGTCGACGCGAACTTTTTATAGATTTTTTAGCGCGCTTCAAACGCGTCGAATCTTTTTAACTACTAAACCACGAGAGACATGATAAAACGGATTCGAGCCGTTCTGTCCTATAAACCAGCAAATTTGATCAACTCTCATCCGTTCATCCCTCATTTTTTTCCAACTTAATTTGTCCCTCGGTGTCACGCTAACACGACCAGGCTTAACGATCGCTATTTCCTGTATGGGCCCTAGCATGCTCTAATCCCTACGCATAAAGGCGACCGTGTGGATGTTAGTGGTTCAAATACAGAAAATAAAGGTGAACGATCCGGTGAAAAAAATCGGACAACGTATTTTTCCTCTTTCCTCGAGTCCCTCCTCGATGCTCGAAATCTTTAAAAGCATGCATCTAGGCCGCGCAGTACAAGCGGCAAAAAATTCATACAACGTTTTCCAAAGATTTCCCACCTTATGCAACACGAATTTCCATTTGAAATGCACCTGGGCTCGAGCGCGTTCGCGCGTCATTGCACGACAGAGAAAAGGGGCGTACCGGGGCGTATCAAAGGTCGCGTGCCGGCTGGTGTAAAATTAAGCAAAAACGCGCGGCGAGGCGATGCGATCGATCGGAGTCGACCCCGTAGTAGAATCAACAATCGCGTTTATCCGTCGACTCGATCGTATCGGTTCGATTCGGTTCGATTCGATTAGGTTCGGTTCGGTTCGATTCAACTCGTACGGTTTTAATCGAAAAGGAGCATTCGCGAGGTCCACGAGATGCCGAGCGTTCATCCCTTTCGTCCCGTCTCTTCCCTTCGCAATCCTCTCCGGAGGCGACGCTCTGCCGATAGAATATTATAGAAAGTTTTAGTCCCCTGATAATTCAATGATAGGATTGGAGGATGGATAAAACCGAGCGCGAGCTGCCAGGAAACCGGCACGGTGCCACTGATTGCACCGTGGAAGAGTAACGTGGACGGGAAGACGTACAAGTTCGCCAATTTTCGCCCGAGGAAATCCAACCCGTAGATTTCCAGAGCAGCTGGCTAAGCTCGACCGAGCCCGAATTCTATTCGAGACAACGAACGGGATCGTGCACGCCGCGATGCAAAAACTGCGTCAACTAACCCCCAGTCTGTTGTATGTAGTCGGTGATTAATTAAATCAGAGTCGCAGATGAATCACGTTCGCGTACGCGGCGTGGCGTGGCGTGGCGTGGCGTCGAGCTCCAAAGCCAGGTACGCAGCGAGACGGTCTTGGGAAATTCGAAAGCGTTCTAAATGTCACCTCGTCCATAAAGTCGCCTACTCTTCCACCATGAAAGGACGACGGCGCGGCGTGCGGGCACGGGTACGTCCGGAGGATCACGCTCGTAGACAACGATCGTCACCCGATATCGAGTGTCGACTCTTCCGCCATCGTTCGATCGGTTTCGAACAGGTTAGCCGCCGGACTACGCGGACGAAACCGGCTCCGGCGACCAGAACCGGTACAATTCCGGCTTGCGGACTTTTTACGAATTCCTCCTGTGTCCATCGAGAGACCTGTGGTTCACGTTGCCCTTCCTTACGTTTCCTCTCGACGCTGCACCCGGATCGATACGCGAAATTCCACGGAATCGATGCCTCGGCGCGACGATCACCCTCGGATTGCTCGCGCTCTTCTGTCTGCGATTCTGCCCGATTACACGAATAACGGGATTATTTCTCCCTCGAAGCTGCCGCGTCACTTTTAATCCTCGATCGGCGATACGTATTATCGTATCTCCGACCGGTATCGGTAATTCCCGCAAAGCGCCGCTGGTCTTCGCGGCTTTTCTCTGGCTCTCACGGCAACATTTCTGCGGTAAACTATCTGCGTTTCTGCAACTAACCGAATTCAAGGTACATATCGAATTAAGGGCAAACAATAATCTATCGGGGAATCGTTTCTGACGGCGCGGCGCGGCGTTGTTGGCGAGACGGGGAGAGTGCAAAGCTCTCGTGAATGCTCATTAATCCCGGCTTAAACAGATCCAATTGGTTCGGAAGAGTGATTACACCCATAATCACGGTAATTAATCCTATGATAAGGTGAACGCGCGAGGACGGCCTTAGCGCGTTCACCGGTTATCGATTCGGTTATCCCTACGCGCGTCCGTATCGTATTCGCAACCTGGTAACACGAGCAAACAGTGTCGCAATCGTCTAGCCGATATATCAAATGGAACACCGAGATAATGAATAAACAGTTGCCCCGCGGTTTGTACGACGAAACGTCGCGTCGCGTCGTTACCCTTGACAATCGCGACGCTCCGCGCGAGGCCATTCGTCGCAGCCATCTCGAAATTACACCGCGACTCGCGAAAGTATTTCTATACTTATCATACCGGTAGATCGTAAAATTCTGCTCGTCGCGTCGGTGAGAACGTGCCAATTAGCGGGCCTTAATTAGTCCTTCCTGCAAAGGGTATCGATCACCTTCGTGTCTAGAACGGAGAGAAAATTTTGGGTATCATCGGCTATGTCAGAGATTAGGTTTTACACATATTTTTCTGACTCGTTATAGAAACTAGTTTAGCGTTACATGTTAACGTTCAGATCGCCTTGAGATTGCGAAAAACTCACTTGTACCAATCAGTTTTTACCATTTTGCTGACTGACATAAGAAGGACAAATTGACTCGTCATTCTAGCTAGACTTTGTCTTCCGCGCGATGATCGTTTTGCTTCCTTCAATTATAGGAATCTACATATGTATGTATATTATTATGTTACAATAACATGTGATCTAGTTCTCCGAGTGACCGATGAAGAATAGCGATCTTTCTCGTTTAATGCGTGCGAGACGAAATTTTTACCAGGTTATCGAAAGCTAACGAATTTAGTGCACCGAACTCCCGTATAAAGTGACTGAAAAAAAAACTGCTTACAAAGACTATACATATTTTATGTAACGCTTCAGCACGGTGTAACGCGGTTGTATGCCTCACGGACACCATGTATAGTAGTCAGCAGCCATACAGGAATTCCATGGTCAGCGGACCGCCATAGTTCCAGATACGAGGCGGACCGGAATGGGAATTAATAAGCAGAATTCAAAGGCCGCTTTGACCGTTTATTGGGCCGCTCAATAATAGACGGGAAAGGATGGGGAGTGGGGAGGGGAGATACAGGTGCGAAACGCGGACAAACAAAAAGCCCGCGTACCGCTGCCTCATAATTAGCAGCCCTGAAATTGGTACACGCCACGGAGGGGGGAGCCGGACCAACTAATCAACATTGTCGCGTCACCGCTCATTGACCATCGCAACCTGCGGCTGCATCGTGTTTACATTTCGGATGAGCAAACTTATCCGAATCACCGACCGAATCGGACACGGTTCTAAGCGTCACCGGGTAGAACGATGCTCGTTTTCTGTGCCGTGCCGCTTCAAATTATTAGACTGCGGATCTTTTAAGACTAACTCACATTTTTATATAGTACGCGGCTCTATTTCTCCCGGGTTACGTTGTAGAAACGTTCGGAAAATTTGTCCGAGCTCCGTGGGATTGTTCGGATCAAGATTCATAAATGTACTTTATCGGTGCGCGCACAAAACGATTCGATCGAGAATATGTATATCTTAGAATCGCAAACTTAACCCGGATTCGTGGTCGAAGAAGAAGCAAAAGAAGAAGAAGAAGAAGAAGACGTTTGAAATTTTCATCGTGTACTCGTGAATAATTGACGCTGAAAATAACCGCGCCTCCGGGGATCCGCATTAACATGAACTTACGGCCGCGAACAAAACACTGTGAGACGAGAGGGTGCGATCTTGCTACGGCTACGGAGTGCACGCGCGTATACAGGGTGTCGTGTTTCAAGTGCAAAAGAATTCCGGGGGGTGTTTTAACGCTTGGGGCAAAGAAATTTTTATTTAACAAATTTGTCTTCGTTCTCTCCACGATTTCTCTCATTTCCTCCCTGTTTGAACAGAGGGAAAATACTAATTGGGATTTTATGCATTTTTCACGGAACTAGGTGGGTGCGATTTCAAAAGAACAGAAAAATTGAGAAAAATTTCACGATATCGATGTGTTAGCTTCTTCTCGTTCAAATCACAACAGAGGAAGAAAACATTTTTATTTCGCTTCGGTTTCTTGCTACATATTTGCAACACACATACTAGATCAGAATATAACTTTTTTTCTAAATCGACCGAACGACTTCAATTGTTCTGGGAAGCTAAAAGCATTAATTTAGTCGGTGACGTGGAACGAATGAAAATGTTGGAAAAATTGTACATATTTGCAAAATAGGAAATTATTATAAAAATTTCACGGAAAATTTGTCAATTGATTCGACCAGACTGCGGATTTACTACAAAATCAAATAAACACAATCATCGTATACTCTCTTCTATATCGTAGAAATTTCGTTTAAATCATTTTTTCGTAACAGCTAGAATTTCGAAGTACAGTGGCTCACGAAGTATTCGAATTTTATAATTGTACCAAACGACCTGATTTTTTATAATCAACTGAAAGCATTGGTTTATGAAATGATATGCAAAAAAATTTTCCAAAGAATTATAATTTACAAAGTTACCTGCAAAAATAAAAATCTTTTTTTAATTTTTTATTAGGGACCTTAAAGAAAATTTAAAATATACGTTTTGTAGATCTATGTTAGTTATACACATGCTGAAAATTTCATCAAAATCGATTAACATACACACGAGCTACAAGCGATTAAAAATTGTGAAAATCGCAGTTTTACGCGAGTTTTGATTAGTTTCTGCTTAAAATCCACAAAATCGTACATCTTTCGATGCGTTTCGTTTTCTCCTGCGTCAACCGATTTTGATGAAATTTTCAGCATGTGTATAACTAACATAGATCTACAAAACATATATTTTAAATTTTCTTTAAGGGCCCTAATAAAAAATTTAAAAAAATGCCTTTTCCATTTTTGCATGTAACCTTGTAAATTATAATTTTTTGGAAAATCTTTTTTGCATATCATTTCAGAACCCGATGCTTCTAACTGATTATAAAAAATCAGGTCGTTTGGTACAATTATAAAAAAGTTATTTTGTTTCAAAGTGCGTTCGAATACTTTCGTGAGCCGCTGTATGTACATAGAACGTCGCGACGTCGCGATTCGAAGATCGTTGCGCTTAGGGTCGTTTGAAGAACCACCCTTGACAGTGTCGGGAGCCGGTGGTTTCCCAGTCAAGTTTAAAGCCGGCGAATCGATCCGTCGTAAAATCTAATCCCAGCACCGGGAACAGGCCTGGTACACAGTGGCGGCAACGGTGACAGGCGATGACCTAGCCGATCACCGTTATAATTGCGAGTGTCCTGATTAACTCTGTCCCGGCGCGAACCCGAGTCCCCAGACAATGACCGGGACCGGGTTCCCCTTCCGAAAGGCCGCGAAACGAGCAATTAAATCCGAGGAAGCTGCATGCACGCATGTTCTCGTGCTCTGCCGATTATTTACGTGTCGCGTCGCGCTTCGGTTGAATGGGGGAGGACGGGAGGACACGTTGACGGCGCGGCACGGCACGGCCGGCGGGCCGAGCAATAAGTGTAAGTACATATTCGTTGATGAATCACGAGCCTGACGATCGAGATGCTCCCGAGAATCATGTACCGTTGCTTAACCTGCACGTTAAAGCGTATCGACGCGACGCGCGCGAAATTCCGGTGTTGCCTGGACACTTATGCGATCCCTGATACGCGAGGATGCTACTTGCAGAGTAAACTGCGTATCGGAGCGCAATTCTATGCATTTCCTGTTGCGCCGCTTCCTGGACGCTTGCTTACGCGATTCCTAGCACGCTAGGGCGCGAGGGTCCAGTCTACATAGTCGGTCTGTCGGTGGGACAACGATGATCGAAAAAATGAGTTGACCTGTGCTTAACCTGTACCGTGATTCGCAGCGTATCGACGCGCGCAATTGCGAGCTTTTGTGCATTTCCTGGACGCTCGAGAGGTCCGTAGCACGCGAGAGTCCCGGTCCGGTCTCGGTTCCAGTCGTCGATACGCTGATATTTGCAGGTCTACGGCCCTGCCGTTTTTGTCGGACCAGGACTCGTTGGGCTTACCTGACTTTTCCGCCGCAAAATTGGCAGGCAGTGCCCTGCCAACCCTCGTGGCAGACGCAGGTGCCATTGACACAGTCGCCGTTGACGCAGCTCTCCGTGTCGCAGGTCGTATTCGTCGTGAGCGACGTCGAGGAGGAGGAGGCGGCAGCGGTTACGTGCACCACCCAGCAGATCAGCACCGCCCACAGTAACGGCCACGACACCGCGATTACACCGCACTGATCCCGTATCACCTCACGACACTGGCCCCCTTTCCGACGGTATTTCGATTTATATAGGAACAAAAACATCTGCACGACCTCTGCCATTTTGATGGGCTTCCATGTCAGAGACAATGGCCGACGGCGACCCACCGAACGAGACACATACGGACACGGGCACCACTGTCTCGCGCGTCTCGATGCAACTCGCTCTCTCGCCTCAGTCGCCTCGCCAAGCGCCGCTCCGATCGTCGAGAGTGCGCGCCCGCCACCGCGCGGATTGCCGCGGATCCCAATCCCAATCCCAATCCCAATCCCAATCCCAAACCCACTGAATCCCACGTCCCACGGTCCACGGTTCGGAGCAACCACGGCGACCACGGCCACGGGCCGGTATGGCTCCACGGATACTTCCACTTCCACTTCCACACAGATCCGTCACTATCGGCCACCGGCTCTATCCAATAGTTCGAAGGCCCTGCCGAGCCACGGCGCTCGGCTCGGAATGCCGCTCCGATTGACGCGCGATGCCCGCGAGATTCCACTTTCACGCTAATCCTACCGCGATCGGTTCCCACAAAAATCCAAATGAATACTGGCCTCCAATGCTTAGAACACAACGTATATCAGTCGCGTTTTCTGCTCGGTACGGTTAGCGTTCGATTTACGACGATTCGATCGCAGTTACGAACACGCATACGCGAGAAACAAATAGATTTCACGATTGTAGCACGTATCACGACAAAAGCTCTTACAAATCTATACGACTCAACAATTTCGTAACGCTCGATAGGTTTACCATTGCAACCATAGACTTATATGTAGACATAGACTGTACGAAGCGCTAAAGCCTGCAATGGCGGCGCGGGGTATAAAGAGTGTGAGAGAGAGAGAAATAGCCAGTGGTATCGCGCTCTCTTTCTAATTGACGAGTTGGTGGGGAGAGATTCGCCCAATGAAAGTGGGGAGTGCGTAGGAAGTGAGAGTTGACTGGCTCGCTACTCGCTACACCTCCACCAACTATTGGTGTGCGAGTGAGATAGAGGTCCCACCGCGAGGGATTAGCGCTTCGTACGTACAGGCGGCGCAGTCTATCTCTATAAGTCTATGATTGCAACATTAGTCTAATAATAAAATTGCAACTGTGCTCCGCCATCTCCTTTCGACGGGTCCGTAGCTCCATCTAGGATTAAATACTCGAGTTTCTAGCCAATTGGAGTGAAACTGTTTTCCGCTAGATGGCGCCGTAACGTGTTTTCTCATAGCGGTTTATTTGAATTCGGTACTGCAGGCTTGGAGAAACGTTTTCTCCAGTCTTTCTTTTCGAATCTAATTGAACACGTTACTAAAAGTTCAACCGCTCCACTTTCATGAAAAAAGATAGACACTTTATTTTACACGTCTGTAAAATCATACGAAAGTAATGGGAACGATTCACGGTTCGAAGTAATGGGGTTGATAGATTAACTCGATAATCGTTTCACATTGCAGTGATGTTCAGTCATGTTGGATGTACACACGGGTGTACATCGTGACCATCGTGACTGTGTAAAGCGGCCCCTACCCCTACACGGTCAGTCGGAATGTCAGTCTTGTCGAAGATAGACATTCTGATTGATCGTGTAAGGTTAATACTGACGGACTGATGAAGTGGACAAGTGGACTGACGGATTTTCAGTTATTTTGAAATCCGAGCTCCAATCACGGGAAATGGAGGGGAGACTAACAGTCTGAATAATGGTGTAGAGCAGGCATGTCCAGAAGTTGCTCGATCGGAAATTGGAGGCATTCTCGAGGAATACTTTTCGGGAGAAGTGAGGGTATTCCACTGATATACTTTGTGAATGCCTCCGATCCAGCAACTTCTGGACATGCCTGGTGTAGACTCAACCGTTTTGTTTTGTCATTACAAGCAAACATGGAGGACGTACGCGAATTTCAATTTGATTTAGAAGAGTTACCAGTTGGTGACGACTGTTTAAAACGTTTCATTGAAGCTTATAAAAGTTACCCTGAATTGTAGAACATAGTTCATCCGAATTACATGAACAAATATAAAAAACAGACATCACTAGAAAAACTCCTAATCATTTATAAAGAAATTAAGCCATTAGCTGTTTTGAAGGACGTTACTAAGAAATTAAATACTTTACGTTCGAACTTTAGACGGGAGCTTCGCAAAATTAAAAGTTCGACAAGATCTGGATGTGGAACAAGTGATATATATAGGCCTACCTCATGGGTCCTTCACTCATTAAAGTTTTTACAAGATTCGGAAAGCCCGGCTCCTTTGATAAACGATGAAAATGACGATCCACAGGTTTATTTTTATTTCTATAAATAAACTAATAATAATTATTAATATTAATAATTTTTATTATTATATATTATATATACTATTATTATTTAATTATTATTTTTTATAATATTAATAATAATTATTATAATAATAATATGATAATGCACATATGATTAAATTAACGATCCTCTATGTTTATTTATTTCTCTTTTTACTGTTCAAAACAATGTAGGTAATCATTAATAACAGGAACAAAATTATTTACAAACATTACTTTCATACATTAATTAGTAACAGGAACAAAATTATTTACATACATTAATTTCATACATTAATTAATAACAGGAACAAAATTATTTACGAACATTAAGCTTTTTCGTTACATACAAATTTAATGAAAAACCTTACTCTAAAAAAGATTTAAATCATGAAAAATCACAAGCAGTTTCATATTCTCTGTCAGTGCCTTTCCTGCGAGTAGTAGTCAGGGGTTGAAAACAGTTATGATATCGATACCGGTTCTTGAAATAGTTATGAGAACCGAAAAAATGTTATAACAGTTATGAGAATATCGGTTGAGAACCGATATTATAACGGTTCTAAAACTGTTATTTTTCGGTTCTGGATTTCGGTTTCGGTTCCGGTTCTTCTCTCACACTTCAGAAGCTATAATATGTCCCGTTTCGGTCTCATATCAGTTTTGCAGTTCTGCAACTGATATTTTTTTGGTTCTGTATCTGCTATTGTCCGGTTCTATGTATGATATATGTATAATAAGTAATAAGTAATGATGGCTTACCGCATAAATGTCGTACGTCCTCATTTAGCCCTAGTTCATACAAGGCGAAAACCGCGCGATTTTTGTTTTTTAGCCCTAGTCTAGTCCAGACCAGCGTTACCATATTTTGATCCCTCTATCCCTTCCGGCCCCTTACCCTTCCGCCTCCTCGCCCAGTTTCGCAGCGTGCCTCTTCCCACTGGTTCCCACTAACGCTGGCGACAGTGGCGACACGCTGGCGTACGGTACGCGTCAGCGACTAGTGGGAAGACGTACGCTGCGAAACTGGGCGAGGAGGCGGAAGGGTAAGAGGCCGAAAGGGATAGAGGGATCAAAATATGGTAAGGCTGGTCCAGACACGGCGGAAACCGCGCGATTTTTGTTTTTGATTGTTCGATCGCGCGGATGCGTGTGAACGAATACATAGATGCTAATGTAAATAAGGTCCGTGCGGTTCAAATCGTGCGGTCGAAAACGCGCGGATTCCGCCGTGTCTGAACGGGCCCTTAGAATTAGTTTCCGAAAACGATGCACTAAACTAAACTAATAGATTCGGGGACATATAATCTATGTATAAAAATATTGTTTTATATACATTTGTAACGTAGATATGTCTGTGATATCTGTACAGCATAAAAGACAGTCAAAAATTATTTATTGCATATAAAAATTAAAATTTTTTACAAAAATTGAACATACCATATTTATGTATTAGTATGACATCTATACATTACTATGTTTGATTTGGGTCCTAATTGATCATTTATTGGGTTTGAAAAAAAAACATGTTAGTACGTGAGAATTGACACTTTAATTTGGTATGACTTCATTGTAATTTAATCTTATAATTAATACACCATATTAATCATTTGTGCAGTCATTTTTGAACGATTCGGTGATAAAATAAATTTTAATCCCGAAAATAAGACGCTTACGCTTGCGTTGGTGGAATTGCTAAAACAGCTTCTGCACAAAATTCAATGTGCAGTAGTGTAGCTGCAGTTTTCGCAAGTACCTCAAAAACTAAGGCTGAGCGGCGCGGTTACATGTATAGGAAAAAGTTGTTTAGAATTTTGAGTTTTACAACATATTCAAATTTTATCAAAATCGGTGAGGTGGGACCTTTTATGCATAATTACCAAAATTCTTCCAGTTCATTTTCAATTCTACAATGTATAATGCCTTGTCTTGATTGTGTTTGAGAACAGGCGGTTTCCGCCGTGTCTGAACTAGGGCTAAAAAACAAAAATCGCGTGATCGGAAACGCGCGGTTTCCGCCTTGTCTGAACTAAGGCTAAATGAGGACAACATTTACCACATTTATGTACTTATTATACATATGCCATGCATAGAACCGAACTATAGCCGATACAGAAACTATAGCCGAAAAAAATATCAGTTGCAGAACTGCAAAACCGATATGAGACCGATACGGGACATATTATAGGTTCTGAAGTTTGAGAGAAGAACCGGAACCGAAACCGAAATCCAGAACCGAAAAATAACAGTTTTAGAACCGTTATAATATCAGTTCTCAGGAACCGTAATAAGCCGATATAAGCCAGAACCGATATTCTCATAACTGTTATAACATTTTTTCGGTTCTTCATAACTGTTTCAGTCAGAACCGATTGTATAGTTGTTCATGAGAAATTACAGTATTTCTCGAGAAATTTAAATCTAGGAAAATTCTTATGAATCTCTCATTTATTTTGTAACATATTCTCGGAAATGAACAAATACGCGTATGTTCTACCATCAATCAATACATGCTACTATTAAAATATTTATTATAATCCGCAGTACTTGATTGAAAAATAGCTACATACTTTACAATCTGATACTCTTCTCTTTATGGACTAATTTTAAACTCAAAACATCCATCTCAGCAAAAACCGCATACAGTACAAAAAGTAGAAATCTCAAGCTTGAAAATGGTTGTTTTTCCATCAAATTTGGATACATTGTGGCAAAGTTACAGTAGTTTCAATATTAAGCGAATTTTGAACTTGCTGCGGCCGCTGAAATCGGGCAAATACTCCATTGTGCGGCGCGGCGAACGGCCGTACTAATGGTGAGCGCCACTGGCGGCAACTCATGTCGGGCGAAGATATTTTGCTTTTTGATTCGAAAAAATGTTGATGGTACAAACTTTAAAGAGTGGTTTCTCAAGATAAAAGTCTGCTTTATCGCGTGATACAGTTAGATTTTACGGCGGACCCTTATTTTTTATGATAAACTGAAAAATATCCTCAACAATTGAGGCAAAAGTGGTGTCACTCCATCTGTAACATGTTTAAACATTCGTAATGTATTAATATTGAATATCACTGTATTCGGGAAGGTCTACACAATCGTTTGCTGCAAAGAACAATCCAATATCTTTTGTAATAACATCAGAATATTTGTTTAAAGTTGAAAAATGTTTTTTTTTCAAAATCAAGTTTCTCAAAAACTGTGCGTCTAGGGGAAAAATTAAGGGCAGATTCGGAATAAGCGTGAAAAACTCTATAAGAATTATCCAACAATAATTGTGGAACAAATTTGGCGATGGCAGTGATAATCGAATCGGAAACTTTCTTCCAGCTGTTTTCCGTGTAACATTTTGTTTATTTTCTCGTTTCTTTGTTATAATAAATGGAAGCTTATGTTTTTCATTCTTCAATAAGCTCCTTTTCATTTCCCATCAGTTTTGATGATTATACTTCTGAATTGTGAATGTTTTCTCTAAAATCCGTATATCAATGTCTCCGATCGGAAACATTCTGCCAGGGGTTGTACAAGGAGTACCAGCGACAATCGCACTGATACGTCGGGTGATCGTTCGTCAAGTGATGTACGTCAAATAAACGTTCAAATACTTCATTATGTTTAATTTTATTGTATTTTATATATGAGAATACAATATACCTTCGTGATCTCGTTCGTCGAGTGATCTATCACTCGTCAAGTATAAACCTTTAAATACTTGGTTTTACTTATTTTTATTGCGTTTCATATAGGAGAATACAATGTACCTTCAAACTAGTGGGTTATTAAATCATTTCAACGAAAAAATGATTTCATTAGTTTTGATATACCGGGAGAATCACGAATTGTGATCATTAACCTTCCGTCGGGCGCAACCGATCTGAGAGGCATAGCGCGATCATTTAGATTTAGGTACCTCGAAAATAGTCACCCCTATCCTTGGGGAAGGCTCAAAAGGGCGACCGTATGGGTATAGACGGCACCAAGTGCACTATTTCCCTAACAGCAGTTGTTTAAATGAACTTAATCAGATGTTTATCATGTTTTTTGAATGTGGGCCCGTCAAGCACATTGCGCCCGAACTCGGCAGTCCGGATATTGCGCCCGACGGAAGGATAAGTAGAGATTACTATGTAATTAGCTGTCCGATCGAAAATATTTTTATCACATATACATGCCTTCAAAGAAACTTGCACGTGTATAGCACATTTATTATAAAAAACGTTAAAATAGCAATTTTTTGCAATTTTAAAAATGTTATGATACGTTTACGAATTCGCCTTAAAATCCTCTAACAGATAGGCGTGAAAAAATTATATGTTTATTTGCAAAAAATTCAAAGTTACCTCGAAAAAACATTTAAAAAAATAGTTGACGAAAAATTTTTTGTAATCACGTTAAAGCTCTCCTGAAACCATGCAAAAGCTGATGAAAAGACTTTCAATCGCACTGCTAATAACAGAGTGATCTTTACTGATCACGATTCGTAATTCACCCTGTATAAAAAAACGGGATTCAATGTTTTTCAATATATCCATATATTTCAGATGGGAGTACGTCCGAAAAGGGAAGTAAGGAAACCTGAAAAGTGCAATTTTCTTTACAGTTACACTGATTAAAATGTCTTTACGATAAACAAGAAAAAAAGTGTCGTAGAAGGAAAAAGAAAATTTATATTTCTTGTATGGCAACATTTATTTTAATGCTTGTTACATATTCATATTATTGTTAGACTTTGTTAAAATCATTATCGCGAGTGAAAATGCAACAATTTTGAATTTCACCGATACAATGTTACTTAGCACTAAATTAATTTTGTTACGCCGCAGGGGGTTGGTGAAGGGATAATATATAAATTACACAAAAAATTGAGAATTTAAAATTTACTAATATTGTTCTTTATTAAGGCATCAAGGTTACAATCTGAGTTTTTGTTTAGATAGTACACTTACGGCACACTCCCTCGGAGTCTCTCTGTTATGTTTGTGGAGCGGGATTCAATTCAAAGCTATTCGACAAGTTTTCCCGGGCGTCGGCGCGGGCGGCGGTAACTGCTACATCGGCGTCGCCGTTCTGTGACCGGAGCCGCTGTTTCGCTGCCTTCAGCGCAGATCTCGCCGCGTTGGCGAATTCTGCTCGGTTCGGCCTGGGGAACGACTTGTTCCTCCATACAGCCGCTGTAACATTCATTTGAATCTAGATAAATATTTCTAAACAGTAAATTAATCAAGGCAAACAATTAATAATGAAATTAAATTAAATCAAAGATGTGCAAGGCTTACCATACATGGCCTCCATTATCTGGCTTGAAGCCACTGGCACCTGCCCACACGTACCCGGACAGTGCGTTGCCCGCGAAAGCCTCTCTGAAGCATCGGTTCACCGCGTCTCTCACATTGCGGCCACCCAATTGGGCCAAGAATGTTACCTGAAAAAACAATAAACATACTTTTACTGTGTGTGATGCAATATACTTATGCCTCGTACAGACTTGCGCCGCGAACGCGCGCATTTCGGCAAACATTTCGACGAACATTTCGGCGCGCCGAACGGCAAACGGAACGGATTTGTGGTACATATTTCCATAATTTCTTGCAAACAACTATGGGAGCTGCAACGGCGTATACTACACAAAGAAATACAGAAAATGTTGGCAGTTTATTGAGTGAATTAAAGTTTCAAAGTGAAATGTTCAGGTCTGTACGAAGCATTAAAGATTCAGATTCGAGATTAAATGACTTGAGATGTTATGACATTTCCACGAACATTTTGACGAACGGCGTGCATTTCGGCGCGCTTTCGTGCGCGCACGAACACCGCACGGTTCGCCGCGCGGTTCAAGTCTGTTCACTTCACCGTGCTGTACGCTCGGTCCACGAGGTCCCGCGATTGCGCGAACTCCCTCTTAACAGTAAGTTAGTAAGTAAAACTTTTGTAAATATATTTCGTTCGCGCGAATCGTAGGATAAGCATAGTTATAAGGTAGTAGATAAGTTGGAAATAAGGATAGCTAATAAGAGCGGCTTGAGGCGTGGGGGGGGGGGGATTGAAGGGAGGATGAAATTATGTATTTGTAACCCCGAGGGGATTAAAAATGAAGCTTATATAAGTATATTGACCAATGCGTTTGAACCCCTTCTAAACGGTCATTATGCCCTTTCAATGCGCCTCGCCAATATTATTGATGGGCGTATTGACAATATTATTGAATGTCTAGGGGCCGCTTAAAACACGCTAAATGATAACACTCTGTTTCTCATTATCTGCATCGTTGTATTGAAAATCATGTCGATACAAAATGCGAGGAGTTAAGAGATGCATGCAAATCTAATGATTTGTACAATTAAAAAAGTACTTTTAATTTTGCAATAACGATGTCAAGTCGTTTTAACATCTCATGCCAAATGTTGAATTATTTATTAATATAAGACAGTACATTTGTTCTTGTTTCGTAAAAAGAAACACAGTAACAAATCTAGTTTTGTTATATTTTTAAATTCATACAAATATTAGCTATAACATCAAACATATCATAAAATACGTATATCAAAAGCATTTTTTTTTGTTTTCATAGTGCTATAGTAAAAATATTCGTGTGATATTCCTCCATTCTATTATTTACTGTGTTGTAAATTAATCTATAAAAATGCCTAACAATATATTATGCGTCTACATCTTGAGGCACCTGATGCATAATATGTTAAAAATTCTGTAATAATAAATATAATAACTTCTAAATCTGGCCACCGACCATTACATACATACTTTCTATTATTTGTAACAATTGCTATAACATAACGTTGATTTTACTATTCTACGAACTTACGTTTAAAAAAGAGGTATTAATATAACAATAATTATACTAGTAACGGATAGTTACAGTAGATTTATCTCAAATTATTGCTTCTCCTCTACGATTGTGAATGATAAAAAAATTTATAAAAATGACGAATCACGAAGAATCGAAGAATGTATTTATAAAAAATGTTTGGAAAGTAAAGTATGAGGTAGACCCATGTTACTCGTACAAAGAATGTTCAGCTGAGTTTTATGCGTTCGACTTTTTGGTCCATTATAATTTCTTATGTAAACTCGTGCAAAGTTTGTGCCCACATTAGGTCTTTTTACAATGATCGTATAATACGTTTCGAAACAATAACTTTTCATACTGTGCTTATTTGTTAAAATTGTAATAAATATAATGATAATACAATCCTGATT
>CM052311.1:13888879-13935531 GCA_028455605.1 Lasioglossum malachurum
CTGTGAATAGCGTGTCTTCCTACTTTCTATGGAGGTTATAAGTTAATCACATATATCGTTCAGATTCAGTAGTTCTAATAGTTCAGGCTCTAAATGAATTTGAACGACAACGCTGTTGGACGACCTAGGATTCAGCTACTGCGAGAGAGACACAGGTCCGTCGTATCCGTTCGAAGTTCACTGCGACGGTCCCGACCTCAGACTTTATTGGTACTTATTCAGCAGGCTCCCAGAAAACCAGAAGAGGCACGTATATACACCGCCAGCAGCTATTATCGCGGTTCTCGAGTGTCCAAGTATGGTGGAATCGTTGACCTCGAACGGATAAATTCGAGGTCAATAGTCGCAGATCGTTTGATCTCTCGATTCCAGCGAGAGTCGGTGACCAATGGTCTCGATGTCGATAGGGCGCGAGTCGAGAGTCGTTCCGAAGCAAAACACTGTCGATTGCGGAAAGTCGACTGTACAATAGGGAAGCATGATATTGAAGGAGGTTCAACAGTTTCGAAACCGATGACATAGCTATAGCTAATCGAGGAACCACGCACAGTACGGTAAGTATTTTGAAGTATGTAACTAAAACAATTCTGTGTAGCTCCGGGATGTTGCAAGTAATGCAGGCAATTTTTATTGTGCATATAAATCCGCAGTCTAAAAATCGTAATAATATATTTGTCAGTTTAGAAATCGTAGGTACTTACTGATTAAGGTTATCCATCATCTTGTAATCACCGCCAGAGGTGTTAATCTTGGTGATAAGGCCCGGCTGCAGTTTGTTCATGAGTTTGCAAAAAAGCACGCCATCTCTTAAGGCGTCTTCGTAACTCACACCTGAAAAGAATTATTTGTTGATTATTAAACAAATAATTTT
The DNA here is from genome assembly GCA_028455605.1 of Lasioglossum malachurum. Lineage (NCBI taxonomy): Eukaryota > Metazoa > Arthropoda > Insecta > Hymenoptera > Halictidae > Lasioglossum > Lasioglossum malachurum. The sequence continues at coordinate 13,889,751 of CM052311.1, forward strand.
CATTTGTTCACAGCAAGTATACTCGACATGAATATTTATAGAGTTACATTAAAGGGTCTTTCTCTTTATCAACACGTGGATTGCCACGTCGCACAGTGGTCCGGTAGCTCGCTTTTTGTGGACAAAACTATTGTAGCGTTATTTCACGGTTTAATGTTATATTATTATGTATAGGTCGTTGGATTCGTCTTGATACCAGTTAGAATAATATGAAGTAAAAAATATATGTTAATACTTAAAAAATTGAGATAACCTTCTCATTTTTTTGTAAAAAAAATTTTTTGTTCAATTTTTTATATTGAAGTTTGTAGAAGAGTGAATACTGATCAACTTTTGTTCGAAACATTTTTTTGTCAGATCATCGGAAATATTTGAAACATCGTGTTAACAATGCTCATACAGTGCATACTACGGTCTAGAAATCGCGAGAAAGTAGCCAAGATTTAATTGTTCATAAGAATTATATAAAATCTAGTATTGATGGGTTTTCGGGGTCTTTGACTACGAATCTGACATTAAAAATTCAAAATTCGAAATGGCGGATCCAATATGGCATACCTAATAATTTTGATATAATTCTATAAACTATAATATAAACTGTAAATCATACGTGTGTAAGTTTAAAATGCGTGACGCGTTCAGAATGTAGCATTAGAGCGCGTACTTACTTCGAACGACTGCTTGTTAAAATACACGTAAAATTATAACCGGCTGGAACCGGCAGCTAAAATTTACATGTGTACATATATGTTGAAGGTCTAAGCTTTCAGAAAAATCAAGTCTGAATGCTAACGTTTTTAAATATTTTTTTAAAACACTACCTAAAGTTTACATTGCACTTAACTTTATATCCTTCGTATATTTATTGAAACGTATGTTTATATTACCATTAAATAACTGAAATATACCTGCTTACATATACGAAAATATAGTACAAATTTTCATTTCAGCATTGTGTGAGGAATAATTAAACTATTTAATTGTTTCTCCAATTTCATAATTTTGAACTTCAAACGATATATCTGCTCAGAAAGTTATCCAAAAGACCTAATATTTTGAATTTCGAGGTTTCAAAGTGTTCTTGTTTGAGAGAAAAAAAAATTTTGTAGAAATTTGAAAGTCGAAAAATTGAATTTTGGCCACAAAATGCGGGCTCCGGGACCACTGTGCGTCGGTCACCTAAATTGATTTTTATCGTGAAATATTCGTACATATGAATTATATTTACAGTATGCAGAAGGTATAATGAACGTGCTGCTTTGATCAATTTTAACTTTCCTGTTCCGGTTACGATATTGCTGGCATTTCTGGAAGTGTGACTCGGAAGTTTTTAAATAGTTCTCATTTCCCGCGTCAAGAGACGTCACTGAATTCCCTCGTCCGCGGGACGTATGGAATGTAAGATAGCATATTTTCGTCCGGAGGCAGAGAATCGATAAAAACAAAACAAGAGCGACAGAACAATGAAAAGAATGCCGGGAACCACAGTGGCACCAGGATAGCAGAAAAAACAAACGATTCCTCTCCCCCGCAAGTAACGACATGCGCAGTCAGCGTCAGCCATCGATTTTCATTGTCGGTTGCGCGATTATCGGCTCTCGAATGAACGAACGAACGACAGACTCGTTTCAGTTCTTCTTTTTACAGTTGTGTTCTTTTTTTCACAGACCCTCCTCTCAACCTCCCTTTTGCCAGAGAGTCGACACGGGTCGGGGTTTACCCGCGAAATAATAACAGAGGCTGCGTGCACCAGCACTCGTTCATGGCGCCCCATTATTCCAAGAGGCGCGCCAAGGGGCATGGCATTTTTTGCCGTTCGAATGAAGGACCAGGAAAGACCGCCTCTCCGTCTTTTCCCGTCGCCTCGGCTCTTTTTGCTCGTGATCGTCGGGGCAGCTTCGATCACCGCCATCATTGTCTTTTCCGTCGTCGTGGCTCGCGCTGCGAAGCGCTCCCGTCGCCATTCGAAAGACACGCTGCATCTCGAAGTGCCAGGAGCACAGCATCCCCAAGGAGCTCACACGGCTTGTCACTTGTCAGCCCTGTGTTTCGTTATTGCCAACCGTTCACCTACCCCCTCCCCTCCCCATCGACTGCCAGTGGCCCAGACAACGTCACGTTTCGATGTATCGAACTTATCGACGCGGCACGCTACCTGGCGACCGGCTTTATAAATTGTATCGATGCACCACCGGCCGCCAGAAGAAGCGCTGCGGTCGCTCCGGGCGCAACAGGCGGCCGCAACGGATAGAAACAGATTAGCACGCTATCAGCACTCACTTTGGTAACAGTCTTCGTAGTTTTGTAACATCTTATTATTAAATGCAATGCATTCTGCTGTAAGATTATTGTCACATTACAGTTGAGCAGCTGTACGGACATCACACTGAGCATTTTAAATGACAACGAAGTAGTCTACGAACTAGATTCATTTTCTTTATGTCAATGTACAACTATGGAGGTCCAACACCTGTGATGCTGCCACGGTGGTCAACGGTGACCGACATATTTGCTTAAAAGTCATAAAGTATTATTAATACAGGAAGAATGGGAATTATTTTATACATTATTTTGTGCAGTAGTCTCTACTTCCATATGATCTTTCAGGAAGGGAAACATAGGGACTATTGAAATAGTAGTATTAGTATTTAACAATTAAGGATTGTCGGCAGTGGCGCACCCAGGATGTAATCTTAAGGTGGGGGGAGGGCGAGTTGAACCCAGCCCTAGGTTTTGCGTGATTTTTCTTTTTAGTCAAAATATCTGTCAACGATACCCACGGCTATTCCGCGATTTTAATTTTGAAAGCTAAACATTTTTTTCTTGGGGGGGACTTGGCCCCCTGCCCCCCCCCCGGGTGCACCACCGATTGTCGGTCTTTCCTATTAAAAACCAGAAGGGGAGCAGTTCACTCTTTCGAAACTGGTCAGTAAAACAGTCTTGCAGATGGCACGATTGAGGGATCCATAGTTCGGGCGCTATATTCTAGTTAAGCGATAGTCAGCGATGGTAATATATGCAGTATCTATGAATATGAAAGTTGCGGAGTTACTAAGAAAACATACCGAGCCTCGAGTATTCCTCGAACTGCGCTCTCCGCGTGGCATGCATAAATTATAAAATAACGCGCACTATGCGCGCATGGATCTATGAAAATTTATGGCCACGAATGTCACTCGTGCCTGCATTCAATGGTAATTTTGCGTTTCGATAACTAGTGATTCATTTTCATAAACTCTCATGCGCTGAACACGAATCCAAATATCATTTTTCACTACCCTGAATTTTTGAGAAATTTTGGATGAGAAACGAGATTGTCAACTTTAAGAATTTATTCTGCTCGAACCATAGAAGTTACAGAAATAACACTTACGTAGAAAGATTCTGTAGACTCTTCCAAATACAGCGGTGTAATTTTTAGAACATTATTAACATTGAAATGCTTCCATTTTTAGCTACAACAAACGACGACGCGAGTTGTTCGAAAGACTACTACCCTGATCCTGCAAGGACGACATGTCACGTGGTTTCGCGATGGACGGAGCGCCACCGAATGCCTACCCGAAAATCTGTTCGCCTAGTACAAAACTGGTCGTGTGCTTGAATTCTCGATTGACGAGCCTTCGACAGCCGATCAGTTTCAGATACTACGGCCAGTTCCGTTCAATTAGCTGCGAATCGATTACCGTTGCTCCTACAGTCGTCTACGAACATTGGTCAATTCTCATCTCTCACCAGTAAAGAAAAGTGGCGCGGCTGTTGCATGCAATTGACCACAAAAATTAAAATTAGCGAGGTAGAAAATGAAAATACTGAAGGTATACATACTATAATATCTTACTTTTCAGACACAACAACGAACCAATTGCTATTATACAAGGTACTAAACAAACACGGTTGGTTGCAATTTGAAACAGTGAAAAGATTCAAAGAACGTGAGTATATGGATGCATTGCTCTTGCAACTTATTCAAACCATTAAAGAGAGAAATAAATTTCTATTTGGTTTCTGTGTGTCGCGATTGTGTCAAGAGCAATTTTTAATTTTCTATAAAAATCCGCAGTCTAAAAATTACTTGTGGGTGGACCATACAACAGGCTACAAATCCTCGGTTGCGAAGACCCTATTCAAGTTGGAATGAAGTGGAAACAACCTCTTGAAATGCATCAACTCCTCAGTCGTATGGAACGAGGACTCAACAAATACCGTCCCCAATGACTATGCTGTCACTACAACATTAGAGAACGGTAGAAGAATAGAAGGAGGAGAAGAGAATTGTGCGCAGCTTGAAATATCCTTGTCAGGCGCGTGTCACTCGAGTCAAACGATCCGAGTAGACCTTCCGCTTTTCCACGTTATCCAGGCAACAGCCGAGAGCAATTGGCATCAGCATCCCGATGGAACGCGGGCAACCGGTGTAAACAACCGAGAGAATGACATGCTGATACGTTCCTGGTAGCGTCGAATCGCGGTGAGATGTCGTAAACGCGAGAGGATGACAGAAAATCGATAGAAACGCCTTCCAGACCCTGTCCACGATGTCCTGCGAGATTCTTCTCAGGTTTCTTTCGTCCTAGCCCGCGAGCTGGCTCGCGGGATGCTGGCCTGATATTTTTCAGACGCCGCGTGTCTTATCGCGTGTCTTCGTTCGCGTCGATATACGCATGGCGAAAAAATATCGGCCCGCAACAATACCTATTGGTGGATCGGCGATATTTCTGCCGGTGATACGATCCTGTTACGGTGACACGTCACGGTCGTCATGTCCTGGCGATTTGACGTGAAATCGATAAAACGCCGCGGGGCACGCTTCCACCCCGCATTCGCATGTAAATTCAGTTGGCCTTCGCGCTTCGTGTCGCAGCTAATGAACCTTCTGCTGTCCAATACTTCTTTTTATGGAAATTAGCTATGGAAGGCTTCTGACCCTTCTGACATTGAAAATTATTAATTTCCAATTCTTACATAGCTGATTATAAGAATAATTAATTTATTATTGTCACTTTCCAAGGTTCATTTGTTCTTAGACATTCTAGATATAGAATGTCACGACGATTGAAGATGTGACTGATCCCTACACTGAGGCTGTTATGCATTTATGACAGAAGTGTGACGAAAAATTGTGAATACATTAGAAGAATTCAAGAATATTATTATATTATCTTCAACCTATTGAAATTATTGAACGGGGAGATATATGTATATTGAATGCTCAGTCGTATTTTTAATTGGCAAATGTTGCTTTGCAGCGCTAGGAAAGGTAATGTAATAAGGTATGTAATTCTCGCTGTCCGTGACAGACAGAACCTAACACAAGCATTCTGATTTGGATGTGTGCGCTTGCTTCAGAGCTGGTATCGATTTAACGTCAGTTCCATGTCATAAAGACGTCAAACGCACGGTTTTCACCAGGACAACATCCCCGGGCTGAATTTACGACTAGAAGTGAGCAACAGGTCCCGCGGGAACGGGAGCATGTGCGCGCAGAATCCGCTTTTCCTCCATTTTTCCAGTAGCCACTGTCACGGTGCAGTATAATGCACAGTGGCCACTGTTATCTCCTGGTGCTGCGCAGGGTAATTATTATGTTCTAGAGTTGGGCAGTAATTAATTACATGAGTATTTAATTACATCTTCAATTACACGTGCAAAGGTAAAGTATAATTACAATAAGAAAACGATTAAATGGTCCCCAAAACATACAAATTAGTGGTTTAAAAGAATAATTGCACTGAAGTAATTGTTAGACTCCATTACAATTACTGTAATCGTGTTAAGTAATCGCGATTACTTCTTTCACAATTACTGTAACTGTAATTGTGGTCTGCAATTACAATTACTGGTTGAGCCAAATTGCAATTACCAGTTACAATTACATGTAATTGTAATTCTATTTCTGCAATTTCAAGTAATTTTAATGGAATTACAAGTAATTGTAATTGGTAGTTGCAATTACTTAACGCCAAAATGACAATAAAAAAAAACTAATTAGATACCTGCTCAATGGAAATGTCTAAAAAGAACAAACAAAAAGCATATGTTATATATTATCCGACTTCAACTTTGAAATGAGGGTCATTTTGAAAAGTAATGGTACTCGTTTTTGTGAAATATCAAATAATTAGCTACAAATAAATATTTAATGAATAATAAATATTTCCTAACATATGCTTTTTGTTGTTCTTTTTAGACATTTCTTCTACAAACTACTTCTATAAACATAAACGACATACTTCTACAAACACACTTGCAATAGTTCTTTTCTAATTCGTAATATGGGGAACGAGAAGAAACTACTCCGACGCGGAAAGAGTTCAGTGCTCTTCGCGATTTCTGCGCGAAACTGTGCTCTCCCAGAAAACAATGGATTCAGTAAATGCTGATCGTTTGAAACAAATGAAATCGTTTGCAAGGGGATATTGATTTTTCGAGAATCATCTGGAAATATTGATTTTTCGGGAATCATATGGAAACATCGATCCGTGTGTGTTCGGACATTCGATTCTTCTAAGTTTACATTCTTAAATAGATATAAAAGGCAGGATTTAAAACGCATTTGAAGCGGTTAGAAATAAAGTGAACATATGTGAGAGACTGTATTGGAAAATATGCCCACATTGAGCCCGGAAGACAAGTACAATTATTCGCGTGTATCGCGTGAGTAAATGATAGTGTGCTGTGGATCCGCCGAAGGAATAGAAGACCCTGAAAAATTTGTAAGTAAACTTTACGTTAGTATTTAATAATGTAGAATTAACATTCTTAACTTGAAATTCTCAACTTCAAATTGATGATCTGAATGGACAAGGAGACGATGACATGCTACGGGCCTAGCAACGAATGTCGCTTTAAATTTCGTTTGTCTTGAGGCACGCAGCGATCATGTTCTGTCTCATCGACACGGACGTGTGGACTGTAGTAGTAGGCTTTTGTCTATATGTATAATTCCACACCTTAAAACCGAAAAATTTTAACAGCTTATATCTCAATAACTATTTGTTTGCGACATGTGGCTCCTTTCAAACTTTTTCTCTTCTCGATGAGTAGAAGGCGTCGATGTAAAAAAAACTTTAACAACAATTTTCTTTGTTATAAACAATTTTACGGCAAGTTTCTCTCACACATGTCCACCGATCCAGAGGTGTAGATTCACCCCTAGGACGGATGACCATTACTTTTTATACACCCTGTATTCTTCTGGAACAAAGAGAGGGAACACGTCGGATTCCGAGGGGTTAATAATATATAATTAACAGAGTATTTTGTCCAGCTTTTTGCAATTCTGGCCCACGGTGGACCCACAGTCAGGTGTAACTGTCCTCCTATCAATAGGAGCAAAACACGCCACTCAAGCATACCCCCGAGCATGATATAGCTCCGAGGCGACCACCTGTTGCGCCCGCTCGTAAATCTACCCCGGGGCTGTAATCCTGGTAGGCTTGTCTCAGAATGACGTCATTGACGACCCTTTGACAGACAACTGACATCCGTTGACGTATCGCCGCGGTCTTCTCCTCGGCTCGTGTCATCGAAACAAGCCTTTTCCCTGCAGAAAGAGTTCTTACTCTTACGTCCTCGGGGAGGCTGGGGTAGGGTCTCACCAACACTAGGCTACAGTCTCTCGTCGGTGTACAGCCCATAAATTCATCTACTGCCCATCGTTGCTACCCTAGTAGTTACTCGCAGTTCGAGCTTTCGTGACGTCACGGAACGCCTCGTGACGAGCTGTTCGACACATCGACAGCTGCCGACACACGTCCAACCCCTCCGTCAACGTGGTGAAGAGAAAGCTCGAAGAATCTGATCTCCCCCGAGTCAAAGTCACCGCGAGGTCCGTCGACGTTGACGTCGACGTGGCGGGAAAGCTATAAATCCCTCAAACGTCTGCTGGTACCCTGGTGCCAGCAAGCTACTTGTGCCACCGTGACGAACAGATGACTGACACTTCCCTCCCCCGGATTCACCCGGTAAGCTTTAAGGGGCTTTCTCAACGAGCCACGACCCTCCAGGCCTTTGGTTTTTAGTACAGTCTGGTACAGACAAGTCTCACGAGGGATCATATGCAAGTTGCGCCAGCTGGATCGATGGAACTTATAGCGACGAGCAAAAGTGTAAACACAGTTCGTTTGTTTTACATAAAACGTGATAATACAAGCAATTTTCCAATTGAATGATAAAGATCAGGTAATAATAATTATATTGTTTTATCGTTTATGTTCGATAATATTAACAATTGTGCACGTCGGAATAAAGCTTTAAATTAATATTTTGTCCATTTTCCTTTACTTTTTTGTACTGCCTCTAGAGCCTGTGCGCGTGGCATACTACCTAATAAATTTTTAATAATTTCCGGCTCAATATTTTACCATTCTTGTTCTGTTCTTTTCATAAACACCTGAAGGTGGATTGTCATATTTTGCAAGCCTTCTTTTCACAATTGACCACAAATTTTCGATTGGGTTCATATCCGGACTTTGTGCTGGCCACTTCGTCACAGAAAATTTTTTATTTTTCCTAGCCAGTTTTTTACTATCTCTGCAGTATGTTTAGGACCCCCGTCTTGTTGAAATAATACTTCATCTTCGGGAAATTCAATAGAATCAACAACAGAAGGTAAATTATTTTTTAAAATATTAAAATAATGCCCTTTTCCTCATGATACCTTTTATCAGAATTAAAGGACCAACACCCTTATGAGCAAAACAACCCCGACACAAAATTGAACTACCCCCGAACTTCATAGTTTGTATTATGCTACTTGCTTGATTACTATTTTCGGATGAAGTCCAGTACCAGGACCTTCCATCAGATTCAAAACTATTAATTTTTGTTTCGTCAGACCATATAACCTTTTTCCAGTCTTCTGTTGTCCTCTAAACGTGTCTTACGACAATTTGGTATCAGTATTTATTGACAATTTAATTTCCCTAGCATATGTGTACAATCTTATTCGTTTCTAATGATACGTGCAAAACTCTAAACATTGCTACCAATCCTTATTTTTGTAAAATATTCTATATATTAATAACTACTAACATCGATTTCAGCGCACTGGTGCGATCTGATGCTCAAGCAATTTTGCAAATTACCACAAAATTTTCAACGTTTCGGTCAAAAATTTATCATTGTATTACAGGCATGGAATGAACATGTGTTCTAACATTGTCAGCAGTTTAAAATAATTTTGTCACGTAGCAAGTATGTCTTTGGTTTTTTCCTTAAAAATTTCAGTTTTGTGTACGGAATACAGCACAATTTTATATTAATTCATTAATTTTTACAGACGCAATTATATAAAAATTTGTTCTTGAAAATGGTCTAAAGTTTTGACCGGAACGTTGAAAATTTTGCAGTAATTTGCAAAATTGCTTGAGTAGTAGCATGAGATCGAACCAGTGCCTGAAATCATTGTTAGTAGTTATTAACAAATTATCGATCGAGATCAAGGGAACAATTCTATATATTGTTAATATTATCGAACATGAACTGTTATGTTTTGTTTATCACATTCGCCATATAATTATTATTACCTGATCTTTATCATTCAATTGGAAAATTGCTTGTATTATCACGTTTTATGTAAAACAAACGAACTGTGTTTACACTTTTGCTCGTCACTGTACGTGGGGGTTAGTATTCTGGAAAATATTTTATATACATATACATACTTTTACTTGTAGACTACTGTCTACACTGGGGGTGTGGAAATAGTTCACCAAGATAGGGGTTGAAACATATTTTTTGAGATATCTAGAGAACCAGAGGGTATAGGAGAGTACAATTTTTAAAAAATTGAAGCGCATGTGCACCTTCTTGCATGTGCGTTTTGTTGTCAAGGCCTTGTTCAATTATGACTAGACAGCGGATTTTATATAGCATTAATAAATCGATGAAATGGAAAACAGTAAAATCATATAAAGAGAAATTCGCTGTCTAGTTACTAAATAGAGAAATGAATTTCTATCCGGCTCCATTTTGTAATAATTAGTGCAAATAATGCTTATTTCGTATAAAAAAAAACCGATATCGAAGTATCAGACTGCTTGCAAATAAGTTGTTGGTTTCTTATCGGTTCAGACGATGCTATAATTAGTTGGCAGTCTTATCATCGATGTTATTGCTTTCAGATACGGTAAAGATACGGCGCAGATAACGACTTCATCAAAAGTTGCGATTTCTTTGAATCTAACGAGGACGATTTTTTGTGGCAGCCGCTTAAACAACGATTTCCCAGCGAGGAGAAAGTTGAGAAGGGTGAGCGTGGAAGAGGGACGAAGAAATGACACAATGCGATGTTTGTGACTTGACTATCCAGGGCCTTGTATGCGGCCCTGATACGTTGGCGTCCTTACGACGTAACATGATGAACAGATGACGCTAAATCAATACACGTCGTCGGTCGACAAGCGACTGCTAAACGTCGTTTAACGAGTCTCTGGACTTGGAAGCTTTTATGCATATAATCGGTGACGAACAGATAACTCCTCACGAGTAAATACAATACCCGCTCGGCTAATTAAAATAATTTAAACTATCTAAAAACTGCTTCATATTTATTTAATTTCTATGCAAATGCTATTTTTGGCAGAGAAGCTGTACATATTTAAGTGGTCGAAGATGTTATATTAATAGTTGAATATTTTTTTTCCAGATAATTGTTAAAAATGCCCTTCCACTGAAAAAATATGTAGGATGATACTCTTTCAAGAGGATCGTGTTCAGCATGCCTCGCGAGCTTCCAGGAACAGGCTAACATCTACAACCGAAAGACCGGGAATCCTGGAATACGTCGAATTCCAATCGCGTTATTAGAACGTGCCACAGCTGCGAGGGTGGAGCAGCGTGGGTGACCGTGGAGACGATCGAACGCCGCCATTCCAAGTTCAATTTTAAACGAGTCAATAACATCAAAAGCTTCGTATACCCGGCTAGCATCGCAGCGTGGAGCTGTCCTTTAAGTAAGACTAGACTAGGTGGAGCTAAACCTCGCGTCTCATCTGTGTTGTAGATAACGTTATCTATCGATACGGTAACGCAAATAGGCGAGCGATCCTAAGGAAAATGCTGATAGCAATGCAATCAAGGAATCAAGTTAGACATTTAAACAATCTTAATCTCGCAGACCTCGCGTTCTCCAATTTAATCTCTTCTTTCTCTGTGTTTCTATATCCCAGATAACCTCCAAAAAATTCTTGACACTCCATGTTTCTATAAAAAATTTTCATAATATAAATTATTATTATAATTTTGTGTGGAAGGAATGAACAATTATTTGAAGATCTATAATCAATACTGAATGAACATTTGGAGCTAGAAAATTTTTATTTGGCATAGAGATCCGCAGTCTAATCATTACGAATGCAATCATCATATCAATAGCTATCCTATTAGGTGGAACGGTAAGTTCATGACAGGTGCGCCTCGAATCTGTTAATACCAGGCTCGCACTTCGTTAAGGAAGCTTCAGCTAACCCTCCTTCTCCGATTCACGTGGAGGGTGGAAGTGGAAAGTGCAGGTCGATTAGCGAAAAGGGCAACAGAGGAAGATGGCATCCTTTGGCCACCTTCGTTGCACCCTCCACTTGATTAGGGAGTTAGCATGCCACGGAAGCACCATTCGTGGTGTTGCGCGTTTTCTCCCCAACGATCCTTGCTGATATTTTTTCGCGCATTTACAGAATACTACCCTCATCCACTTCCTCTCTCACCTTCCATATGAGATAGCCAATGGTTAGGAGGGTTCTGAAGAAATTCTAAAAAAGAGTAAGAACTGCTCCTTGTCCGTGTTTCAACGAAACGGTGGAGCCTCAGTCGCTCAACACGACGATTGCGACGACGCCTGGCGTATTTCCTGAACCAGGGGTGCACGTTCGACATAGGGGTTGTTGCCCGCTTCCTGGTCAATAGGGTGACTCGAATGACGTAACAAAGCGCGCGTTTTACCAGGAGAACAAGAGTCGATGGAGGGTAGAACTACCCCTAGGAATTCTAGCGATCTCGGCTGGAGCCAACCCCAACCAGGTTACCCTTTCACGAAACGTTGGCGTTCAACCCTCGTATGTTCCTCAGCTAAACATTCATCCATTCTCTATCTTGGTCACTTCAAAAATTGTGTATGCATTTGTTTAATGCTAAACGTACTCAACACCAAAAGCTACAACTCCTGGCATAAAGTATTCTATTACACTAACGAGCATAACTGATTCAACACACTTTAAATCGGAATAACTTTTTTATGAATTGACCAGATGACTTCAATTTCTCTGTAAGGCTAGAAGAATTAGTTTAGTAAATGACGTCTAAAAAATATTTTGAAAAAATGCATTTGGTCGGAATTGCGAAAAAAGATAGTAAAAATTGATTTTTACTACTTTTTTACCTGGGCCAATAACGAAAATTTAAAAGATGTGTTTGGCCAACTCGTATAAATTATATACGCTCTGAAAATTTCATTGAAATTAGTTAATTGGTTTACGAGCTATAAACGATCAAAAGTGGTAAAAAGGCCGAAAATCTTGAAAAATTGCAATTTTTAAAATTGCAATACAACAGAGCGTATATCATTTATACGAGTTGACCAAACACATCTTTTAAATTTTCATTATTGGTCCAGCTAAGAAAGTAGTAAAAATCAGTTTTTACTATTTTCTTTCGCAATTCCGACTAAAAGCATTTTTTCAAAATATTTTTTAGACATCATTTACTAAACTAATTCTTCTAGCCTTACAGAGGAATTGAAGTCGTTTGATCCATTCAGGAAAAAGTTATCGTTAATGTATATTTAACATATCGCATAATTTTTTAAAAATTACTCACTATTCTACTGTTCTCATCTCGTTAAGAAAATTAACGTTCATTAACGGAACCCACTTCCTTAATTAACAGAAGAAGGGGTGAATAAATGAGGAACTGCGAGTCGATGATACAGGGTTCAATGTTCAACGAGTATCCTCCAATACGTCGACACGTGGGAACGCTGTGGAAACTGACCTAGCCAACAAGCTTAACCTTTGCGACGTCACGCGGCCTGACATTCGTACCCGGGAATTATAGGGTTCCAGAGGGCATCGAGAGTGTTGCGCGGGTCCTGCACGGGGGTGGTGATATTGACACGCTTTTCGAACCGCACCACCTCCGCAGAACAGGAGCCCATGCATCCGAGAGCGTGCATCGAGGGAGTAGTGTCATCGGCAAAGTTCAATCAACCATGCACGCGCGCGCGCCGCGATCCTCCCGACTGCATTATGCATTTTCCCGACTCGAAGCGATGAGATTGCATGTCTTTGGAGGTCGGCGCACTGTAAACTTGTTTTGTGAATGGGACGAGTGTAGTCCATTGCTTTTATAATGGAGTACCACAAAAACCCTGCTGTTAAGACCTGCAGCGATGCAACGATGCACTATGCAATTTTCTGGATCCCAGTGGTGACTGCAGTGTTCAACATGCATTTTGAATAGTGATATCTCACAGATTTTGATGCAGTGAACACGGTGCCGAAAGTCGCTTCTTTGTCACTCTCATTGTCAGTTTATGAGATATTTAATTTTTAAGGTACAATCATATTTTAAACTAATCCTTAGATAGTAGTGGCAACTACCCCTTAGATAAGGCAACCACATAACAGCTGGATGAGTAAGATAGAAAACTAACTGGAAATATTTTTAGGACTTTACCTGGTGGAAATCTCTCTCCAATCACCGTCTCGATCCACTGCTGGGCTTCAGCCTCCTGACTAGCTTCTCGTTTGCCAGCAACCTGGAAGCAGAAGATTAAAGGGACTATTTTTATATTTTTGCAATTTTGATACTTCAATGTGAGTCTTGGGTACGTCGCTCTAGTGATTAATGGCTAGGTCCATTTAGATATAACGACGGCTGAAAATAAATTCTGTTTTTAGGTTCGGATGGTCTCCTTCGCAGCACGTGTCGAATATTCATTGTCGTTTATTTTGGACGCTGGAGGAGCCCGGTTTGATTACGCCCCTATGCTAGACTCCATTCGCTTGAAACCGAAGACGACTTTTGCTGGGGTGCTGTTTGAATATTTATATTGTTATTTATTTGTAGGGCTCCGAAAGCGACCGTTTTCATAAGTTTGCGCACTGTACAGATACCGGACACTCGGACAGATCCACTACACACAGTCCGAATTCTGTCGAGTTTAAACTTTTCTTAATCGGAAGAACGCCGCGAACTGGCTAGTGTCACTTCCGCGAGAAGATTATGAGAAATAAACAAGTTTAGCATTCACTTGTTAGTGGTTTCATGCCGTGATACCTGGCTGGGGCCGGGGGATTGCTCGGTAGTGTTTATTGCACTACTATTGTGTTCTGGGCTCAGGCCTTGGGGCTCGACCCTCGGGCCTCGGTGCCTGTTCATTGGAGCCTCGAGCAGGCCGAAAGTATTCGAGGATTTATTCAGTATTCGAAAATTAAATACAAATATTAAATACAAATTGTATTCGAAGCTTCGAATATATTCTCGGTGAATAGAAAAGTTTTTAAATATTTTTCGAATATAAGATACTTTCGTATTCGAACCTTCGAATAACTTATTCAAATATTGTATCTTATATTCGGTCGGTATTTAAATAGTTTTCTATTTAAATACTGCCCAACTCTGTTTGTATGTAATCATGCAATGCGCCACAGGTTGGCCACCCCTGATATAAACAGTTGTTTTGTATGTTTACTGCTGTAAGAAATAATGGACAGTAACCGCAAGCATATGTTGCAATCCTTCTCTCTCGTCATGTGCAGTCTTTGTTTTGTGTCTGCGCATGCCTGCCTATGTTTTCTGGTCAGCCGCAATGCTAAATAGATTTGTCAAGCTAAGTAAAATATTATACACATTTTGTAAAATAAGGGAATATTGGATCTCGTGATCCTAACAATGAAAATTGACAATTGTGTTTAATAGTCGATAAATCAGTTTCCGTAGAAACTTCCAAAAATTGCCGTAGCCGATGGTATTTCACATCGTCATGGCGGGGTATTGGTAAAAGTTTTCAACTAGCAATAATCGCACCTCGGTAGAACCTCATTGGTTACGATATCGCCACTGCGCAAAGCTGACGAGAATGTTTTTCCTCGTCCTACTAATAACAACCGCCAACTACTTTCAGCTGCGAGAAATCCATCAACATCGACGACATCTAGCGGTAGGTCCAGGAACTAACCCACCTAACAGGACGAACATACATACATCTGCCTGTGAATTACTGGTTTGTACAATTTCAACCATTACAATACATTGTTTAAGTGACTCTCCTGACCTCCGGGAAACTACTTAACAATATAATTGTATTCTGTAAACAACATTTTACTGTATTCTATCAGCAGGCTAAACATCTGTTATTCTAATTTTAGACCACTTTTCTTTCAGAGGCGGCGAATTTTCTGGGGGTAGCGCAAGGCAACTGCAACCGGTGCGGTGTATTTGCAATTGAACGCAAGTAAAGATCGGTTAAGTATTTGCTGGAAATGCACTGTGATAGGAGAACAGGATGCAAAGAGGTGGCAGTTAAGTGTATACGTACGTAACGACACCTTGCAATGAAGTCTTACTGCTCTTTACTCCATTCTTTCCGCCTTACTCGATACCTGGGTAGAGTCAATGCTTCTCCTACTTTTTTCCAATTTTACTAGCCAAACGATTCAACAATTGCAATAAGAATTTAATTATAATTGTAATTGCAATTGTTCCCAAACTGGGGGTTGTAAAACTCTTGAGAGTGGGATAAAACAAACAATTCTGTCTTGATAGCATTCAAATTGTTTCTTGTACACTTTAATAAATAATATTATCCATTGTTTGAGACTCAATCAATCAAATTTACAATCAACAATACACAGCGCCCGCTCTAGCGGTTACATCGACCCGCACTCCGGACAAAAAGACAAATTGCCGCCCCGTAAGAATATATATGTATTTTTAAAATAAAGGCACGTATTTTTTATTTTCAATAAAAATCAAATCATTTTATTTATAAATTTGAATAAAAGCATATATTTAAAAAGAAACATATAACAAAACATTGTGATATAATCAAGCAAGACAAAACAGTAGAAATTAATTAAGAAATATCTGCACCTAGCCACAAATTGTTAACCATATAATTTTTTACATTTTTAAATGCTATTAAAAATGTGTATTATTGCACAAACAATCAAAATGCCATTATTTTGAAAATAAAACAAGGTAACATCAACTACGTTAAAATCACAAAAAACTTTTTTTTCTTACTTTCAGTGTGTTCTGCAAAATTTTTTATTAAATCTTTTAAATTTACTTGATCAGTAATTTCATAATTCTATCCCATTTATGTCAACAGAATCACCATCAGTTATAATATACATTCTAAATTCTTAAAATGTTTCAGTAGCATTTCTTTGGACATGGTATTCAAATCGTATATATTATATAAGAATTGAAAATAGTGACTATAATTACTAAGTCGTTCAAATCTAGCATCTAGTGCATTTAGTGCTTGATCGATTGTAAAATAATTAGCGAACGCAAAAATCGATATGTGAAATTTTCTATTAATTGGGTATTTAACACATCAATATTTTTCTCACTCTTACAGCCAAAATGGCGCCCCTAAATTTTGTTGTCCCGGACAAGTGTCCGAGAGGGCCCTAGAGCGGGCCCTCACAATACAAAAGCAAGTTGCTGCAATTTGAAACAATAGAATGATTAAAAGAGTATCGACGCAACAAAATGCAGAAAATTGTTATTTTGCATAAAGATTTACAGTCTATCAATGATCGTTGGATTCAAACGCAAACACAGTCTATTTTAGTGAACTATTAAGTCAATGTTATTGTTTAATGCTTCCGGTATTGCAGATAGTTGCACCAGGGGGTCCAAGCTGCACCGATACCAATACAACAGTACTAATCCAAGTCTCAGACGCCTGAAATTTCCAATTGAATTGACTCAACCCCCAAAGAAACGCCCAGATGATTGTCCAAAATGGATGATTCCGTAGCATCGATGACGCCACCGATCGAATTCTGGTTACATAACTTGAAACGTTCAACCATCCTAACACAAGCGAAGAATCGTTCCAGACGATTTCGTTGGGTTGCGATAAACTTGGAAACAGTGTCGATTGACGGAATCTAAACTCGGCGGTGGCCTCACCCTTCGAAGTGGCCAAAATCCAGAAACTACGACGCCTCGCTTATCGGCGTTTTCATCTGGCCGTGGTCCACGGACCGGTTAACTACTGTCCATTCGTGCAATGCACACCCACTTGTTCGAAGTTTTCCACTCTGTGGAAAACGTCAGCAGTCATAATAACGAGAAATTGTCATCCTCAATGATGCAGCCGCCCTTAAATAGTCTGTCCAGACCGGCGGGCTATTTTAGAGCCTGTCACCCGTACTATTGTCTTTTCTGCGTAACAATCCTTATTAACACTAAACCTACCGAGCCTTAAAAGTAACTACTGCATGTTCCCTTATAAAAGTGACAAGATTGATTTTATTTAGACTTTGTCCGGCTCCTATTATAATACGTGCTCTACTAAAGATATTTATACAATCAATTCTTATAAAATCATTTTTATTGTTTCAATAATTGTAAAATAATAAATCTAGAGCCGGTGGTGGTAGGGTTAGTGTTAAGGAAGTAGACTCGTTTCCAGGATTGCAAGGGTGCTGGATGCGCCTTCTCATTTCTCGATAATACAAACACGGGGTTTTTCAGTAGCCAAAAACGCTAAATGAAAGATCGATCTAGTCTAGTGTTCCTTCTCGAGAAATTTTATAAGTGGTTATTTCTCCTTTCTCGAGAAATTACAGTATTTCTCGAGAAATTTAAATCTAGGAAAATTCTTATGAATCTCATTCATTTTATAACATATTCTCGGAAATGAACAAATACGTATGTCCTACTATCAATCAGAACATGCTACATTTTAATGTAGGTATTTAAATATCTCTGTTACTTGTGGTTATATGAAAAAATGTCAGAGGAGAAATTTGCACTTTTCAATTAGGTAAATATAATGGCAAAATAAAAAAATTTTTTGGAAACTATATCTCCAAATTTCAAGGTCGTCGTTATTTTTACTTAAAAGAGGTCATATAATTATTCTACATATATTCCTATTCAGAAAAAAAGACAAATCCAACGATGTGGCATGTTCCATAGTTAATGTGAATTTCACAATTTTCAAAATTTTCAATTTAAGTGCGCCACGTCATCCTTTTACCCAATCGATCTCAAACTTTGCACAAATTCTTTTTCTCACCTAAAGGAACAATACTGGATAGTTGCGTGCATTGTATCTTAATAAAAATTTTTCTCCAAGTATAGCTTAGGTCCACCCTAATGTACATATTGAACAGGAATAAACATTGAGTTAATGTTTTTTGCGCTTTCGATAAATATTATCAACGATATTCCAAATATCATAAGTTCTCCAATATTTTTTTATTTTATTAAAAATTCTCGAGAATTCTCGAGAAATATAGTCTTATTTCTCAATTCTCGAGAAACGAAAAGTGTTGAGAAATCAAGAACACTAATCTAGTCTCAAAAGTCCTATTTCTTCATTTACGAGGCGCAATTTTCATTATTCGGCAGCACGTAGCTGTCGCAGCTGTATGCTTCCGAGTAATGCAAATTACGCTGCCGAATAATGCAAATTACGTCTCGTAAACTAGATTGATCTCGAGAAGTAGAAGTGTCGTAAACTAGAAGTCTCGCGGCCTAGATTGATCCTTTGCCATCTTTGCATTATCGAGAAATGAGAAAGCGCATCGCGTACCCTTGCAATTCTGGAAACGAGTCTACCTCCTTAATGGGAAAGCAGTGCTGTCATCAGCAATTCCTTTTCATTACATTAGACCCTGCACTCTTTCATTTTCTGGTCTTCTTTATAAAGTGAGTCGGTTACCTCGAGAATGTCCAGCGACGATAAGTATTACTATAAAATGAAATAGTAATGTGCAGAGTTTATGGGATCACCTAGTATATTTGTACACCTAGTACAAAAATTGGCGAATGACAGCATTACGTTTTGTTTTTCTTTCTGATACGAAGGGGTTATACATTCCTCGTCAAAAAGATAGCCCAGGTGTGTTATCTTTAATTTCTCAATGACGCATGTAAAGTTTTACGCGTTTGTGACGTATAATATCAAAACATTATGAGCTCAGAATATACGGTTCGTTGAAAATAATTAAAAATATTATAAGGTTTAGTGTGTAACAAAAAAAAATGGTTTTAAGAAAGAAATGATAGCACATGTACAATAAAAAAATAATAATGAACATAAATTTTAACTAACAATAATTACTTATATCAAACATATATACTTATTTAATAATGGGTACATCACCCTTTATTTTCTATTACTTGTATTGTACGATTTGGTATCGATTTATATAGTTTTTGGATATAATTTTGACTTAACGTATCCCATTCGCGTACAATTGCATTTTTTAATTCTTGTACGTGTTGATACTGCTTTCCATTCGCGTATACGCCGCGAACAAGTTCTGCCCAGCAATTTTCAATAATATTAAGGTCCGGGGAGCGTGCAGGCCACAGCAAAACAGATATATTATTTTCATTGAAATATGATTGGACCAATCTTCATGTGTGTACAGATGCATTATCTTGTTCAAAGATGTAATCAGGTCCAAAAATGCGTTCTGCATGATTGTTTATTTGTTCTTTGATTAAATGTATGTATCGGACACTATTCATTCTCTCATTGATGAACTTGATACTTGTCTTGCCGAAATAACCGATGCCGGCCCAAACCATTACGCTGCCTGCTCCCATTTGTCGTCGAATTGCTGACATTGTCTTTTTTCTTATGTCATGAAAATAATATTGGAACCCATCAGGACCACCCAGGTTAAACTTTTTTTCGTCCGAAAATAGTACTCGTCTCCATTTCTTTTTCCAATGCACTCTTTCTTTTGCAAAGCGTAAACGTTCTGCTTTGTGTTTCGTTGTTAACGGAGGTTTCTTTTTCAATTTTAGCCGCTTACTAATTTTGCAGGATAGTAGAACTCGACGAACACTTGAAACACTGACACTAACACTAGATTTTCCATTATTTGCTTCGTTGTTAACTTCGAGTTGGGAGCTACACATAAAATTGCTCGCTTATCACTATCGGATAACGATGAAGGCCGATCAGTACTTTTCTTTTTGCCATAATCTTGAACATTTTTTTAAAATGCTACCGATAACTCTTGCTGTTTTAGTTCAAGAATTTTCTTTTTTTCAGACTCGTTTAATTTTTTTCCGCATCCAATACTTACAAATTTATATAATATTGTACTGTAACCTTTACTCGTTGACGGATCATGAAATACTGAACAATTTCTAAACATATTAGCAGAGTGTGCTATCATTTCGACCTTAGTCTGGAACAGTTTTTCTTTGTTGCATACAAATATCTACGACATTGTGACTTATTTCCAGCAAGCCGCATATTCTGAGCTCATAATGTTTTGATATTATACGTTACAGACGCGCGAAAAATTTTACATGCGTCATTCAGAAATTAAAGATAGCACACCTGGATTATCTTTTTGACGAGGAGTGTATGTAGAGGAGTGTTCGATGACGAGGAGGGCGAATGAAGCAAATTATGACAGATGTAACGTGTGGCCTCTTGTCTTGTAAATAGGGCTACAGTGTCAAGATCTGCGGGGGCGAGGGTGTGGGAATACCCAATGGGCACCCGTCCAAAAATCACTCGTTCCTGAATGTCGGCGAAAAGGATTCGGCGGAGGGGAGACCGGCATATAGCGTCGCGACGCACGGCGTCCGACTTAGTCTCTTGTCGGCGTCATCGTTCAAAAGTCGCTGTCCCTTTCGGAAAAACAAGCCGTGTAGTTAGAGCCTTGTTGGTGTGCGGTGGTCGAACAGTCAATCGGGCGGAGCAGTCGGAGGATCAAAAAGGATAAACAAAATGCCGGTACGTGGCAAGCGAAACGGCCAACACTCCCCCGACACACAGACACGATGAACACGGTGTTCGTTTTTCGGCGTGGAGAACGGTGGGCACGAACGGTGGTTGCGATCAATTACCGATAACCACGGGCCTGTTAACGAGCAACCGCTAACAGCAGCTGGTACATTAATAATGGGCTCGATCGCGTATGCTAATACCGAGAAACCGCGGTTATTCGTAGAATCCTAATTACAGTAGACCTTGGGCTATTTCGTTCTGGCGGTATTCCCAAGATATTGAATTAATCTCGACACGAGGGAAACATAGAAAGTGCTGACAGATAAAAAATTAGGGGAACGTTCGTCGACGCCGCACGCACCGTCAGCTGCACACGTTTTCGGCGATTTAAGATTTAACTGATCGCACAGGTGAATCCTGACGATCTCCGAGGACGAATTTATAAATCTTGGCCATGTATTGCATAAAAATCTGCAGTCTAGTACCTTTCGATAGCAAATATTCTGGAGTCATCGATTTAATGCAGGCCTCGCAAACTTTTCAAGCTACCAATTAAAATTCCGAGTAGTTTTTAACTTGCCAAAAATCTGCAATTTACCTGTGACAGATGGTCTCTGGTTTAAGCAGTTCAAAGTTTCCGTGACTTCTCTTCAATTCAGTAAACAATTTCTAGCATCGCGTGCTGTGTAAATTTCAAAAAGCGACCAGTTAAACATGCCGTTAAAAGTATTTATCGGAATCGTGAAAAAAATGACACTGATTTTACGACCTAGACAAGTGCAATAAAAAGGAATTAGCTATAAGGGCTTAGGGTGTTTCGTTCTTCCTTATGACGCAAATGGGTTAACTATTCGTCAAACGAGCCACAAACGTCACAGGGGACGTTCCGAGCCAGTTTGTTACGAACGTTTATAGTCGTGCGGTCAGATTGTTGACGCGACGGAAATCCCGTAACGTCGATTTGTTGCCGCGATGGAGTTTGACGCGTATTTGACCTCCCCCGTCTTGTCCGGAGTATTTATACCCTAAGATAAATACCCTTGCGTAATATCTATGTTCGACGATGCTCCCGAACGAGTATCCGGATTCAAAAATTGCTATTCGATCACAACAAGCCGCGGGAGTTCCATTTTCTCCGTGGGCGCGGTCGCGAACGTTTCGACATTCGCTTCTTTATTAACGCCGGAACTGTTACACTATTATATTCATGTATTTTTCTAGCAAATAAAATCGATTTAACGTTTGAAATACATGAAAAGTAGATTGAATGTCAATTAATAAACTACCACAACTTCGTGTTTGGTATACAAACAGTGAAACTGGTTGCTTGGATTTTTCACGGTTCACATTTACCGCCAAATATTGATTGGCCAATGGGTCGATCGATGTTCGCTGATTCAGTTGCCTCTTCAAATTCTAACGTTTCTCCTCAGTCAGTATATCACAGGCATGGAATCAACATGTGTTCTAAAGTTGTCAACAGTTTAAAATAATTTTGTCACACGGCAAGTATGTTTCTGCTTTTTGCTTGAAATTTTCGGCTTTGTGTACGAAATACAACACACAAATTTTATATTAATTCAATAATTTTTACAGACGCAATTATATGAAAATTTTTCTTGAAAATGGTCTAAATTTTTCACCGGGACGTTGAAAATTTTGTGGTAATTTGCAAAATTGCTTAAGTAGTAGCATCAGATCGAACCAGTGCGCTGAAATCATTACTATTCGTTATTATTTATGTATGTAATTATTGAACGCTAAACCTACCAGCCACTAAAATTAATAATCATTAAACTGGGGATCTTTGTGCAACATAAAAATTGCCCGAACAACTGATCAATAACATTCAATTCGTCCAATGTCTTTACAGTTTCGCATTTGACCAATCCATTCTTTTCATAAATGAATAAAACGTCTAATATGCCTATCTACAACTGGTATGTATCATAAAGTCGACTGATTAAAACAGAGACACGGGAAAGTAATAGAACATTTATATGAATCGTATCATAAATTCTGACTAAAACAGAGTCACGGGAAAGTAATAGAACATGTATATCAGGGTGACGAACATAATAGCGAACACGATGGCGACATAATATAGAAGGAATACTATGTAGGAGAAAAACGTGTAGATTATTCTCCGCGGCATGGCTTCCGAGTTTCATTTATCTCTTCGTGGCTGTCTCGTCATCGACGAAACAAATTGGTGCTCGAGCTGTGTTCGGCGCGCAACATCCGTCGAAAAGATATCCGGCTGGTTTAAAATATCATAAGCGCCTCTTCTTCGCCCCGGTTTTGATCATCTTAATTTTAAAGTCGGTGGGAAAAGTGGCACGTGGTCGCAGGAACGTCCTACCGCGGTTTGCACATCGAAAAACTCGCTGCTCCTCTTGAGAACCGAGCTTAAAATACACCTCGAGAGTTCGACGAGGAACACGTTGCTTATGACGCTTTGACACTTCGCAGGCGGACTCTGAAGATCTGACGATCCACCGGATCGAACACTAGATCATTAAAAAATGAAGATTGTTTCGTATCAGTCTTATTCTCCCAGACATTCATTCGATCAGAAGTCGTGGAGTCCCAGAGTGCGGATTTTTATGCAAAATCAACATTGCCTCTATAAACTGTGCGAAACAAGAGCCAAATAGAAGTTGAATTCTCTCTTTAATGATTACTGAAACCGGCACATCCACTGCGTTAATTGCACTTATACTCATTTTCGTTATAATTGCATCAAGTCCACAGACTAAGGATAGAACAGCAATAAAGTTGTCTCGAAAGTTTAGTCGCGAGGAGATCGGTCAAGACCATACGCGGGATCTATTTCGCGAAGTATCGAGGCTGATTCCCGCTATAAATACTGATCTATCGGGCATGTAGGGTTTGCCAGATTCAATTTGCGTCGTCGGCTAGCATCCTCGTAAATCAACGGGAAATGAGTTGAATAAATTGCTTACATTAACACGGATAACAGAGACACGAGTCTCGGTATCTTCGAACTCGAAGAGAATCCTCGTCGGGGGTTTTCTGTGTGGATAATCGTCCGATTATAGGTGCGACGTACGATCTCGTCGGGTCTTCCGATGAGATCTCAAAACTATTAGTCGTGACGTTGGCGATTTGAATGAGAAACGGCGACGCGGAGGCATTGTCAGGCTGCCAAACAGTGTAATTCGGCACGATTTGAACAGAAATCGGGAAACTACATGGCGCAGGATTCACACGGCACGGAAACAGGTGGCTCGGAAAGTGAACGTAGTCGTTCTTGCCAGATTTTAAATAAAAGCCGAGCGGATCGGCCGCCGACGTATATTTTATTTTCGATGCCACGTTTTACGCCCCGGTAACGTAACACCGTCGCGATCTATTTCCGTTTCGTCGACGTTTTTAAATCGCCGACGGTCTGGACACCATCCCCTAACGCTACTGGTTCCGGTGTAACCGGATCTAGTTGAGGAAACACCCTAAGTCAATATTTATTATGCAAACGTTGGACGAGAGATGGACAGTGGATCAAAAAAGTATTGAAGAACTATGATAATGTCATTTTAAAAAAATAGATAATCAATTTGGACTCGTTGCATTGAGTTGTGAGATACAAAATATTTCGTCTCCGACAAACAATTTTATTCGAAGAACATTCACAGACCTTGTTTATTTTATATCTCTGCGAGAAACTAAAGATTCCCTGCGTTTTCAGGCCCGCAACAAGGAACAGGAGGCTGAGGTGCTGACCTGGATCGAGGCCGTTCTCGGCGAGAAGCTTCCGCCAGGAAACTACGAGGACATCCTCAAGGATGGAGTCATCCTGTGCAAACTCGCCAACAAACTGGCTCCCGGATCAGTGAAGAAGATCCAGGAAAGGGGAACCAACTTCCAGTTGATGGAAAATGTTCAAAGGTAGGCAACGACTGTGCTAATTGATGAGGTTGGCTTATTAGATGAAGAGTCTACAGAAACAGTGGGAATTCAGATAATAATACAAGATTTCTCTGAACAGATTCCAAGCAGCCATCAAGAACTACGGAGTTCCACAGGAGGAGATCTTCCAGACGGCTGATCTCTTCGAAAGACGCAACATCCCACAAGTTACGCTGTGTCTTTACGCCCTGGGCAGGATTGTAAGTGTCCTAGGTCTACCTTGAGAATGTACTGAAATGCTACCCTCTGAGTTAGCTAGTTAACAGTTTATCTACCGGGAGGTTGGTGTAGCAGACCTGGGCAAATTTTATTTGAAATGATATTTCAAAAGTCTCCAGAATTACAATCCCACCGCACTGATTCAAGTTTTCAAACTGTACTATTTACTGACGTTTAATTTCCTCTCCACAGACGCAGAAACATCCCGAATACAACGGACCCCGTCTAGGACCCAAGATGGCCGACGAGAACAAGCGAACGTTCACTGATGATCAGCTGCGAGCAAGCGAGGGCCACCTGAATTTGCAAATGGGTTTCAACAAAGGCGCCAGCCAGTCTGGCCACGGTGGATTCGGCAACACCAGACACATGTAAACATTTCCTCCGACTCGACAACTCGTTGCCGAAGATCGCCATAGGCATATTAGGGTCGATTCATATCTCACCAGTAACGATAAACGGACCGAGATTTTTACCCAGGTTTTAAGTGAAACAGTTCATATCTGAGCGGTAACAACGATTCGACTACGATACTTTTCTTCGAGTCGATAAGGTTCTAGGAACCTCTGGGGCTAAGGTGGGAACCCGTGGGGTTAGGGTAGCAGATGACACGATCTTCGGCACTTGGCCTTTGTTCGAGCATCTCGAACCTTTCTCAGGTCGTCGTAGAATCGGAACGATAAACTATGAACACGCATGACCGATCCGATAATCGTTCCGCTGAGATATGAATCGGCCCTTCTACTACTCGCTACCTATCTCCAAACGCTACGAGACATTGGAACGGAAGAGCGTCGTATACGCAAACAACGAGCGGTGCTAAAAATTTGTCCATCTGTTAGAGAGTAGATATAACATTATAACATGTCGTTGTAAATTTATCTTCTCATTCTCTGCACGAGCGATTGCGAGATCCTGACGGGAACGTCGATTGATTCGCGTGATGAATGATCAACACACATTTTACACTTCACAATCGCATTTCACATTTTATACATTACAATTGCTACTCTTTGTACTCTACACATTGAACAGACAACATGTACAACACATTCTACACGAATACAGAACAAGTACACGTACAGAGACACGGTTGCACGGAATTCTTCGTGGACTCGATATCGACGAGTCTTCTAGTTATGCGTGGAAGTTATTGAAGTAGAATAATTCGGGATTTCCCGAATGCATAACAAAGCGGAACTTCAAAGTTGTCTGGCATTTCGCGGCACGCATAATTATTGAAGACGACGGACAACACGACGCCAAGTGCCAACAATGCATTTGTCATTTTCCGTCGTGCGAGCTGTCGGGGATCTCGCAGTTGCTTCAATGTTCCGTTTATTCGAACCGAACGGTTGCACTTTTCTAAGGTTTCTAATCGTCCCTAATACGCAACAATCCTATTCACATGTGAACAAATGTATCGAATAAAGAGGCAGCGCTGCTATTTTCTATTAACCGTGCGTCCTTTGTCAGCCGGAAAACCTGCTGTCTACTATATGTTTCTCTTAAAACGAGTTTGCGCCCAATGTTGCGTGAAACAAGAATGAAGGAAACAGGCGGAGATGCCAAGTTCCTGAGACATTAATACACGCTTCTTTCCGCGGTTAATGTGGCATTAACACGTCCGTTGCAGAAATACCGAGTGCATTAGGCTGCGTGACTTGCGAAAATTACGATTGCACACTGCTCTAAACGAAGAAAACGCGGTTCATTCGGAAATTAAAATGTTAGAATGTTCTCCATTAATTCTTTGCACCCGGAGCATTCTTGGATCAGTTACCGGTGACACTATAGCATCTATTAAAGGTAGCTGAGTTCTGTTTTGTATTAGATTTACACATTTTTCCCATAAATGGATAAAATCCGCAGTTTATTAATCTACACAAATAGTTTTCCTATTTCAACAATTCGAAACTGATTATCTGTATCCATACGTGGTGGTTCTACCATCAATGAAAATTCAGAGCTGAGTCCAACAAAATGGAAAATCCTCTGCTCATTCTGGGAGTGGAATTTGGTAGAACTTCCTCCGAGACAAAAAGATAGCACACATTAAAATTAACGTAATATTTATTTATTTAACATTACAACCAAGGTTTTATTTTTACACATCCTTGCAAAATATTTTTTAATATTGAATTATTTAAAAAAAAAAGAATTTTTAAGGAAATATGGTGTGACAAAATGATAGCACATTTAACTTAAAATTATGTATAACGGTAAATCAACGAATGATAATAATTAATGCTTAATATTTTGTGGCTCCTCCTCTACATTTAATAACAGCCATCATTCTCTTTGGCAAAGATTTATAGAGTTTTTTAATGGTTTTTTGCTCTAATTGCTCCCACTTATCTTGAATACATTTTTTTAATTCGGCAATATTTCCAAATTGTCTGCCATTTCTATATACAGCTCGGGCAAGATTACCCCAACAATTTTCAATAATCTTGAGGTCGGGTGATCTTGCTGGCCAATTTAAAACGCGAATTTTTTCTCGAGTAAAGTACTCTTTTACTACTTTTGCAGTGTGTACTGCGGCATTATCCTGCTGAAAAGTATACTTCTCTCCAACAATTGTGCTGGAGAGAATGTCCTATGTTCTGAGGTTGATGTTTGCCATTCGCGAGCTTCAGTGTAACTGGAAAGCGTAGATTTACTACACGTGCTATCATTTTGTCCCACTTGCGAGCCACAATATTTACGTTTTCGTTTCTAGAATTCTGTTGAAGTAAATATTGTCGATGATATTCAGTACATTATACATAGAGGCATGTCAGAATATATTGACATATTAAAATACTCGTTTTCTTCAGTTTATTCTACCAAATGAGAAAA
The DNA here is from genome assembly GCA_028455605.1 of Lasioglossum malachurum. Taxonomy (NCBI): domain Eukaryota; kingdom Metazoa; phylum Arthropoda; class Insecta; order Hymenoptera; family Halictidae; genus Lasioglossum; species Lasioglossum malachurum. The sequence continues at coordinate 13,917,688 of CM052311.1, forward strand.
AATAGACGATGTGCTAACTTTTTGTCCGGGAGTGTATGAAACGGTTCTAGGGTCGTTCCAAAACGCGTTCCAGCTCGTTCGCGTTTCCGTTTTGGATCCCAGAAGCTTCGGTCTCACCCTCAACTCGGCCGAGCTAATTCCGTCGCCATCAGCCCCGAAAATACCATCGGCTTGTTTGTAAATAAACGTTGCCGTGGGATCAGTTGCCGTCCATTGCGACACAAATTTTTCAGCTTACACGATTTCTTTGCTGGAACGCGGCGAGGATCATGCAACACGCTCGCCACCGCGTAATCTCGATTCAAACTTTTGCTTAGCTTGGCACGAAACGGAAGCCGCCCGGATATTTTTGGATTGCGCTCGGTGTACCGTTGATGATCGTAACTGGACTCTCGTCGTGTCATCATGTCAGAAAAAAATCATTGCTTAATACTGAATCTATCGAACATTAAAAGAGACTCACGTGAGTTGACTTATAAAAATTAGAACACTGAATTTCTTTAGATTTTGTATGGATTTTATTGTAATACGTGCCTGAATTTTAAATGGAAGCATCTTTATAGCTTTTTGTCGTAAATGCATAAAATCCACAGTCTAGTGATCAGCAATACATGGTAACTTCAATTTTTGCACAACTCTGGATATGACTGAATCGGAATAACCGTGATGAAAGAATTCATTGAAAATTCATACAGGTAAGCACCGATGATCTATGCACTAAGCACTAATGATCCATGAAAAGTTGGTTCGACATTGCAAATCGCCCCCGGTCCATGTGTAAATCAAATTTAGTTTAGCGAATGCATCGAGTGACTCACGGTGTGTATAAGCTCTCCAGAATTAGAAGCACTTTAATGAAAACTCGCGAAAGTATCGCGGCGATTCGCGCGATGAATCACGCGGTGAGTTTGAAATAGATGGCTTTTCTGCGTGTCAAGGGGACGAGATTTTCCCTTCCATCGGATCTCCGTGAAATTCTGGACACGGTTCGAGAATATTCAAAATCGTACTTCAAGAACACCTTGAAGACGGCCGGTGCTACGCAGTTTGGAACGCGGAGCGGGAAACGTAAATGGAAAGTCATGCTATATTAATCTTTCGTGTGAGTTATCAGTGTTACAATAAACTGTGAAAACTACGTCGGTATTTAGTCCTAGCAATTTTGAAAATTTTGCAAAGGTTAACCGGCCCTATCCATTTCTGTTAAATTTTGTTTACACATTGCAATTTTTAAAACAGAGCCACGAAGAAGACACTGAAGTAGCTATAATAAATTCTACCATTCCAGTTTTGGTTTGATTAAATAAATTATTTAGATTTTGCCGAGCTTTCTGGGCTTGGAATTTAGCAGTCAATATGTTAATTAATACAATCCCATCATGACAATTTGTTCCTTGACTCTTTAGTAATCTACAACTACAAATCCTAATAAAAATTGGTTGAAGAATTGTGGCACCCATAGTTGAGTATAGAAAACGCGTTCGAGTTACTGATTTCACAAGCAAATAACAACTTGAGTACACGAAAATTAAATCAAAATAACGTGTTAGAAGAAATAGAATTCTGAAGAACCTAGAACGCAATTGTGTATTGGAGGATCAAAAATTAGCAACGAAATGGTAGAAATAAATAAATGTTCGCACGGTTCGCACATCTATTTTTCACAAAGGACACTAAGGAAGGTGAACAGTGAACAGACACGCCTTACCTGCCAAAGCGGACGTCCAGGCATGACGAATGCGTCGGTGACTTCTTTGACAATTAGCGGAATGGGTGAGAGAGAGGAAGCCGGCAGAGCTTAACGTACTCAAGCACAAAAAGTGTGAGCTTTCGAGCTTCGTGCTGCGTATATATGCGTGACAGGTACGCGGCCGTGTTGGTGAGTGTGGGGGCGCTTCTATATATGGACCAGTTACTCACCACCACCCTCGTTCACACACGCGACCACCTCCGCCGTTTCTTTTCGAAGGGGATTCTCAAAAGGAACCACGTGAACGACGTATTTCTACCAGCTTGACGCGTCGATTGCGTCGAACATTTTTCAATTTATTCGCAAAACTAATAGTCTAAAGCAAAATCCAACTACACCCCGAGATGGAGCGGACTTTCTTCCCCCGAAACCTGTAAAACAAGTTATAATATAAATACCATCTTCAATTAATAAAATAAAGTAGTTCCGCAAGAGACGATATATCGTTCATTATTGCACAGTACTACAGTAGTACATACTTCCTATCAAAACCTCCAGCGGTTGTTAAAACAATTACTAACGTATTAACTAAATCCCAATATATTGAACTAAAATTTGTATCGTTTCCTATCATCGTTCTCTAAAGAAATCTCTCTTACATGAATAGAATTTCATTGCAGAAGAGATGCAGCTTGTAAAGTCTCTTTGCTATAGGTATGTATTTATCATGCACGATGTAGGACTGTATATAACGGCCTTGGAAGCGGTGAAACTACAACGGGTAGCGTGGCCGAGCGGTCTAAGGCGCTGGTTTAAGGCACCAGTCTCTTCGGAGGCGTGGGTTCGAATCCCACCGCTGCCATTAATTTTTGCTTCTGTTTACAATAACATACATAGGTACACGCGGATGCGTTCCCGGATTATATTCCTCACGGCCTTCGCGGTCCGCGACGTGTAATTAGCGGAAGAAGGCAGTGGTAGCGACTCCTTTGAAGGTCCAATGGGTTGCGTCGGCACGCGGCGCCGTGGTTCACACCTATTAGGAGCGCACGTTGCTGCAGGAGCTTCATTATGTTGCATCTTGAACCAGAGACAGCTCTCGATGATTCGACCAACCCTGTAACGCGGTCGATAACTTAGTTTTTGTATGAAAACGTTATCACGGACGAGATAATAGTATCTCGTCGGTGACGTTATTTATACGCAAAGTTAGAATTTTATGAATTTTTAAAGAAGAGTGACTCGAAAAGATTGATGTTATGTTGCATAAGTATGAACATACCCCTTCGAAAATATTTCTCTACAATTGTTTAATGAAATTTGAAACAAATGAGACACCTCTTTCATGTTTGCTACTAACAATAAGGCCTAACAGCTCTTTTTGCCCCAAACAAATATTTTCAGTTGTTACAATAGTATAGCAAAATAACTAAATAAATAGTATAGCAATCCATTGATTACAAATTCCCAAAGATTCGTTCATTTTCAATGGTTTCAGTGTTTCGATAACGATTGTCTCTACCAATACGAAAAGGAAGAGACTCGTAATCGCGGACGCTCACAATCAGTACTATGGCTATGAATACCATGCTCTTGCCAACCGATAGAATCCTGTTGCTATTGTTATCACCGGGGGCTAGCCATTCTTGACCATTCTGATAAATAGGGTCGATTATTGAACAGCCATCCGATTATGCAGGGGAAGCAACGACGCAACGGTGTATGTATAATAGTAAACAGCAGAGCAGCCATCCCGAAAAAGCGCCGGTGAATGTATGCTTCTCGACGATCTGCTAGCCTGATCCGTGTTTCATTCTGAAGATGCCACCACGAGCCACACCCTGTTGGTATACATGCGATTTTTCAAATACGTAGGTAGATACGTTGTCACGGGGCGGGGTCTGTAATCTTTGAACAATAGACATCAAGCAAAATTCGAACATCGTGATCTCCATATTTTTCAAAATATATTCAACCATCCACCGACATTGTTATTTATTTGCTATGCCTTTTGACGATAATTCCAACCGAAATCATTTGGTCTTAGGTCCTCGGACTACTTCGGACGTAGAAAATCAGCTGTCAGCAAGCGTCGTTCAAGCGGACTCCGTGGCGCAACGGTAGCGCGTCTGACTCCAGATCAGAAGGTTGCGTGTTCAAATCACGTCGGGGTCATGTCTAACTTTCATTTTGCCACTACTATGTTTTAAATATTATTTACCTGGCGATAATCTTTTCTACCATCTCTCTAAGCGTCGCAATAATTTTACAGCGTCGAAGAGATCGGTTTTTCTTGCTGAAATTGTCAAATACTCCGTAGACATTCGACTCGAACCAATGTGTCGAACAACGTGGTGAGCGATGCCGTTGATGCCGTCCGACGTCGGGCGCGCATGTGTGCGGAAAGAAAATGGCGGGGACTATAATGAACGCGTTCTGAACGCGTTTTCCTTTGCACTGAAGTGCGGAGCGTGCTCACATCCCGCACACAAGACGCGAGATACTAGGATAACATAAAAGAAGCACCTTTCTCCTCTCTCGTACTGTTGAGCGATATTCGCGCGGGTTGTCTCATTTAGCCCCTCCTTGGATTAGGCTAACACGTTCATCGTGGAGGTCTACTACATGGCTGCCGCATGCACGTTTGCTTAGAGTACTTACTGTGCCACCCAGAACTGGAAGCCGAAACTAATCGGCTAGAAGTTTGCTCGTCTTGTCGTAGATGGCAGCACAAGTTGTTTTATAATTTTCATCAAATTACCGACCGAGCCAATTCCATAAGCACTGACGATCGTCGGTGCCATAAATACGCAACAGAATGATTACGTATCTTGTATTGCATGCAATTTATAAGAATAACATAATGCAAGCTGTACAAGATATTGATTATAGCATACTGTGATATCGCTAAACGAGATTACGCATCAACAAGACTACGTACATTTCGTATCTGACTTATCTTCCTCGGCTCGACTTTAAGCATCGTCATGCTTCCCTGCTACCATGCACCAACTGATTGAGCCTAAATGATTCTGATTGCTAATCATTAAACCTTCAAACATCTCCTCGTACACGTTACACACATATAATTAAACCATGTTTCGACTAGACGCACATCCGGAAAATTCGAAGATATATACGTATGTATCACTGTGCTACGTATGTACTAAGAATCCAACCAATTCCATGAAATTTTCGGTGTCAAAAATGTCACATATCGTGATGACGATGACGACCACCATTTTTTTCAAAAAATCTATGAGATAGACGTCGCGCATCGAGTAAGTACAATTTCATATGGTAAAAGCAACGAATGCTGTTTAAAATACATCGGGCTATCTTAAATTCACATGTCTTAGCGTGTGATAAAATATTCATTGAATAATCATCGAGCTACGCACCTACACGAACGTTGCTCGTGTGTATACTGTATACTGTATACGTATGTACCCATGGTCGCTGTGGACTTTGGTTCGTTGTTCGTCACCGTCGTTTATCTTTCGCCTTTCGTACGGCGAACGAGAGGAGTATGCTAATTTACGCGCAGCCTCCAGTAATCTGTAGTTAACGGGTAGAATGGACATAATCAACAATTTAACCGACTCGGTGATAGGAGCGCATGAACGCATGGACGTCGTCGAACGTTCGACAAGCTTGGTGGCGTGGATGTCGTACCTCTTCGGTGCACGTGGTGGCCGCGGATCGGAAAGACACAATTTTGAGGAAGAGCCGCGCGGGCCTTAAGCACCTCTGTGACGTACAATACTTTATTGGCCCCCAACGACCTCTTTCCATTGCTTATCGGTTCATTGACTCCGGGCAACGGCTGAAATTTCGGCAGGGCCACGTGTCCTACACGTCCCCAATAGCAGTGAGCATCTTACCACTTTTGTTACGCGCTCGATAATCCATTGTTATCGTGATTCGAACTCCACCTGCACGGGTCGAAGCATCATCACGGTACAGTGACACCGTTTTTCCCCAAAATCGGAATTAACAATGTGTCTCCTGCGCATGTATGCAGCCGGCACGTCTCGTAAATTGTTTATCGTATTCGTTATCGTATCTCTCCGCCGTGCAACGCAACACGACCACCTCCGGCGTCGCTTATATTCGTGGATGGATCAAACCTTATTACGCTTTCCCCTAAAATTAACGCGGGGCTCGAAGGTGGGGGATTCCACCTTCAAGCTTGTATTATGTCAGCCACGTCACGTGGCCCCCACGTGCATACACACACGCACGCAACCGAGGCGGTTTCTGTACGCCAGCGCTTCTATCGGTGGCGTCATGAAATTACTATTGGCCGCATGCGTTCCTGTTGAAAAAATTCCTCACGGGCGAAAGTCAAGGTATGACGGAACAGCGCAACAGCTGAACGTTATACATACTAACTTTGGTTACGTGATCTCCTGGTGCTAGGAGGGGCTTTGTGAGACAACCCGCGCGAAACTCTTTTCAACGTAGGGAGAAGGACAAGCTCCTGCATGATCATGCTGCTCGGATAAATCGGTGCTTGCATGCGGGATGTGAGCACGCACCGCGTGCCTGTTTGTAGACACACTGCAACAATACAGATGATTAATGGAGATACAGTTGTACATAGTTGTAGCGTGGTTGCATATAGACGTTCTCTACTGCCTCTACGAGAAATGCACCCGTTCGTTTTATCAGGTCTGTCCCGACATAAATGATTTGTAGGTAGAGAAATGATTAGTAAATAATATCAGGTTGTGTTATGTCGAAAGCAGTCGAAAGAAGGAAGTATGTACATATAAAATGCACATACATACTATGTAGTACATAGTATGTGCATTTTACGCGTACACATGCGTGGGAACTTTAGGTCTGCTATATTATAGTCAATTATAGTGTATAAGCAGAAACCTGTCGTTTGAATATATCAGAAGTTGTATGAGTAAGGTATAATCATCGTCCTCTTTATTTCAGGCATTCTTTTACTTGAAAGTCTTGAAAAAGCATTTCTTTGGAAATTATTGATTCAAGACCAAGCAAAAAAGGAAGTATTCTGTTTTGAGAGGATCGATGTAACGAAGGCTCCGTGGCGCAACGGTAGCGCGTCTGACTCCAGATCAGAAGGTTGCGTGTTCAAATCACGTCGGGGTCAATTAATTTTTTTCATCATTTACTAACTTTTGCTTCTGATCTATGCCTTCTAAAATGCTTCAATCAGCAATTTTTATTGCTCCACATTTAATACTAAAACCTACTATCTTGATTTAGACGGATCGAAATGACTCATTTCACATCTTTCGTTTTACAGTTGCCGAAATTGAAGACATAATTACTTCTGAGAAAAAACTTGTAACGACCAGAATGATTCAAGACGTCTTTGAACCATGTGACATTGTGTACCTCGCCCTTCATACTCATGATTATACTTCATATTACTCAATACCCGATGACTGTATTTGCTTTCCCCCGGGCCCAGCACATCTGGAACCCTTCCGTACCGATAAAAAATAGTATTTAAGCCTATCCAAAAAAGAATAAAACAGCAGAGTTCTGATAACAGTCTACATCGTTGTACATATTTCTCTTGTGGCGGCCTTGGCGCTGCCCTACGCAGCTGTCGCCTTAGAAAACTCCATCCTGGATCCAAGGAACCTGTTGGAAGCTGAGAGACAAGTCCTGAAGGTCGTCACAACCTGCACGGGAACCAAGAAGGAAACCAGGGTAAGCCGAAACACTGGCACTCACCAAGTCTATCCAAACTCTGACTACGCAACACGAAGAAATTACGGAAAGAATCACGATATTACTAGCCGAAAACAACGAAAGGAAACAAGAAATGCTAAGTATTCGTAAGATCTTGAAACCATTGCTCACGGACGACGAGACTCCGCTACAGACGCAGACGGTGACACTGCTGCAAATCCTGCAGAAGAAAAAGAACTGGACGATGAAGACGAATCCTTCAAAGACCACTTCCGACTACTTCCACCGGGTATATTCCGACATCATGCCAGTCATGTTGATAACAACGTAGAACCTAAGTATGAGGAATTTCGATTTAAAAGAGCCAAAGATCTAGTTGACACAATAAAGCCTCTCAGAGGTTGGGACAACTTCGAGGTCGAAGATTTCATACGGATGGTCAAGCGCACTAAATCCCGCTGTTCCGAACCAGATATTCTACTTGATATAATCGTTGCTATTAAAATTATCGATCAAGCGGAAAGAAGCATTCGACACTTGCAGATAAATACTTACGATGATTTGTACGGGGCGTTACAAACATACGTGCTTCCATCTGTTTCACCAGACGTCGCGAAGGACAAATTATATAGCGTAATCCAGGGAAGAACAGAAAGCGTTGTAAATTACACCCTTCGTTTTAGAGAACGGCTAAATGAATATCGGTACGCGACAGAAAACGCGTATACGCAACCTGCTATGAGGCAACTGGCTCTCAGTATTTTGGACAAAGAGGTCGTTAGAATGTACGTTAAAAGTTTGCGTTATGAACTCGCCGCGATAGTACACCTACGGACACCGAGAAATATTTCGGAAGCACAAGACTATGCCTTAGAAGCCGAAACGTGGGAGCGTGTAAACGATCAAAATGACTCAAGAAGACACCTTTGAACCATGAGACACTGTGTACCGAGCGGAACAGCCATTACCGATTGCCCCTGTATTTCGCCCTTTATGATTAATACCCGATAATTGTATTTGCTCTTCCCCAAAACCCAGCGCATCTGAAACCTTTCCGTACCAATAAGAAATGTTATTTAAGCCTGTCCAACAAAAATAAAGAAGCAGAATTTTAGTGACCGTCTAACAATCAACATCGTTGTATTTCTTTTAAAACACCTCTACGGACCACGATCGTTAGGTGCTCAGGTAACAACCTCATTTTCTGTTTGTGAGGACATCTGCAAATCATTAAGAAGAGGGAAAGTTGACGAGGGTCGCTGCATGTGAACAGTGTCATCGTTTCCTGCAGCTTGACTACTCGCGCTTTAATTAGTCCTTAGTTCGAATAATAATGGAATTATTCTTGTAGTTTATTTTAAAGTGTAAGAAATATCGATTTAGCGAACTCGAGAGTGGGCAGCGTGCGGCTCGACAGCGCGACACGTATAAGCACCTGTTAGCGTCAACGTGTTTTAAGCAAAGTCAAGGGCCGATGTCAAGCCGACCCTTACGATCGGAAGGATTTATGGTAGGACCTGGGCGTACGTGACGTCCTGAATAGGGACGCATGAGAATAAACAGAACCGTCCTCGGGCGATGGCGGGTGGGCACTTAGGGCCATCCAGCTATCGTTCGGGAAGGTCATGTTTATGAGGATGTGACGAGTGAGACTTGCCGAGGGTAGGCAACCCAAGGCCACACTGCCCTAAAGAATTGGGACTTTGTTCCAAGAGTGTGTTAGACCCCACGGCACTTACCCCAGAACAGAGTTGGGCAGTATTTAAATACAAAACTAGTTAAATACCGATTCGAATATAAGATACAAATTTGAATAAGTTATTCGAAGGTTCGAATACAAAAGTATTGTTGAATTATTGACAATGCGTCCGCTAGAAGCCAAAAATGAATTTAGACGGTATGAGAGACACTGTCTTGTGTAGTTTATTTTACGAAGCCAGATGTCATCGACCATGGGTCCGTGACTGCATCGGAGGTCTGGAAAATGTTCTGACCTTGGATCTCTCCTTCTTTTACAAGTGGGCAGCAGATTTCCCTGCTGGCCCTAAACGTTTCATTTTCTTACCACTCTGGTTATAGCCTTCTAACCGAACAGACGTTCTACCGCGCTTTCTAACAAAGTTGAAACAGTGAAAGAAAATTCTCTGTGTTATTGTTCATTTAGAACACCCATTTCCATTAAGTATCTTATATTCGAAAAATATTTAAATACTTTTGTATTCGCCGAGAATGTATACGAAGCTTCGAATACAATTTGTATTTAATTTTCGAGGACTTTCGGTCGAGCCCCAAGGCCTGAGCCCAGAACACAATACAAGTACAATAAACACGACTAGGCAATCCCCCAGCCAGCCAGGTATGTATCTCGGCAAGAAACCGCTAACAAGTGAATGCTAAACTTGTTTATTTCTCATAATTTTCTCACGAAAGTGACACTAGCCAGTTCGTGGCGTTCTTCCGATTAACAGTGTCAGATGTTGCTTGTTTATTTACAATAATCTGGAGTTAGTTTGAATTTTGAAATTTAGAGGACGTTTTTACTGCAGTCGTGGCCGAGTGGTTAAGGCGTCTGACTAGAAATCAGATTCCCTCTGGGAGCGTAGGTTCGAGTCCTACCGACTGCGAAAATGTGGTTTAATTTTTTTTCTTCTTCAAAAAAGAAAATGTTTTTACGTTTCTAAGATAGATATGAACATTGTATTTTAATTGTTTATAAAGGTGAACGATTGTTTTGTTGTTCTTAGCAGTGAAACGATTGTTTGTTCTATAGATATAGGAAATGTCTTTGGGCATAAAGGTTATCGTCACCACGATGTAACAAATATTTTCTTAATTTTATTTGTAAGTATTATGAAGATGTAAAGTAATTGTAATATCAATAATTAATTGTTAAATTAGTGTACGTTTGACACTGTTCTGTGTATTAATCGTAGTTGGAGCTCAACGGCGCCGTGGCTTAGTTGGTTAAAGCGCCTGTCTAGTAAACAGGAGATCGGGGGTTCGAATCCCCCCGGGGCCTAGTGGGTTTCTTTTTTTTTTTTAATTAACAAAAAAATTTCCTTACGCAACACACTATCACACTAATCATTAAATATTAACTTCATATTTTAGTACCAGTTTAATAGAACAAATAACTTCAATAAAGTATTCACAGTATTTATTCAATCAGTATCCTTATGCTTACATATAATTGGTAATATAAAAATGATACATATAAGCGCACATGAAGTTAATGCAAATAAATAAATGTGTTATATAAAAAATGTACAACGTGTTAAAGACGGCTGATAAATTCCTGATGCTTAAAAGTCAAATTTATAGCCATTTCCGGAAACTTTGACGCGTGCCACAGAAGGTGCAGAGGAATAAGCGACGCCCAACAAACTCTGAGGCTGTTGTTCTTGTTGCTGGAGTTGTTGTTGCTCCTCCTGCTGCAATTCTGCTTGCTCCGGGACCTACGGACGATTACTATTAAACAGAAATCGCATTTAAATTTGTTAGAAATTATTGCAAATAAGGATTTTACAATCGATAGTTTTACCTGTTGCGCTTGAACAGCTTGTGCTTGTACTTGCGATTGCGCTTGAGCTTGTCTCAGGGCAAGAAGCTGGGCCAGTTGTGCCTGGTACAAAGCAGCTGCAGAGTACCCTTGCACTTGAGGTTGCTGAGCTTGTTGCAACTGTTGATAATAAGCCAATGTTGCAGGATCTGCAGCAGCTTGGTAAGGATATGGTGCAGGCGCAGCTGCAGCAGCTTGGTAAGGATATGGTGCAGACGCAGCTGCAGCAGACACGTACGTGGGTGCAACTGGCGCAGTTGCATAGCCGTTTGCAATTGGGCCAACTGGAAACACTCCTGAGATACGATACACGATTACTTTGATTCCTCTCGTGAAAGAAGACCAGTCAAAAGTTCCATGCCAACTTTGGTATCAAAATACAAGAAATCGGGCACGAACTTTTGCACTGACCTAATACCATCACTTTGTAAATTCATTACAGACCTAGGCCAGGGTTTCTGTAAGCAAGAGCATTAGCAACATTAGGCAGCACTCTCTGTGCTAAGTAAGGATTCCCAACACTAGAACTAAACGACTGGTGAGAGCTGGGTCCACTGAATGCAAAGGCAGTCTGCGTTAAACCTGGCCTAACAAAACTGAAAGACGCGTGTTGGTCAGAAGTGCCCAATACATTTGTGGGCTTCACACCGTGAATAGGTGCCTCAGCAAATGCAGCAGAAAGCACCATACAACCAAGTACTACGTATTTCTGAAAGAAATAAATCTCTTAGCAACTAGAACATATATATTAGGTCAGTACAAAACTTCCCGTTTTCGTATTAAAATAGAACAAGGAATCGGGCATGAACTTTTGCATTGACCTAATACATTGATTGCAAGGTTCAAAAAGAAGAGGCACTATTCATTGAAGTTGAAAAACTTGCGCAGGGTACTTACCAACATGTTGTTAATTTATAAGAACTTTAGCACTGTCTCACAGGAACGAACGATGGTATTATCAACGGAACATCAACTATTCTGTCGCTAAGCCACCCCGTGGGGAGTTATATATTGCGGAAGCGGCCGGGTTCATACGTGAGTAGAATCACATCGACATATTTTCAGAGGTACAATCACACTTTCTCCAAGATGCCAAGATGGGACAGTTCATGAATCGTAATCGCACGATATCAAGCCTTTGTCTTTACGGATCTTTATAATACAACGTAGTGGTACATAATTGTACGATTATTTACAAACGATGATACAAAATGTTGAAAATTCTTTTCATCACTGTCTTCTTGTGTCTTTCTGAAAATACTGGTACATCATCGTGCATCGTATGGTGTACAGAATTAATGTATAGGTACAAGAATCGCGTTGCTGCGATTAACATGTATATGTATATATAAAAGGCAGTAATAGATCTCTATGTGACTCATCTAAGATCGTGACGCAGCTGAAGAAAGTTACTTTCGGCCAGCCTAGAGTGGCGATGATACGCCGACAGGTTATTAATGGTAATCAGATAGTCGTTCGTAGAATGTTAAATAGCTTATTTACTGGCAGTGATATACAACTTATTTATGTCTCGCACACGTTCAAGAAGTCATACTTCGTAAAGTAAAACATCCATAAATTTCTCCCTGCTGTTCGTATAAACGTTATACATTATAATATGGTAGATTTAAACATTTGTCCTGTCGTAGTAGAGTCGCAGCGCTTTTATTACTATATGTATTACAAATTTGAAAAATTAGTACAAATTGTTCCTTCTGGACAGTCGATATTGTGCGTACCTCGGTGTAAGGTACTTTTTCGAAAAATATTCGTCGAATATTCCGGTGACGGCAGAATCGATAGACCAATTGCAAAGATCGACGCGACGTAAGTTTGTGCGAAATGACGTAGAATGTTCCCTCCTGCGGTGACTTTTCACATGCTGGAGAAGTATGACTGATAAAACATGCCCATGGCGGTAGTCGCGAATAATGTAAAGCAACTCCACCATGTTGCTAGACCGAATAAACCTCCGTACACTTCTGTTGTAAATATCTATAAAACAACAAATTACATGTAAACGAACTCTTTACGATATCGTGTGTATAATTAATTATACCTGTTTCAAAGAACTCAGCGCGAGTTGAAAATCTTGCGCGGTTTGCACAACAGATCTTTCAGGATCGTCATTGATTCCTCTCAGTATCGATCTCGGTGGTTCATCCGCTGGACACTCTTCTAAAGCTGGCTCTCTGAAAATACCTTCCCACGTGTAACCACCTGATGAAAATATGCAAACACATTAGCGTACGAAAAATCAAATTATGCAAGCAATTTTTGAAATTGATCTTACCCAACGATTTGTACATAAACGTAAAAAATAAACATATAATTAATGGAACAATAAATTGCAACGCAACAACACATAAATAATAAAACACTGCTGCAATCTGAAACAAATTCGAGAGACGATTGTTAATGTAATCGACAACTATTTATGTTTACGTTAGATTTTCGTAAGTGTTTCTTTTTTGAGCACCTTTTTCTGTAAATCAACGTTCTTTATTCTACCAGCTTCTTTCTTTTGATTCTCTAATCGTTGTACAGCTAAGTTTAGGTATGATTGAAGATACATCGGCATAAGTATCAGCTTTAATAACACTGCAACGACGATCGCGATCAGCCTCATACTCTCGAAAGCCGAAGATGTCATTCTGTAAGAATTTATTTTTAAGAATACACCCCTTGGCAGGATGTTTCCGATCGGAGGCATTGATACGGAATTTAGAGGAAACATTCACAATTTAAAAGTATAAAATTTTACTTTATGGAGTTAAAACTAATGTGAAATGAAAAGGCGCTTATCGAGGAATGAAAAACAACAAAATAACATAAACTTCCATTTATTATAACAAAGAAACGAGAAAATAAACAAAATGTTACACGGAAAAAAGTTTCCGATTAATAGAATGATTCTTATAGAGATTTTTGAGCTGATTCCGAATCTGCCCTTAATTTTTCCTCTAGACACACAGTTTTTGAGAAACTTGATTTTGAAAAAAAAATTTTTCGACTTTAAACAAATATTGTGATGTTATTATAAAAGATATAGGATTGTTCTTTGCAGCAAAAGATTCTGTAGACTTTCCCGAATACAGTGATATCTAATATTAATACATTATGAATGTTTAAACGGGTTTAAACAATCTTTAAAGATGGAGAGACACCACTTTTGCACCAATTGTTGAGGATATTTATCAGTTTATCTTAAAAAATAAGGGTCCAGTGTAAATTCGAACTATATCACGCGATAGAGCAGACCGCTATCTTAAGAAACTTTTGCTGCAAAGAACAATCCAATATCTTTTATAATAACATCACAACAGTGTAAATCGAATCGGAAACTTTCTTCCAGCTGTTCTATTAATCGGAAACTTTTTTCCGTGTAACATTTTGTTTATTTTCTCGTTTCCTTGTTTATAATAAATGGAAGCTTGTGTTATTTTGTTGTTTTTCATTCTTCAACAAGCCCCTTTTCATTTCCCATCAGTTTTAACTCCATAAAGTAATATTTTATACTTCTAAATTGTGAATGTTTTCTCTAAAATCCGTGTCAATGCCTCCGATCGAAAACATTCTGCCAGGGGGTGTACATCCCTACGAACGTGTTATTTTTGAAGTGTTCAATTCGTTGACACTTACAATGGCTCGTTCATACCAGAGAATATTCGAACTGTAAGATAATCCCTGCTTATAGGCTTGATCCATAAGCTTATCAACAGAAGTGGAGAAGCATAACTAATATTCGATAGCAATAACAATAGCTTTCTGTCCTTGTTGTATCTGAAATTTATTATTTTGTTAAACATTCGTTCTAGTGGGAATATTTTTTTAGATTACCACAGTATCGGTACCTTAATGAATCCCAATGCATTTTCGACGCTCTCAATCCAGGGAAAGTAAATAAGGAACCAAGCAAACCACACCACAAGGCAAGAAAGAATTTGATAACAATTTTTGACGCAGGTCCTCTACAAAGGAAATTACCATATTACACATATACGTATATGTACAGAGGCGAAATAACGCTGGAAGCTCTGGTTAAGGTTCTACAGACTTACGTAGATGAAAGACCTTGATTATCTAAGAACAAAGATGCACTGTGATTAAAGCTTGAGTAGGCTTTGTCCAATCCAATTTCGAGATTGTTCTCGTCGACTATAAGAATCATCATAGCTAGTAGAAGATAAGCAAATCCGGAGACGATACACGTAGACCTTTCGCCTATGCTCTCCTCTCCTTTGAAATATTCTATCCACAGGGAAAGCAATACTTTGCTAAGCACTAATTAAGGAAATCAATCTCAATACACAAGAGTCATTCTCAAGAGAAAAGTACGTCCGAACACGAGTTGCTAGAGAAAAGGATACAATGCAAAGCCCAGAACCAATGAGCACCAAAGCATACTTAAATTTATTTCGTCTCTGATTGGATAGAAATAATTATAGACCTGTTTGATACAAAGCATTGTAAGGACATGAAGAAATGAGCTTGAACTTTTGATTTTATATTTCCTTTGTACCAACCTCTGTAAGAGCATAGACTGCAGCAGCATAAACAGAAAAATCCAACAACCATTGATACTCTGTATAATATTTTAAATGCACTACGTCTAAGGTAGTTATCTTCACGCTCTCCAATGTAATATCCAGATTTCTAGGAACTTGAAACACGTCTGCAACCTTTCCATTCTCTGTATGCTTGCCTTTCTTGGGTTTCTCTTTTGGTACGCCCACAAGGCTTCTCAACTGTTGATCGGTTGGATACAAGTAGCGTGTCAACCTATTAAACGATTAAAAAATCATCTATTAACTTTGTATCGTGCTTAATCAATGTTGTTGCTAATCAACTAAGTGTACCCTGTAGAACATAAGATCCATCTTGCCAAGGAGAAATGTGGAGTCAATTTTTGGATGATACTGACCATAATAAGAGTGATCACCAATTGAGCTCCTAAGAAAGCCTGAAATATTGAATATTATTGTTACGAAAGAAGATCAAGGAAATCTAAAAACGAAATTGTTACTTAATTCTAGACAGGTGTGTCGAAAGAGATTACCATGATTGAATTTGTTATAGGACTGACAAAAAGAAAACCCAAATGGATCCACCGGTCTCACGAAACCATAAGTCCCATCACGAGAATCGTAATTCCACGATAAATCGCCGACTAATGCTGAAAGTTACAGCGAATAATTATCTTGGATAGAACGCCGGTAACGCGTGTTCGACCATTTTAAATGGCACACGTTCGAATAGCTGGTTTTATAAATAGTTGTAACCCCGCGAAACCGAAAACATCGTAACCCTTTGCATGGGATATGAGGTTATTTCCAGTTATTCCTATTCTATCTATAGTAAAAGAAAATTAACCTGTTTGTGGTGAAGCCTCGCCAAGTCGCTAACAGATGTCCTATATCTCGTCTGTGGTTTAGCCTTGCATTCACAGATAGCGCTACCATTTCCTGGGAAAATGATCAACTGTTGGTAACATTTGGCTAACAGTTTGAGCGTTTTGTCACTACGTGCATTGGCGCTATTTTTATATTTTCATTATGCCGCGAAATTTCAATTCATACAGCGTATTTAGAGTTTGCAATCCCGCGCCATTTTCAATCCCGCGGGATAGATATGGGATTTATTTCAATCTCGCGGGGTCCCGCGGGTCTAAGGATTTAGTTCTTCAATCTAATATATGTATATACAGGGTGTCCAAAACCACCCGTCCAGGGGTGTTTTTAACTTTTCAGATAAGCATATTCGGTAAAAATGTTTGCAATAAAAGTTGCAGGCATTAATAATGGAGTACATATGTCCATGACATTGTATTTGACCTCTGGATCCATTTGCAAGGTTATTTTGAGGTCAGTACGTATTTTTTATGGCCTCTAGCAGTCATTTTAATCTAGGACATAAGTACATATCTGAACGTGAAGGGGCCTAGCCGATTAAGATGGTCAAAACTGCCCTTAGAGCTTTTTGAATGGCTATTGAACCATTCGAAAGCTGACCAAGAAAAACCCCTCTGAGTAAAATTTCAGCCCTTTAGCTTGCCTGTGAGGGTAGTTACAGGGTAAAATAGATTTTGCGCTTTCCGACACATTTTCCGGTCTCAAATGCGTTCTAAAATTCTGAAAAAATGTGACATATTTCGGATCCTAAGGCGCATTTAAGAGAATTTTTTCAGATTTTTTGGTTGCAAACTGTAGTCGTAAAAAATGAAAAACCTCAAAAAAATCGGAAAAATATTTTTTTCTCAAAAATATGAAAACACGTGCGCTATTCTACTGTTTGGTTCCCTGATAAAGTACTATAACTGGCAGTGTCCTCAATTTTTTTCAGATTTTTTGTTCGGCTGCATCATTGTCAAAAACAATAAAAGACGAATTTTTTCAACGTTTTTGCTGTAAGGAGGAAAGTTACACTTGTTGGTTTTACCGTGGGCGTATAAAACAAGCAATTATTTGACCTAAAAAATGTGATTTGAGAGAAAGAAAAAATTATATTCTAAGCGATATACGGGGTGTCCCGAAATTCCTTCAACAGCCGAAAATGGGAGGTTCCTGAGGCCATTCTAAGCGACATTTTCCTTAACAATGATGGTCGCCGCGGCTTTGTTTAGGAGTTATTAACAAAAAACACGGACCAATCAGAGCGCGCCCTCGCCCGCCGCGCCGGCAGGCGAGTGTCGGTGGTGCGCCGTGACATCGCAACGAATAAGAGTTTCTGGATTATGTAAACCTCTTCCGATTTCGATGGGCTTTGGATATGTTGTCAAGACCATTATTCTGAACAATGTCACTCTTTAGACTTTTTGGCGGTCGTCTTTAGTTTACGAGATAATCGTAAGAAAAGAGAGGAAGCAGAAACTGATTGAATTAAAAACTCACGTATTCAGCCGTAAATCCATTTGCTG
>CM052311.1:13935631-13948879 GCA_028455605.1 Lasioglossum malachurum
CTGCAGATTGGTACGCAGAGTCGATGGGTAACCGTTCGAAAACGTCGTCTGTCCTTCTTTTAGAAAGTTTCTTAAGGGAGGTATAGGACAATAGGGATGCTACGCTCACCTGACATTTTTACCTCATGCTGCGTAAAAGGACGGGTGACGTTTTCGAACGGTTACCCATCGACTCTGCGTACAAATCTGCAGGAAAAACTAAACATGTGATTGCCATAAAACTTACAGTGATCCTTCTCGTATCCTGTTTTTCGTCTAACTGTCCCGTCGTTTTCGTCTATAGTCGTATCGTCGTTAGCGTCTACTTACTTGTGTAACGTCTTACTTTGTTAGTACGAGAGCAATGGTGTTTCAGAATTATTTAAATTGAAATATCTCCTGAACTACTAACTTTTCGACATACATAGGTTAGTACTTTTTTATAACGAATGTCCAGCTGCATCGATTGATGTATTAAAAAATACCTCATTCCATTTAAAAAAAATGAAGGTGGCCTTCATACCTCTAAAAATAATTACATAAACAACAAAAATTTTTTTTGGCATCATATGAGCCCCATTCAACTTTGTCCTTCACACATGTGACGTATCTTTGAAAACAACAAAGATATTTGAGGTGGCAATGATTTTTAGCGGTTTTTAGCAATGATTTCTGTTCGAAAAGATTGCGACAATATTCTGCTATTTTAAGTTCCACTTTCTCGTTTTTATCATAGATACCCAAAATCCGCAATCTGGTAATTTGCAATACCCGCAGGTACGCATAATCGGAAACGAATTGGTTGCGCAGGAAATGCTGGTCTCACGATTACGAGTGAATTAGAAACTCCATAGATCTGACAATGAAGCAACATTTAATGGTCCTTCAATGTATAACTGAGATCGGTGAACCCGTTCTCGTGGTTTTTGACCGATAAACACCTGATCGATAAAAAGCGAGTTCACTCGAGTACTCGAACCGAATTGATCGAAGTTCACGAGCACGCATTATTGAACTCGGTTCCATCGCTATCCGACGAACGACATTGTGTCCATTAATACTGAACAACAAATGGCATTAATTATTAATCCTACGCGCGGGCTTACAGGATCTGATGCGATCTCGCATCGCGGGATTTCCATTCAATTGATTACGTAATAAGTAATTATAAACAGACGATCCCCGATTGAATCTGCGTGTCTCTGAAATGTGATTACAAAGGTGACGAGAACAAAACTCAATTCGAGACTCTAACAGAACCATTTTAATTCGATTAAGATCATATCACTGAGACAATTCGCGTCACTTTAATCAATAAAGAGTAGATCGATAGATAAAGTCTATACAATGATCCTCATCTCTAGCCTCTATTACCATCTAACAACTTTACCGTTCGTTTTTTATACAAAAATTTATTGCAAAAATGGGTGGGTGTCTTCCAAAACAGTAGATGAAAACTAAATATTATTTTCGACTTGCTAAAACCATTAAAGTAAGCATCAAATGTCTATCCGAATTCCATCTCTTGCAATAGAAGCGGACAATTGTTATCTTGCACGGAGATCCGCAGTCTATTAATAATTATTATTAGTTATACTCGGTAATGAAGTTTCACACAATCGTTATTCATTCAATAGTTACTGATTTTACGACAATTATTTTTAAGGAAATCATGGCAGAGAAAGAATTTAACGCTACTGTCGCATTATTTCCTCCTGATTGTTATTATTATAGTAAAGAATAAATGCCCTGTCTACTATAGCGGTTTCCAACCTGGAAGGCGCGGACCATTGTCAGAGGAGGCGCCGAAATTTTTGACTAAACATTTAATTCGTAGTTTTCACACTTTTTTGTAATGAAGTTTTTATTATTTAAAACGTGTATATATTATTATATCTATATAAAAAATAAAAGGTAGAATGGCGCGGAAAAGAATTTTTTCTGGGAGGCGTGGTAGCATAAAGGTTAGAAATCGCTGGTCTAGTGGATAAATAAAAATCCACTGTCTAGCGGATTGAATCCTTATACCGAAGGACAGAACTGAGTCAGGCCCTAGCGATTGCAGCGGTTTCGGTGGCTGTTGCGCGAGCGTACTCCGGGATAATGGCTCGAATGATTCGAAAGCGATCTCCGTGGATCCGGGCACGAAGATCGATCGATCCGACCGTGGCGCCCGTGCATGAATCTTTCTCTTCGGGGAAAAACGCGCGAACCGTTTATTTGGAAGAACGCGCGAGCCAAGCGGAGGAAGACTCGATATAAAAACAACAGACTCATCGGTTCACGCGATCAAATGCCGACTAGCATTCGCCGAGCGTGGACAACGTGAACGATCTCTGCTAGCATCCGCGAATCTACGTGTAATCATCATCGTTCTTCTCCATCTTCTAACACCTGGCACACAAAGAAGAAAAAACCAGCTCGAGATCAAAACGATCATACATCTTCACGCGTGAGTACCGTGCAGAACATTCAGGGACTTTATCCCACTCGGCATAGTAACAAATTATTGAATACTCCTATGGGAAGCTTGTTGCTTTAGACTGGTGGTGTGTCTGATGCGCTCCTCGTTGACTCCATTTTCCAGCTATCATCGTAACAGTACATCGTTATCTCAGTGTGCGCAAAGTTTTACGATAACAGCAGAACACTTACAACTGCATAATTGAAGATGAAATTCAATTAATGATTCCGCAAACTTGGGAAAAGAGTGTCGTTGCAGGGTTAACGCCGAAACTTCGTTCAACGCCGAGGCGTGTTGAAAGGCGATGACAAAGATCAACGGCGTGTGTCGTTTTACCAAATAGAGCCAACGCAAAGCCAACTTTCGCGAATCGGTAGAACCGCGTGACTTATTCTCTCGCACGTCCGCGATCTATTCGTTGCGAGTCATTCATAATTCCGTTCGCGGCGCGTCATTAACGCAGAAACATCGAACAAGCGTCCTCGGAAGTAATGTGTATCGTTACAACGTTGCAGCCAGCGATTATATAATTGTCGATGATAGATTACACTGTCCAACACCAAATTTATTCCCAATATACTGTTGGGTCTTTCTTATAGAGTTTTCTGCGCTGATTCCGAGTCTGTTCTTAATTTTTCTCTTATACGCACAGTTTTTGAAAAGCATGGCTTTGAAACAAGAATATACTTTTCAACTTTAAACAGATATTGTGATGTTATTATAAAATATATTGAATTGTTCTTTACAGCAAAAGATTCGGTAGACTTTCCCGCGAATACAGTGATATCCAATATTAATACATTATGATTGTGTAAACATGTTTAGGCCCGGTGCGCTAACTGTCTATTGGCCGACCGTGTCAACTCAAGACTATTTCGCGCTCTGATTGGTCAGTGTTTTTCGTTAATAACTCCTATACAAAGCCGCGGATAACATTTTTGCAAAGGAAAATATTGTTTCAAATGGTCTTAGGAACCTCCCATTTCCGGGATGTGCAGGAATTTTGGGACACCCCGGTATATATTAATATATGTATATATATATATATACATATAATAATAATAATAATAATATATATTAATATATTATATATGTATATATATATCACTGGATTCGGGAAAGTCTACAGAATCTTTTGCTGTAAAGAAAAATTCAATATATTTTATAATAACATCACAATATTTGTTTAAAGTTGAAAAATATGCCTTTTTTTCAAAGCTATGTTTTTCAAAAACTTTGCGCATAGGAGAAAAATTAAGGACAGATTCGAAATCGGCGCAAAAAACTCTACATATAAGAAGGAGCCAACAGTATATTGAAATCATAAAAAAAGTTGAAATTTATTGGACAGTGTTATCGATGATAGATTATCACGGGTTGGAACACAAGGGTTAGCGATGATACAGAATTCGAGCCGAGCGCGAAGATTAGCGTGAAGACTTCCTCGAGCAGCCACGGTCTTCACGATTTATTGAATTTAATGGTACTCGCGGATTTGGGTGGAAGACGAGGGTTAGCGTCAGTTAGCGATGATACAGAATTCGAGGCGAGCGCGAAGATCAGCGGTCTTCATCGTGAAGACTTCCTCGAGCAGCCACGGTCTTCACGATTTATTGTATTGAATGGTATTCACGTATTCGACGGGCCGAAAGTCGACGCCTCGTGTTTTTGCCGCGAGATTAACGGGTGACTAAGCCCTGGACAAAAGATCGGTCCATATACGATCAACCTACGTGAAGGCTGCTAAACAGATTTCCTGGTAGACTCGTTCCTGAGACGGTGCACGTATACACGAAACGGAAAGATACGTTCGTTGCAACGAAACTTTGGCGATTTGCATCTATGAATATTAAGTGCTCGTTGCTCGCACAAGTGTTCAAGATAACGATCTTAATTGTGACTTCGTCTTCGTAAACGTTTTTGCGCATCATCTTCAGCTTTGCAAGAATGCATATCCGGACAAAGAGCGTGTTTCATGAAGTTATGTTCCGCGGCTGACGATAACATTCCTTTGCTATTTCTTTACAGGTGTCCGACAACAAAAGCAACTATGGCGCCGATCTTGCTCGCTTTCCTCCTCTCATTCAGCTGTCTCTCCCACGCGACGGGTCGACCGGATTATATTCACTGTCAGAATAATTTGGAATGCGGGGCCGGACACTGTTGCACCATAGGTATGACGATTGACGCCATCGAAAAGAAATCCTGCGCTGCGAGTTCAGTAGAAATGTGATGCATGAATTCAGACGACTAAAACGGAGACTAGAGTGCGGATGTTTATGCAATTTTCTATCTTTGTAGACGAATTTTAAGAAAAGTGGAATAAAATAGAATCTTATTTTCCGTGGAAGTAGAGCCTTTGTAGATCTGAATAAGGATTTTCGTAATTTCAACTTCAAGGATGTCGAGAAAATTTTCAATTTTGCGTCGCCTCCGAAAAGATTGTATTGTATTTAAGTTCGTGTGTATTCACATAAATTAAATGGAAGTTATTTCATACTTTTTAGTGCATTTTTTTAGTGCGCTTTTTCGAAGTCGGTTTAATTTTTTTTATAAGACTATTTTATTTCACAATTTTTAGTGAAACGAGCAGAATCTGTAGAAACCGGATGGTTTTTCGATATTATTGGTTATTTGCAATAAAAACCGCAAAGCATGAAAAAATGCAAAATTTTCGGGCAGCAAGCGAATTCCGTGACGAAAGAACGAGTCATCTTTGGAGATTATCCAGTCAGAGATCCATTTTTCGACACCTTCGTAAGAATTAAATCGTTTCTCAGCAAGTGCGTGTGCCATCGACCGAAAGAAGTGATAGTCAGAAGGGGCACAGTCTGGCGAATAAGCCGCATAGGGTAGCACTTCCCAGCGAAGTGCTTCTAACGTTTCTTTGACAACTTTTGTGACGTGAGGCCGAGCATTGTCACGCAGCAAAATCACCTTATGCTGTCTCGTTTCATATTGTGGTCGTTTTTCGTGCAATGCTCGGCTCAAACGGATAATTTGTTGTCGGCAGAGATCCCCTGTGACTGTTTCACCAGATTTTAACAGCTCATAGCACACCACACCTTTCTGATCCCTCCAAATACAGAGTAAAGCCTTCTTTCCGTGGATATTCCGCTTTGGCGTCGATGTTGAGGGTTGGCCGGGATCACAAATGGTTTTTCGACGTTTAGCATTGTCATAATAAATCCATTTTTCATCCCCAGTGATGAGACGATGGATAAACCCCTTTCTTTGTTGCCTAGTAAGCAGAATTTCGCAGATGGTTTTCCGCCTTTCAATGTCTTTTGGCTTGAGTTTATATGGAACACACTTTCCTTCCTTGTAGACCTTCCCCAAGGCTTTTAAACGATTGGGAATGACAGATTGAGCACAATTTAACGCTTCTGCAATTTGTTTTTGCGTTTGACATGGATCTTCATCCACCAATGCCTGCAATTCTTCGTCTTCGAATACTCGTGGCCGTCCAGAACGCTCTTTGTCCTCCACAGTAAAATCACCGTTTTTAAAACGTCGAAACCACTCTCTACATGTTTTATTGGAAACAGCATCATCGCCATAAACTTCTACAATCATTCAATGAGCTTCAGCTACAGTTTTCTTCCAATCGAAACAAAAGATTAACGCTTCGCGCAAATGACGCTTATTCGGCTCAAATTCCGACATTTTCAATGTAAAAAAAAAACGATGTTATTGATGCAAGCGTATATTGTTATGTACTGAATTTTATTGAAAGATGTTCAAACTAAAAAGTTAACCTTACTTTAGACGTTGTAGTTAACGACAGTTTTTTCGAGCTACGGCTACTCGATGCTAAACGGACGGAACTTTCCGATTGACCTAATAAAATCGTAGGGAATAAAAAAATGCAAAATTTTTTTCACGGGACCACCCCGGAGACGTACTCTACAATCTACAAGATGCAAAAGGTTTCGTTCCGATTGGTCCATCCATCTCGGCGTAATCGGTGAACATACATAGAAAAAAAAGCGAAAAAAAGGCGCATACAGGTCGAATTGAGTAACCTCCTCCTTTTTCGAAGTCGGTTAAAATAGATTAAAATCGTACTAAATTCTGTCATATTTTACATCCCAGCATTTTGAAAATTTTCAAAAGCCATAATTGCATGAAGATCCGCAGTCTACAGATGACTAAACCTATCACGATTAGAAAAAGCTAATATCCGTACCCATTTTAAAGAAATGTTGAGCCCCCCCCCCAAAAATTGGTTGTTTAATTTGTTTTAAAATGTAACTAAAAAGTTTAATCAAAATTGCATACTAGATGATTAGTCCTCTTGCACCCCCTGTACCGAATTGATAAAATTACCGATTCCAGGACCGATCAGGTACAGCACCCCCCAATGCAGACCTATGCAAGCTGCGGGAGAAACGTGCAGACCAGGCAGCGCTTCCACTATCAACATGACAGCATCGTATCCTGACGGTGCTCAAGTGCTATTGACCGACGTTCATTATATCCTTTGTCCCTGCGCCGACGGATTGTTCTGCGACCAAGGAACCTGCAGCGAGTCAACCGGGAAACACGACTCGAATGTGTTAATAGATGAAAACCGTAATAAAGAGGACTGATAAATGCATAGGACGTATCTCTGCGGTGGTTCTTGGCGATGCGTTGTCGGGAACCATTGTGCAGAGTAATCGATTGCCACGAACAGCCAAAAAACAGGGAATTTCATTAAAAATGGTTGATACAAGGTGATCTAAATGTAACATGATCTGGGAACCAAAGCGTTAAGTATTTTTAAGCTAGAAAGTAACAGATAGGAGCTGTCGCGTTAACTTATATTAAACATAGTGAAGTAGACGAAGCATAATCGTTAGTTTAAGAATGTTATGCTTATCTTGATGCAATGTACCTATAGTGTTTAAAACCACTGAATATATAAAATGAATACTTTGCAGTAAAAAATGTTCTATTATTTGAAGTGAAACCACCTCCGCAATGTCATCGTTTAATAGCTAAAACTTATCCGTCCTTTATACCAGATAGCACACGACGTCTTAAAGACGTCCATTTTACGTCTATTTCAGGTCTGGAAGTCTTACGTCCGAAAAAAACGTCATTAAGACCATGAACAGTGTGATTTTTATATACATATAGCCATAATCTAGCAGTAAGTATTAGCATTGGTATTATTTGTTCGAGTTACTGTTTTTGCTTCAATTTCAATTTTTCAATTTCAACTTCAACTCTTCAATTCCGACTTCAATGTCAACTTCAATTTTTATCGTAATTGTAATTTTTATTGTGATTTTAATTGTAATTGTTATTTTTATTACACTTTTTATGTCAATTTCGCAGGCGTTTTTCTAATAAAGATATTTATTGGTTTAACTTTAAACTCGTGTTTGTCGAAATCTATTTTTATTCTTCCCTTCTTTTAATTTAATTAACATTTATGGTCCTTTAAGACTTCTTAGGGACGTCTTAAAGACCTCCCGAATATCCTACGAACGTCTCTTGAACGTCTTCTAGAGGTCAAACAGAATGTCCAACTGCAGACGTCTTTGTGCTATCTGGATTGTGTCAACACTAGTGTTTGTAGGTTTTGCCCGAAACTTCGTGACTCCTATTTTTTTGAAAAATAACTGTTTGCCTTATTGTTTCATCGATCTTTTCACTACTGTGTCAATTTGACACCGAGCGACAGATTCAGTCCGTGGAATGAGGGTCGTATGAGCGTTAAGAAGGTAGACTCCAAGGTATTTCCAAGATTGCAAGGGTGCGAGATGCGCCTTCTCATTTTTTAATAATGCACAGATGGGGTTTTTCAGTAGTCAAAAGCGCTAGACAAAAGATAAATTTAGGCCGCAGTCGACCTCGAAAGTCCTATTTTACCACGTTTTTATTAGCTCGCTTTCTTTAAGTTTTATTTGCATTATTCGGCAGCATGTACATTGTACATACACTAACGAGCACAACTGATTCAACGCACTTGAAATCAGAATAACTTTTATATGAATGGGCATAAAAATTGATTTTTACTATTTTTTTTTTCGCCAGCAATTCCAACCGAATGCATTTTTTCAAAATATTTTTAGACGTCATTTACTAAACTAATTCTTCTAGCCTTATAGAGAAATTGAAGTCGTTTGGTCCGTCATAAAAAAGTTATTCTGGTTTAAAGTGTGTTGAATCAGTTATGCTCGTTAGTGTAGTTGTCGCAGCTTTATGCTTCCGAATAATGCAAATTACGCCTTGTAAACGTAAAAATAGGACTTTCGAGGGCGATTTCGGCTTAGATTGTTCTTTTATCTAGCGCTTTTGACTACTGAATAGCTCCATCTTTACATTAACGAGAAATAAGAAAAAATGAAAAGTGGGGGGCTACTCAAAAAATCGTTTTTCTTAATTTTTAGTCATATTTTTTATATTACAGCTGTAATATTCGAGCACAATGTATCACAAACTTAGCACAACTCACCACAAGTGTTGAAATTATTTAATTCGACAAGTGGTGGGGCTAACTTCTAGGAGGCGACATGTTGTGTTCTTCACATCCATCTTATTTTAAAAAGTGGCGCCAGAATGTTATCATGCTGCCATCGAGCGTTAGAAGCACGAACCTAATCGGCTACATGTTTGCACGTTTTTCCGCAGATGACGCTAGGAGTCGTTTCGATTATAAGCAAGGTTATAACAATAAGTCTGTAATAGATACTATGTATTTTTATAATATATTTATATGTATAAGGCTTAAGGGTCAGAAAGGATCTAAAGCTTGCTAATGAATAAAAAATAATAATCTTATAATCTCATTTTATCCACCGCATCATACACAAAGATGAAATATAACGACAGAGAGGATATGTTCCTCTCTGATAATAACAAATGAACAATCTCCGGTGCAAGCTAATCAATTCGATGTATTTAGTTCGATTAAAAAATCTGTATGCTATTTTCCATGAATATGCAACATTTGAGAAACAATGTCATTATCTTCATACGTGTGTACAATGACAATGATTGACAATGACCCTGTGTTATTGCGCAGAATTTCAACCATTTCGGCGCTACCGACGCTACCGTTCCCAATCGAATCGTTCATAGTTCAGAAATTCTTTGGCAATCCTTTTGATGAGCAGTCTACTTAAATAGCGTTGTTCGATTAATTGTCTCTGCGGAATGGACAGTCAAGTATGCGGGGACGGTAGATTATTAGATCTGATCGATGAAGCTTGGCAAGATGAATGCTTGCCCATCGATGAAATTATAGTACCACCAGCAGAATTACCTGATCCGGAGAGCGACAATGGTGATTCGCATATGACACTGAAGGAATTGGAACAAAAGTGGAATAACCTAGCTCTGGGCGCGCTCAGCGAAAATCATTTACATTCTCCGACACCATCTCACAATTAATTTGGTGGGTATTTATTTGTACACTTTACATAACCAATGCGTCTACGCAACTAAATAATTTACTTATGTTTACATTTTTCCTTTTCTCTTTAAGAAGGATTTATAATGGAATTTCCAAACGTAGGGGAAAGATGTTCAGTCGACGAATGCAAGCAATTGAATTTTTTGCCGTTCGTGTGCAACCATTGTCGCGATATTTTTTGCGAGGAACACTATCAGACAGGTTCTCACAAATGCGCGAGTTTCCGCGACAATATTACGGAGACCACAACTAAGTCGTTGAGCTACGTTTGTTCGGATGAATCATGCGAAGACACTTCACCCATCGAGATGCATTGCATCAGATGCAAGAAACATTATTGTTTGAAGCACCGATATCACGGTTGTCTGGAACAGTCGAACGAAGAGAAGACAGCGAAACTGAAGAAATGGCAAATACCAAAGAAACAATTCGCGGAAGCAAAGGCAATAGTAGATCAAGAAATCACGGATAACTTAAAGAAATCTAAGAACGTCGCAATGGCTAATAAAGTAATCGCTGCTGTTTGAATGATTTGCAAAATGGAATTTTTATGTATACAACAAATTTACATTGAACATGTTTGTTTGTAGGTACGACTTATGCGCATAAAGGGTTCTGCTGTTGGTCCTAAGAATGTACCAATGAATGAACGTTGTTACTTTCTTGTGTATCCATCGCATAAAATGGTTAATAAACATTTAGGACCTTCGAGGGGTATATACGTGAACATGACCTGGACAATAGGGAAAGCCATAGATTCGATGGCTAGCATACTTAAAATGCCTAACAATAATAACGTAGCGGGTGCATCTAGATTACAATTATATCATCATGCAACCGGTGCATTGGTATCTAAAGAAATGGATATGCTGTTAACAAAGTTGTTAGAGAACTCTGAACTCATCGATGGGCAAAGTGTTATTTTAGAATATTCGGATAGCGCGTGTATAGATACATCTTTATACAAATAAATTGATTTATAGTAAATAATAACACCAGCTTGTTGTTCCCTTCATTTTTACATGAATCACCTTGTCAATTTATTGAACATTTCTCTTTCTGTTTTTTCATATGTATATATATATATACATATATATGTATAATTGAACACTGGTAATGGCAAGAACACAATATTAGAATAATACTTGTTTATTACAAACTAGATGGATTCATATATCAGTTTTACATTTATTCTCGATAAAAAGTCACGCAGATGTACTCCATATGCACTCAATAAACGAATCGTTTACACCAGATTATTGTCAGGTTTTTGTTTCAAATAAAAATGTTAGACAATATTCTGACTTTGGCACTGGACGTTTCCTCATCTATACATTAGAGTTACGCTAATATAATATAATAGAACGAAACTATATTGATTCGTAAATGACTATGTGTTTACTGATATCGAGGAATCAGAGACCTCCAGACCCATAAAAGTCTTTTAGCTAGGAGATCCAGGAAAAGGTCGAAAGGTCTTATCGCCTGTGATCGTTACGACACATGATCGATGGTGATCAATGTACGTATCTCAGTCCGCAATGATGCTATTCCGATTTTCTCTTAAAATCCCACGATATTTTTATAGTATGCTCATATAAAGATGAAAAAAGACGAATACATAGCAAAAGAGATTCGAAGTTAATTTTCTCGAACGATGTGCGTGTTTTATATGTGTACTTATTTACTGTATTCTATTGTGTCTGATAATTACTTTTTATCTAGAAAACAAAGCGAAAAACTCTCGCTTCAAATGAGATTGATATACAGTGACTCCCAAAAATATTCGGAAAGGCGATAACTTTTTTAAAATTGGACTGTACGACTCCCACTTTTTTGGGAATCTACAGCAATTAGTTTACTACAGGATGTGAAAAGAAATTTTTTTGAAAATTACAATTGATCGAAATTGTAGAAAAGATACTAAAAGATACATTTTACAACTTTTTTATGTGGGCATATATTGAGAATTTAAAAAATACGTTTTGTAGTGTAATCCAAGATCTTTGTGGATTAAATATATTCTGAAAATTTCGTCAAAATCGGTCGACGTTGCAATGAGCTACAAACGTTTAAAGATGGTAAAAATTGCAGATTTTCATGATTTTCGGCCTATAACTGCAGATTCTTACATCTTTCAATGGTTGTCGTTTTCTTCTGCATCAACCGATTTCGATGAAACTTTCACAGTGCGTATAATTGACACAGATCTACAAAACGTATTTTTTAAATTTTCAATGTAGGCCCACATTAAAAAGTTGTAAAACGCAACTTTTAGTACTTTGTATACAATTCCGACCAATTGCAATTTTCAAAAAAATTTCTTTTCACATCCTGTAGTAAACTAATTGCTTTAGCTTTCCAAAAAAGTTCGAATCGTATAGTCCAATTTCGAAAAAGTTATCGTCTTTTCAAGAGTGTCCGAATATTTGTAGGAGTCACTGTACATGCTAAAATATCTTGTACAATAATCGTGTACATATACAGAAACAAAAAAGTAGTATAAAAAATGTTTTAATCTCTTATTGATCATGTCTACTTTTGTAAATTACATAATAATGTCATCGTAAGTCTTTTATAGATCAATTATTTAAAAGCTTAAATTGTTCAGTACTTATAATATGTATGAATACGTTATTCTGACAATATGATTGAAAATCTGATGCAAAAATTACTATCGTATGAAATTCAATATTGTATAAGGATATCTTTTTCCGAAAATCATACACGAATAATTTATTGCACAATAATATTAAATCAATTACCTTGGCATTCACTCGCTGTTATATCTTTGATTAATCTTATATATCAACTAAAAGACTTCTATCCAAATGCAAGTGGTTTTTGTAAATGCAAATTCATGTGCAACCGAAGACTCGGACTTGGATCACATTTCTTTAATGAACTAACGTGACCAGTTTGTTGCCATATGAATAAAATTTTGTCAAAAAAAAAAAAAGAATATAAATATATATGGCTAAAGTATTCAACGATTTAATAAGAACGATGAAAGAAAAAAAAGAAAACAAAAACTTGTTTACAATAACAAAGAAAGTCTGTGAGTGAAGGCTGCTAGCCTTTGTTTAAATATATATGAAAATAATTTTTGAAATACAGAACAAGCCTGATCAAAAACAAAATGCATAGTATGTATACAAAGATCGCGAAAAGAACGAGTAATGTCATTCGAACGTTTACGTGCGTTTCAACATCTTGGCCTCTTGTTCGGCCACTGGCCACCTGCCAGCTCGGAGGGCAATGTATCTGGTAGCGGTAGGTGGCCTGAAGTCAAGCTCAGGAATGCCAGCGAGATTTTTGTAATTCAATTTGACCTTCTAGCGTTTTGGCAAGATAAATTACGAACAGCTGACTGAGGGCTATGCCCAAAGCGATACCA
>CM052311.1:13949379-13968234 GCA_028455605.1 Lasioglossum malachurum
AGAAGAGCACATGGAAGAAACTCTGGAGATTTATACGGATGAATTTAAGAAGGAAGATACAAAGGATTCTTCGGAAGATACGACCAGCTCTCTTTTGCAAGACATCGAAATTAAGGAAGAGGAAATAGAGGAAACAGCCATTGTGGAAGATTCTAGCCAACTGGTGTCTCCGGAAGAAGTTGAAATATCAAAGCAAGAATTCGCGGAGCCTATTAAATCCGAAAACGATGTTCCTATTATTAAAAAAGAAGAAACATTCGAGGAATCTAAAATGGAGGAAGAGTCTAAAATTCAGTTAGAGAGTGTTACTATGTTGGACATAAAGAAGGAGGATATAAAAGAGGAAAAAGAAGACAAGAAGATCGTAGACAACGAACAGAATGTAAAAAAGGAAACAGAATTGATAGCGAGCGCCGGTGAAGATACTATTGAATTAGACGAGGAAGAATCTTCGTTAAGCAAATTAAGCGGAGGGCGTGCTATGAAAACTTACTCGAAAAAACAGAATGCATCTATTGACAGTGAACCAGAGAACGAAAGTACCGGGGAAGGTGCGGATTATAGAGCGTGGAAGAAGGCAGTTATGCTATTTTATAATCGTCTTGCCACGCATAAGTATGCATCTGTATTTTTGAGACCCATTACGGAAGATCAAGCACCGGGCTATCATTCAGTAATCTTTAGACCAATGGACTTATCGACGATTAAAAAGAATATTGACAATGGCACGATTAGGTCTACAATACACTTCCAACGCGATGTCATGCTAATGTTTCAAAATGCAATTATGTACAATAAACACGATACTTTTGTTTATAAAATGGCAGTTTCAATGCAGGAGGAATGCCTACAGCATATGCAGGTATGTAGATCTAGCCATAAATGTGGTGCATGCTAAATGTAATTATTGTAGTAAATAATGAATATTATTTAATTCTCTTTCTAGATATTGGTACAAGTTACAGGAGAGGGAACGCTCAGAAGAGAAACAAGAACTGCAGCAAGCAGTAGTAGTGAGGCTAGTGAAAGTAGTATAAAAAGGAAAAGGAGTCACATTACACCGAGCCCACATGACACAGACAGTCCACGTTCGAAAAAACGTAGAAAATCAGAGAACGATTAAAGTTTCTAATTTGTGTAGGTGTATGTGGTTAACATTGAAGTTCCGAGGAACTGTTCAGAGGAAGCGAATTACAAGACTGCTCTATCTTGCTGAAAACAAAGGACAATGTTGGACGCGAATTACGCTTATAATGTGTATAAGATGAACAATGACTTCGATTCTATTCCATTACTTTCTCATAACAGCGAAGAATAAAAAAAGTATATTCTATTTACATTGAACATGTAAAACTGGTTTCATTTGTTTTTATGACATACTGTTGCGGTATTGTAAATGTACAGTGAATTTAATAACTCCATTTATAATTGATTGCCTAACAAAAATGAGACCTCACTGAAATATATGTTTTTGCTTTGACAAAAATATAATAAAAACATTTTGAACAACAAAATATCCGTGCCTATTCTATATACGAATGAAATTTTGAAAAGCAATAGGAACTGCACTGACACAACAAAAAAGAACCTACTATTCCAAATGGCTCTCAACAACATTTAAATTATTTTGGAGCCCCAATTAACTTACAAATTTACCAGTTTAACAGAAACATAAGCAACTAATTTACAAGAACTTGTTACGATTATATTTTCGAAAATCTAAGTAAGAAGAGCGATGGGTCATTACGCTAGTGGTGACGTTCGCAAAATGGTGCATAGCTCCGAAGACGACGAAGGTTATGACCACCAATCATTTTATTCTGCAGTGTCTTTTGGTGCATTGATTCGACCAGACATTAGAAATAGCTCGTGTTATCAACACGGGAAACGTGCAGGAATAGTAAGTTGTTTTAGTGATACTGATGTACGCAATGTTATCTTTCATTTAAACGATCATATACATCCAAGTCTTCAGAGCTAATGCTACCGGCATCGGACGATAGCGACAAATCATTTTGGGCTGAGAATGAATTAAGTAGCTCAGAATCGAGACAACAACTATTTAAAAGACAGAAACGTCGTCGCAGTTTGTCTTATCGTAATCGCCTTGCCAAACACCGACGTAAGTCTGTATTCTTTCAGTCATCGAGTTCTAGCTTAGACTCGGGTCCTGCTCAAATATCTCCAAAAGGTACCTTGCCATTAAACTTTTCTGAATGTATATTACGAAGAGTCTAATTAGACACGTTATCTTCATAATTATTACAGTTGCCAGGCAGAAAAAATATAATCATTGTACAGGTCGATTCGATGCGGAAAAATTGCAACCTGGATGTAACGTTGCGAAAAGAAAATTTACGCGTAATAAAGTAATTTTTTTTTCATTCTACAAATTGAAATTTCCAAGATTAAATAAAATTTTTGTGTATACGTTTTAATCGATAGGGCGCTTTTCATCGCGAATTCGGCCCTGTTACGTACACAATTTACATTCATTTTCTTATCGGCGGTTGCTATAAACAGTGTAACATTACTTAACCAACGTGTCTCTCTTTTACGCAGAATAAGAACGATTAAATAAGAATATCTCTGAAATCATTTAGAAAATCGGAGACAATTATGAGCTACTTTAAAATCAACGAACGGGGGAAAAATCAGTATGAGAATCTTGGTGAAGTTCGTATTCGTAAGTATAACTGTTCCAGTTAATGGTAAATCGTAACACTTTTAACTTATTTGGAGTAAATTATGTTACAACGTACGAATTCGCAACTAGAACTGTGCAAGGCATGTGTTGCGCATTGTTTTTTTTATATTAGATTTATTTTACCGGTGTGCGACATTGCCGCCATGTTGCGCGATGTATTGCGCATGCTTGAAAATTCAATTTTGAATACTGTATGTACTGATACATTTCTTTCTTTTCGAATTTCAGATACTTCGTTATGCCCTGTTTTGAGCTTTTTTATACTGGGATTTTGTATAATATTTTTAATATTGTCGGCATGGAATTTTAATAACGCGATCAATGAAACGAACAACGTCCACGTGTGGTACTTGAATTTAAAACGTTCACCACGACATGTTGTGTCGGACAAATTCTTATCTTTTGGACTCGATACATCATTACTGCGTGATATGGAAAATCTTCCAATTAAAAATGAAAAGTTTATTAACTTAGCTCGGTATCTTGCACCCGCTTACGTTCGCGTAGGCGGCACATCCTCAGACTGTCTGTTCTTCAATCAGGTTTTGTTGATTTTTGCATATATGCAATTAAAAAATGTTGAACATAGCTTATACATTAATTTTTATAATTCACGCATATCTCTGGATTACAGACGATGGAGACAAGTAATGCAACAACGATCAGTCCGGTGGATGGTGCAGATATAAGTAACTTTACAATCACCGACGTAGATTTCGAAAACTTATACAGTTTCGCAACGAAATCGGAGCTACGCATGATTTTCGATTTAAATGTACTAATTAGAGATGGCACCAATAAGTGGAGTGATGTAAATGCCAGGAATATAATCTCATTTGCCAAAGAGAATCGTATGAAGTTGGATTGGCAATTAGGAAATGGTAAAATTGAGCTACAATATCACAATCATTAATAATTATCTTGTGCCTTCTAACTACGTTTGAAATGTAATTGCAGAGCCAAATTCATTTTACCATGTGTTTAATAGAAAAGTGAATGCGACGCAACTCGCAAATGATTATTATCAATTAAGACTGTTGCTAAATCAACAAGGATACAATGCAAGCATCCTTGTTGGTCCAGAAGTGAATCATGTAGGGAAACCTAAACGTATGGGAGAAAATTATGCTGAAACGTTTTTAAAGAACGATAAAGACAGCGTCAACTATGTTACCTGGCATCAGTATTATCTGAATGGGAGAGAAGCTAAGGTCGCGGATTTTATTAATGTTTCTACATTCAATTCTTTACCAGAAGAAATTAGATCTATGCAGCAGGCCATTGCATTAACGGGGAAAGATATTCTCATGTGGTTATGTATGTGATTACATAAATTACATATATAACACATTATCTACCGGCGATTGTTTCGTAATTACTGAAATGATTTTTAAGCTTTCTTTTGGTACAACGCGATTGTTGAAAATCTGATTAATCGGCTTCCGGTAGATAAAGTGTTAACAATGAATACATAACACTAATTAAAACCAGGATTGAACGCGTTACTTATAGCAGAAACCAGTACAGCGTATGGCGGAGGCGCACCGGAATTGTCGGATAGATTTGTGGCCGGATTTCTATGGCTCGATAAATTAGGGTATAGTGCTAGCACGGGCGTAAACGTTGTCACCAGACAGTCGCTATTCGGTGATAATTATGCTATGATCGGACCAGATCTGATACCGAATCCAGACTGGTGGGTTAGCGTCGTTTATAAACAGTTCGTGTCGGAGAAAGTGTTGAAGATATCATCGCCGAATGATTTGGGCGGCATACGGCTCTATGCACACTGTACCCCCGAGAAAGCATTGATCAACAGAGTCCCAGCATTCACGATATACGGAGTCAATATATACAAAGTTCCTGCTAAAATAATCATTCATGGGATCCTTCCCATACTTCGCAAAGGTGCTAAAATCTTCTTTTACGCGCTTACCTCTGATCATCTTCAATCGAGGTATGCAAACATGATTGATTATAAGGTATATAAATTGTATTACAATCTTCTGTACAAGTTTCTTTTTAGAGTTATAAAGATGAATGGTAAAACATTAAAATTGCAACCCAATGGGAATTTGCCATCGTTCTGGCCTGTGATACTAGAGCCTACAGAAAAGATTACTTTGCCACCCTACTCCATGGTGTTCGTGGTAATACACGGAGTGGAGATCCCGGAATGTAGAACGTAGTTATTGCGCTAAAGATCAATAGAATCATACACAGTTTTGTATAGTACATTTTTTTATATTATAAGTTTATAATACGGTCTCATAAAACATTTTTACAATTTCTTGGTAAGAACGAGAAAAATTTACGAACTCAATAAAATGGCTAAAGAACTAAATTCTCGTGTATGTATTATTATAATATATGTATTTGTACGTATCTATAATTATATATATGTATATACATATATGTGTGTACGCGTATACGTATAGACAACTACCTCTTATCGTCAACATGTAACACCCTATAAGTATAATACACGAACGACATCCGTGTGAACGTATTCGTAAACTTTAAGTTCTTTCGATCGCAACAAATATACAAATACTGAAAAAATACATAATGTTAGGTAATTGGAATGGTTAGATATCATCTTTCTATAGTGAAATGTCATTACATCGAACGAAAATAGAAATTACATTTGAACAGGCTTAAAAAGAAATCAATATTTTCAGAATGTATTTACCAATAATTGTAATATATATGTATATGTATGTACGACACATGAGTATGGAACTAACGGTATAACAATTAATTGGGTGGTACTATTTATGTTATATATTTACAGAAGAACGTTCATTTCACTAGCTTTAATTTAACATATCATTCTAGAGTTGATACCATGATCATTTTCCCTTTGGGATCATCGAATCTATCCATAATACGAATATCCATAAGCATAGTAATACCCCAGATCATAATGAAACTTAATATAGTGGCAACAAATATTCCAGTCCAAATTGGAATCGTCATGAAACCAACGCAATCATACGTGCTACCAAATCTTGGCTCTCTAGATAAATCGTCGTTATTAAATAGTTGTACTTGGAAATCCTTAATAGTTAAGAAATAACTATCATTTTCCTTGAAGACAAGATTGTGCGAACAATGGTACGAAAATTTTGATGGAAAGACGATTTCTGTGTTCGGTGTCAAGCTATGATTTGTGCTACTGCCATTGTTTTTCATTGTATACTTGTAATTGACTGTTTTGAGATAGTAGTAACCGGATTTATTTTCAAATTTAAAGGAGAGTGTGTGTTTAACTATCTCAGACTCTGCTGCGAACTGTAGTTTCAATGTTAGCTCGTCATCTGCCACGATATCCTTGTCCATAAACGATAGAGGAAGTTCAATAACATTATCTACTTCTGGAATCTATAACACAAATGTATTATACGATTATATCCAACCAGTTTTAGCAAATTGATATATCTGCAATTACCTTCAATTGCAAAGGTTCGCTGGCATACAAAAGTGCTCGTCCTGTTATCACAGTTAAAGGACCTGTAACATTGTTGTTAGCTTCTCGTTTAACGCGGTTGGATTGTCCGTAAGAACACACCATTCCCGTAAGAATAGCTGTGAGATTAGGACTAGTTTCCTTCAGTGTATCGTATATCTCCTGTACAAAATCTAAACTGCTGATCGGTGTGTACATCAATTGCACTTTGGATGTAGCGTTCGAATACTTTCCGTAGATTGTACTAAAAGAAGGCAAATCTTCGATAACGTTAACTGCCGATTCGACTGCGGGGAAATAATAGTACGAGTCGCCAGTAACAATCCAATGAAGAAGCTAAAAGAGAAAGTATTATCATTTGGACGTTCGAGTAAAGGATTTTTGGGAGCTGTCGCCCGTACACTAACCTGTTTGTGCTTGGTTAAATCCTCGACACAGAGATTATGCGTCACGAAGAATACCACAGGAGGCAAGTCCTCCAGCTTCTCGTGCAGAAACGATTCGAATTCTTTACGAGGCGTTATCGTGAACGGATTTGTCGAATGTCTTTCAGAATCGGAGCCCGCACCACCCCATATTAGTACAGGCACCGCGTTATTCGCGTACAACGGTGAAATTTGAGCAGGGAAGATTAACACGAAGATTAGATTTAAAACACTACGGTATCGTGTCATGGTGCTTCCGATGAAATAATTTTGGGCGAGTCAAACGAGTGCTGATCTGCTGATCAGTCAGGCCGTGTCGCCAGATCAAGACTTGTCTCCCACTCTACCTTACCACTTCTACCACGCCATTTTACCATGCTTCTACCACGGCCCGGTCATGTGACGCGTTCCGTCTCTGTTGCGCATCTGCCACAATGTCACGTGACTAACCCGATAATGTCAGAAGTGGGGGCTAACTCTATTCCCCTCGATTTCCCCGATCTGGCGACACTGGATCAACCTACAATCGAGCAGAAGCAAGCAGAAGGCAGCGAAGCACCTGACTAGATCTGAAATCATATGACAGACGTCACGTGACGAGTTTGTTTCCGGTTTTCAAATAAAGTTCCCTCTTGAACCTAAACCGAATCACCTTTTTCAAATTAAACGAAGTGATTTGGCAAGGAAATCTTGGTTTGTTACATATTCTGGTTCCTCTGACTGTGAGTTCGTGTACCGTAAAGCAAACATGGACAGCAATAAAAGCGAGAGGAAGAGGGAAACTGTTATGTACTCGGTTCGTACGCCACAGCTTGAAATCGCGTATGGATATTTTCATCGAATTAATTTTAGCAACTCCAACCTTGGAGCACGGTAGGCGCGTTGCCGTGCATGGAACAAATAGCTGGTCCACCTGTTCCTGTTCGAGTTGGTGAATTTTATAAAATCCCGAAACCTCACCCATGGAGGCCTACCATGGGATACGAAACAGTAGAAGCCGCTTCCTTGTAAGAAGTTCCGGTAGCCATGTAACACCCTCGTTTGAAATCGGCTTTTTAAAAAGAACATTTTTATCGCGATTTAGACCCGCGCAACCGATGACGAATATGCTGACCGAAACCTGTTACATGCCGAACGGAATGGCCACCGAACCATTGCGATTTCCAAACCTGGTGACCGGCTTCGATCGAAATCCTGCGCATGCAGCTCGAGCTGCACTCTTCACTAGATACGGGCCGTACGAATGGGTGCAGAACCAAATAAATCTGTATAATGAATCAAACAGCAATCGAAATTATTCGGAGAACTTGCGCCAGGACACTGTTCGAATGATGCGGTAAAATCATTAGATCTGCACTAGCTATACAACTTATTCTATAGTTATAAGGGTGATATTTTATATTTTACTACGTTTTTACTGTCTGTCTGTTCGGTACAAATTTTGCAATTGCTTTTAAACTAACTTCCCGATGAGCTAAAGACTTGAAATTTTAAACATAGCTCAGAACTGGATGACAATGCAATATTTAAAAAAATTCTTTTAAAATTTTTAAAAATCCTATGCGTTTAGGAGATGTAAACTATTAAAAAAATTTTTAACCGTTACAACTCCCTGCGCGACGCTCGGTAGTACCCACTCGGTTCCCACTCTGACTCATCCCCACTCCACTGACCCGCTTCGCACCGAAGGAGCTCAGTGTGCGTTCGAGCTCCGTGCGGTGTTTACAAAGTTACTACGTATTATTATACTATAATGTTTATTTACCAAGCGAAAGAACAGTTACACCGAGATTCTCCGTTGAACCTTTGTCTTTAATATTTTACCACGGCGCACAGTGCGTTGTCATGAGACAAAACTTGAAAAATAAACTTCCGTGTTATTATACAATGTTGTCACTGGAGGGTTCTTAGGATTAGGATTCTGAGCGATCTATTACTAATAAATCTATCTTCGAGATATGGTTTTCAAGCAACCACGAAGAAAGAAAAACTAAGGTTTTTACTTTCATTCGAACTGTTTTTGAGCCTGTTAATGACGTTGAAGGCATACATTTCTAAGAAAATAATACTGTCCCGATACTGAATGATACTGTTATGATTTTTGTCCCAAAATCCCATTGACTCAACGCACTGTGCGGCGTTTGTTTTTGATAGGACGCGGTCGCAATACCGTCTGGAATTTACTACATGTCTCTGTTATAATCTCATAAAAATGTTTAAAATCGATTGAAAAATTTCACACACACAAGACTAAAAAGCAGATAATAATTATTTAAATAAAAATAAATTTTTTAAAAATACCACGTTTTTAAAACGGTCTAAAAAGTATAAAATGATTTAAACAAAAATAAATTTTTAAAAACGGACTAAAAAGTATAAAATAATTTTTCCTAGCCCCATACATGTTCTTCTAACCCCATACAGATTGTGAATTTTGAATGGCTATAAAAATACTTGTAAGATTTAAAACGAAAAACGTGGGGCGCAAAATAATAGTAAGGAGTGTAGCGAGTAGAGAGTATAGCTGCCGTTGAGAAAACTCACACAACAGTTCATATCATTTGCAGTACAATAAAATTGTTAGAATTGTTCATCTAATGACTTAGATGAACTACTTATTCATGCATTATTTATATATCAATTAAGGCAAACGCCCCACGTTTTTCGTTTTAAATCTTACAAGTATTTTCATAGCTATTCAAAATTCACAATCTGTATGGGGCTAGAAACCTGTATGCGGCTAGGAAAAATTATATATTTTATACTTTTTAGTCCGTTTTTAAAAATTTATTTTTATTTAAATTACACTGTCCCCAACACCACAAATTTGTTTTCAATATACTGTTGGGTACTTCTTGTAGAGTTTTTTGCGCTGATTCCGAATCTGTCCTTAATGTTTCTCCTATACGCGCAGTTTTTGAGAAACATGGCTTTGAAAAAAAAACGTCTTTTATTATTATAAAAGATATTGAATTGTTCTTTACAGCAAAAGATTCTGTAGACTTTCCCGCGAATACAGTGTTATCCAATATTAATACATTATGATTGTTTAAACATGTTTAAAGTCTGCTCTATCGCGTGGTTCGATTTTCCGCTGGACCCTTATTTTTTGAGATAAATTCAAAAATATCGTAAAAATTGGTGCAAAAGTGGTGGATACTCCGTCTTTAATGATCGTTTAAACATATGTTTAAAACTCTACAAGAAGGACCTAACAGTATATTGAAAATATAAAAAAAGTTGAAATTTGTTGGACAGTGTTATTTTATACTTTTTAGAACGTTTTAAAAACGTGGTATTTTTAAAAAATTTATTTTTATTTAAATAATTTTTACAATTTGATGGTCCTAGAGAGGCCGATGAAAAAGTGCTAAATGGTCAAACGGAAACGGGTCGAAAATTGGGAGAAAGAATCACGGACACGACGTTCTGGAGGAACGAAGTGGCTGCGGAACTAGAACGGTTAATAATTGCAAACACAAAGATGCAAGAATGCCGACGGAACTTGCAGACGGCTATACAAAACTTGGAAGGGCAGTTGCACATTGCGCAAGAATGTTTATACTACCGCGAGGCCAGAACAGGTTTCGAATTTCGAGATTTATGACTTATTCTTTATTTTGTGATTTCTCTCATTTTGTTGTACACTATGAAATGCAAACAGGCTCTGACTTGGTACATGATCAGGCTGAACATGCTCTTCTGAAAGAGGTAGAAGTGGTCCGAAATTGTCAGAACAAATTAGAGAACTTTACAGATAAGTGTGTCAATCAAGTACGTTTAAGTTGACAATAAGTTTATGTAAAAGTGTGAATATCATGCTCTATAGAAAATGTTTATACTTACTTAGCTTACAAATAGTAGAGCGGTACAGAATCAATTAGAGATTGACATAAGGAACAAAGAGACTGCATTGGGGATTGATATCACTTGTCATCAGATGAATAATTTTAGCCGCGGTTTGCAGTACTACAGCGGCATTGAAAAATATGATAATAGGTAGCTTCGCGATTAGACTACAAATTTTGCATTTATCAAATTGACTGGATCATATAGTTGGTAAACTAAATTTTCTATTCAGTATCACGGAAGCTGTATCGTGGGCTGAAGCATCCAATAACGTAGTGGAAAAGTCACAGACAGAAAGAGGAAAGTCTAGTCAGTTGATAAGCGACATTGAAATTGCTATAAACGCGGTTGGTAATGAAATGTGGGAAGCATGGGGCTTTACTAATAATGCGCTAGACAGAAGGGCTGCAGAGATGCTTGAAGCAAAAGAAAAATTACAAATACATTTGTACAAAGTAATTGAAGCCAACGCTTCATCTAAGATGCTTATAATTAGACTGCGGATTTTATGCATTTACTACTTGGTTCCTGCTTCTTGACAATTTTTACTTTGTATAAAGATCCGCAGTCCACTGATAATGCTACATATAAAATGCTGCATTGATTGATACAGATCCAACAAGAGGTATTCGAGATAGAAAAGAATTTGCAACTAATGCAGAAAGCCATTGCAGATAAAAGCTCAGCCCTGAAAGTTGCGCACACCCGTCTCGAAAGCAGAACGCATCGGCCCGAAGCAGAATTATGTAAAGACTATGCTCAGCTCAGGTAAAGAACAATTCTCTCTGGTGCGTATTCTTGGAACAATAATCTTATGGTTTGGATTCACAGAATGATCCAGGAAGTTGAGACCATAAATGCAATGATAAACGAAATGAATTTGAAGCTGCAGAAATTTGAAGCACAGCATCAACAACTATTACGCACCAGATCGAATCTCGAGACAGATTTGAAATCAAAAATCGATGCACTGTTCATTGACAGAGAAAAGTGCATGGGCATGAGAAGAACCTACCCAATTTCATCAGTCATTAAATTCTAAGTTATGCTTCTAATTGTATGAATAGAACTGGAAGTCTCTTATTACAGTATTTATTTTTTCTAATAATATACATCGAACACAACTATCTCGTATAAAATTAGCATTTTTATATAAAAATATAATAAAAATAGTTTTGCTTCTTTTAGTACGCGTATCTTTAGTAAATATCAATGAAAAATTTACTGATACCCAAAAACCATTATTATATAAGATTAGTTTTATTAATGTAGTAACTATAAATTCATAATAATCTAATGGTGATTGTATATTTATATCACATGGACCATGTATATAAAATTTTTTGTACGCGTAGTAGGATGAATAACTGAAGTATTAAGTTTACCTGTACAACACGATGAC
Organism: Lasioglossum malachurum; assembly: GCA_028455605.1. Lineage (NCBI taxonomy): Eukaryota > Metazoa > Arthropoda > Insecta > Hymenoptera > Halictidae > Lasioglossum > Lasioglossum malachurum. Next base: position 13,961,232 of record CM052311.1, read on the forward strand.
TGTGTAAAAATATGTAGCAAGAGACTTATCTACAGAGCTTGTCAATTTTTTAATTTACATATTCTAATGTGCAGCGAAAACAACACAGTTTCCTTAAACTTATAACTTACTTAATGTTTTGAAACCACTATATATACAAGGTTTTACAACAATGTCTCATACAAAAGAATAGTACATTATACAGACGTTATTTTTTCGGTAACCTTTTTGTTTTTAATTTACATTTCGGTTCCATTTGAAAGCTGCTATCGTTTCGTAGATTCCCGTTACAGCGGAATCTCCGTCGTACTCATCCTTCAGATAGAATAGTTTAATGTTCTCTTGTGGGTGGCACTCCAGAACGTTCCATTTTTCGAACAATTTCAACGAATTCTTTATCGGATCAACGCTTAAGCTTTCCCCTATTTTACGAACAAATTAATCCAGCGTTACTTCTCTCCTTCTGTTATTTGCTTAGATTTCATTGTTGATACTCACCATAATTTACTATACCCCGGTCTAAATTCGTTTTTATTTCGGCTAAAACTTCCTGGACTAGATCTCGTTCGGTAAGTGATCGTCCTACTAATTTCTTAAGTGTAAAGGCACTGAACGTATAGGTATCGACTAACGGTCGCAGCATCGTGTGTAGAAATTCCATGCGTTTCGCGTGTTCTGGTACTAAACTTAGCTGCAACAAAATTCAAACGAAAATGAAAATCCTCATTGCAAAATATTCTCGGCTATGCGAAACGTATTCTTACTTTATACTCGATTTTCTTAGACCTATTCTTGATCGCGTATTCTTCGTCTGAACTATCGTCGAACTTCTGTGCGTACCTTCTGCTCCACGCCTCATCTTCTAAACAATTTTGCTGGAAAATAATTTGCGCTGTCAATAGGCTATTAACATAAGCTAGTAAATTAATGATGTCGGTATATGCACCTCTTGTAACATAATGATCTCGGTATACGAGAGATTCTCTATAGTTTCTACGATGACGCGTTCCAAGTCCTGGCACGGTTTGCAAAATATAAACTCGTATTTAAGAATATCACATAATTTAAGTGATCTCTGAATCAGGAAATCTTGAGATACTGTGATATTGTTTTGAGCAACCGCTACTGGATCGTTGATCTGTGACTGCAATTCAGCGTACAGAGCTGACACTACTATACTATCCATAACGTAACAACTAAGCATCGTGTTACTGTAGTAAGACAGTTCGATCACGTTTGGTAGGATCGCGACAGGACGGATTGCGGTAACGAAGCCCGATTTCATTAATTGGCCATCGACCACCTCAGTGATTTCTTGTCTTTGCTGCTGCACTAATCCAGGCCCCAGAATATCCATCTAAAATTTATTAGTCATTATAATCCATCAAAATTTATACGAATCGTATTATTCTGTTTCAACAGAACACTATATATTATTAGGTCAGTCGGAAAGTTCTGTCCGTTTAGTTAGGGGTCGGCAAACTACGACCCGCCGCCTGTTTTTAATCAGGCACGCGGGGTTAAAGATCACGAAAAAAATAAATCAAATTACGTAAAATAAAAAACATGCAAAAATATCACCTCCTAGTAAAGAAATTTTGAAACTGTTTTTTTATCGTTGCTCTACGAGTAGAATTACCTACCCATGTAAATATCTCCGAGCTTGGTACCCGGCCCCCTAGAATAAAAATTCTACGTTCTGGCCCTTCTCGAAAGAAGTTTGCTGACCCCTGCGTTTAGTCATCGGGTAGCTCGAAAAAACTGTCGTTAACTATAACGTCTAAAGTAAGGTTAACTTTTTAGTTTGAACATCTTTCAATAAAATTTAGTACATAACAATATACGCTTGCATTTCGTGGAGGACAAAGAGCGTTCTGGACGGCCATGAGTAATCGAAGACGAAGAATTGCAGGCATTAGTGGATGAAGATCCATGTCAAACGCAAAAATAAATTGCAGAGGCGTTAAATTCTGCTCAATCTGTCATTTCCGATCGTTTAGAAGCCTTGAGGAAGGTCTACAAGGAAGGAAAGTGGGTCCCATATGAACTCAAGCCAAGAGACGTTGAAAGGCGGAAAACCATCTGCGAAATTCTGCTTACTAGGCAACAAAGAAAGATCCTAAACATCGAAAAACCATTTGTGATCTCGGCCAACCCTCAACATCGACGCCAAAGCGGAATATCCACGGAAAGAAGGCTTTACTCTGTATTTGGTGGGATCAGAAAGGTGTGGTGTACTATGAGCTGTTAAAATCTGGTGAAACAGTCACAGGGGATCTCTGCCGACAACAAATTATCCGTTTGAGCCGAGCATTGCACGAAAAACGACCACAATATGAAACGAGACAGCATAAGGTGATTTTGCTGCGTGACAATGCTCGGCGTCACGTCACAAAAGTTGTCAAAGAAACGTTAGAAGCACTTCGTTGGGAAGTGCTACCCTATGCGGTTTATTCGCCAGACTGTGCCCCTTCTGACTATCACTTCTTTCGGTCGATGGCACACGCACTTGCTGAGAAACGATTTAATTCTTATGAAGGTGTCGAAAAATGGATCTCTGACTGGATAATCTCCAAAGATGACTCGTTCTTTCGTCACGGGGAAAGATGGGGAAAAGTCATCGCTAACGATGGACAATATTTTGATTAATGTACTTTTTCATTTTGTTTCTTAAATAAAGCTCTATTTTTTGTAAAAAAACGGACGGAACTTGACCTAATTGACCTAATAGAAAGTCATTTGCACTTACAGCATGATTGATAACATCAAGGCTCTCTCCACAGAACGCGATGTCTTTCTTCCGAGTCTCCAAATCTTGTCTGATCGAGTCAAATGCTTCGACTAATTTGTCCAACGTGCAGCCATCACGGAATTTGTTTAAAAGCAAAAATGCAACGACGTTGGTGGACATGACGGGCGTCGAGACAGAGCAATCTAGAGAATATTTTATCGTATTTAACAGTGTTCAATGAAATCGGAATGAACCAATTCTTTCGTTCTTCTCGTACCATATACAACGTGTCGCGCGATACTCTCCACTAATTGTCGGTGCTCCTCCACGATAACGTCTGTACCATAGAGCGACGAACTGGACATTGTATATTTCAGAGTCTTCTCGGTGGGCGGTGTTTTATTGACGGTTAACTTATTCTGCTGTGCTTGAAACGAGCTCAACATTTCCTATCGATCAAACAATCGAGTTAACAAAAATACTTTGATCCAACCGATGTACAGTGGGCTGGAAACCTGTTTTTCGTTGCCAAAAACGAGTTTCCAGCCCACTCTCGAACAATGTTGCTACCGGCAGCTTACCCTCAGAGAGAATGGCTGACAGAAATCAACTTTGACGATCCCATAATTGCCCTTTAGAGTCTCCCACATGGCTCCAATCGTAGACCTAAAGGTTTCCATTTTCTTTGGTTGACCTAGCTGTTCTCTAACGAAATTCCCATCAACAAGACGTTCGTAGTTCATTGTAACAGGTATTAGAAGAGCGTCTTCTACAGTCCCGTCCATGTACGCGTCGATGATCACACTTAGAATGCCACCCTTCGGCATACATGGTTTGCCAGTTCTTGTTCGGCCACCTTCTATGAAGAACTCAATGTTATGGCCCGCTCTCAAGTTCTCCATGATGTACGTGTGAAGAGTGGCGCGGTAAAGAACATCTTTGCGGCCCACCGCAGGATCGATCCTACGTTTTATAAAAAACGCGCCTAAACCCCGCAGTAACCACCTGTACGACAGAATGGTTAATGTTAAACCGGGTGCTTAGCAGAGTACTAGGTCTACCAATATCTCTGCAACGTACCCAAACAATGGGATTTTTAGATTATCTCCGGCCGCGATCAATGGATTCCTAACGTTGTTCATTAATAGAGTGAAGCTGATCATGATGTAATCTAAGTGGCTGCGGTGTAACGGAAGGAACACCAAAGGAAGGCCGGTCTCGTTCGCCTTCTGAAGCATCTCGATTTGTGAAGGCAATACCACCGCAGACTGTATAAAACACGGCAGCAATTTATACAAGACCCAAGCAGTGATTTTAAGTAAAAGGTTGCTGATTCTGCTCTCCATCTCGAGTAGAATATTTTTGGCTCTCTCCTTCGCTTTGGTCAGAGCCATGCTCTCGCTACAACCCTCGTTGTCCACAGTTTCCGAAGCGGCCATTTTGATCGCTTCCTCTAGTCTCTCGTCGTTCAGGACCTAAACATAAATATCTTCTACAGTGTCCATAATCCCGGTATTTAAAATACAAATTCTGAGAAGCTCGTTTTATGTACCAGTTGCGTGACTTTCGAGTAATCGTACTCTCTACGACTGCAAACGTGCGAGATGCAATTGAACACTTTCGAGAACAGCGTGGGTCCTGGATTAACTACTAGTATGTTCAAGCCAAAGGGCATGAGCTGTTTGGTGATATTATTCACCAACGAATCCTGTAACAATACGAACACGAAATTAATTAATGTACTTTCTTATTTTCTGAATTTTTCTTTAACGCTAGATTTACGGGACCAGTTCCAATATTTCATTATTTTAAAACTGGCTAAATATTTGAATTTTGTACACCTAGTGTTAAATAAAGTACTCCGCGAAGATGTTTCAGCATTCTCCGGTCAACTCACGTTTTCGGGGTATCCCCGTACAATGATGATACGCAACCATCGTGAGAAAATTCCACGTGGTTCGTCATACATTTTTCGACCTTTCTCTTATTTTCTAAAATAATTTCGTATCACCGCATGCTCGCGTTCTTTATCATTATTAATATCACCAAGAATTCGTTGAGATGCATGACGGAGTCAGTCTGAATCAGATTTCTCGAATTGAATAATTTGATAGAGTAATTGATCGACCCTCTCTATTGCCGGTACATTGCCATCAACAGCCGTGATTATACATCCGATAAAAGTACATTGCACTCAACGGTATACTTCACGTCGTCTATGTATTAACTCACTGACAAAAAAATGATCACCGTTATGTCGTAAACCGTAAACCGAACGTTATTATACTCGAACACCGCGCAGTGAAACACGCGACAAGATTATGCAATGAAACAGTTTGTGCATGTGTCGTGCAATTACACGCGGCTACAATTGCTGTAGTTATCAAAGGAATTGACAGAATCCGATGCAGCAGTTACGTAATTAAATGCGCGTCGAAAGATGGCGGTGTTAATTAGGTAACGAGAGATTTGCTTGTTGCGCGGTGCTTGAAATTCAAACTACATACACCAAGCAACGTGTACTATCAAGTAATTAGTTTGCAGGATAAATCGATGTTCATTGACCGAATCGGAGCACACGAGCCGCACTATTCTGTTCCAATACGTTTATCATCGATTATTCTCTCTAATTTCGGCAACTATTTTGTAGATCAATCAGTCACGGTATCAACACAGTTATAATATTTTTTGGAACATTCATAATTATACGCAATTATTTGGAACGCGGATGGAACAGAGTCATTCTAAGTTCGAGACATTGGCGCACGTGTAGAACCACAATATTCGGAATTTTGCGCGTGCGATGCTCGCAAGAGGCTCGGCTAAATATATTTTTAGTGTTGCAGGAATGTGAACACGCGATGTCGACGTTGTCAAACTGTCTCCGTCGAGTCTGCCCGCTATTAACGACAGTGTTCCCTTTTCAAGTAATATTGCAACTGTTATCACAATGTTACATAATGTTAACACAATCGACGGACAACTATTCGAAAATTCGGATACTACAATCTAAATAAATCTATTGACTCTGACATTTTTGACAATATCACTGGTGGGGATGATCGTGCGGTACAGAACAGTGGATCTATAATAATTCCCCAGCGACACGTGGAACAGCGTTCCCAACTCGGCGAACAATTACATTTCGCATCTACCTATTTTTGCCATTAACCCTTAGCATTCGAATGGCGACTTTGAGGCGCCACTAAAAATTGCTGTAGCATTACTCAAAATATTGTTTAGATTATTAAATATATCGGTATCTAATCAATTAATAAATATTTAGGTATTGTATGAGGTATTTATGCGAATTTAATATACATAATATTTAAAAAATCATAGGGAATGGAAATATTCTAAATCGAAGGAAATGTTTAATTTTCAAGTTAAAGTAGCTTCGAGTGCAAAGGGTTAATACATAAAATTCACAGTCTAGTCCATTGAATTCGTTACTCTATCTAGTATTTAATAGAACGCAGACATTTCTATTAGTTGCTCGTCGGTACACTTGTTCTATCATCTAAAAAGTTAATTCCGCCAGCAAAATGTGGATGGCACGGCAATCAACGTGTTAAACAAGGCGAGAATCATTCTCAAATACATCTCTCGCGGAGTTTCAGCAATCAGTGTCCTATCTTTATACAAAACTCACTCTAGAAGACGGAGTGCAACTACGACAGCAGTAGCGCAAGAATGAGGGTTTCTCTTTCACCAGAGGAATCAAGGGCTCAGTCTCTTTGATCTTGAACAACGAGTTCTCCCGAACTTTTCTCGACTGTTCTCTGTCCTGTATCTTCCGCCTGTGCAGCTGCAAACCTGTCCGGCGAAGCTCTGAAACGCAATGATCCTCTTAGAGCTTAAATCATTTGATAACACTGTCCAACACCAAATTTGTTCCCAATTAACATATTTTTCAACTTTAAACAAATATTGTGATGTTATTATAAAAGATACTGAATTGTTCTTTACACACACACACACAGCAAAAGATTCTTTAGACTTTCCCGAATCCAGTGATATATAATATTAATGCATTACCAGGTATGTAAATATGAAACCGGAATTTTTGTATAGAAAATACAGGTTTATTGTAAGGCAATGATACAAAATATTTTATTCGAAGTATTGCCCATCGGTAGCTACACATTTTTCCCATCTCTCTGACAATTTGTGGATGCCACGCCAAAAAAACTATTCCTCTTTTGAGGCAAACCAGTCATCGAGCCATTTTCCTACATTTTCGTAAGATGTGAAGCGCTACTCAGCAAGTGCGTGTCCCATCGATGCAAATAA
>CM052311.1:13968334-14033028 GCA_028455605.1 Lasioglossum malachurum
ACATTAAACGTGTACAACAAAAATTCCGGTTTCATATTTACATACCTGGGATGTTAATACACTTTTTTTCGGCGGAAAATTTTCCAAATGACAGATATTGCTGATTATGATTTCCTTGGAATATGGTGAACTTGGAAATCAGTAGGTGGGAAGAAAAAGATACATTAATATGTGAAAACATGTAGAAGAATTTAAGGATTTTCGTAATTTTCAGTGTCGAAATTTTCAATTTCGCGCCGCCTCCGAAAAGTTTGTATTGTATTTGAGTTCGTGTGTCTTCACATAAATTAAATGGAAATTATTTCATACTTTTTGGTGCGTTTTTTCGAAGTCGGTTTAATTTTCTCTTATAAAACTTTTTTATTTCACACTTTTTAGTGGAACGAGCAAAATTTGTAGAACACCTAGTAGGATGGTTTTTCGGTCGTATTGATTATTTGCAATGAAAACCGCAAAGAAGGAAAAAATTCAAAATTTGTTTTCAATGGACCAATCAGGAGATATACCCTACACTAATTGGTCCATCCATCTCGGAGTAATCGGTGAACATACATGAAATGTAGGATCAAAGATATCTTTCGTCTGAATATTCACGAATCTCCGTTTGAGATTTACAAAAACGTCTTTCTTTGTCAACCGTCACATTCCAAATCGTAATTCATAAATATCTGAAAGCCGCAATCGATAACGTTAACGAGGTCGCGTCGTTACTGTTCCTAATATCTAACATTCAGCGGAGTTCACGACGGCATCATCACCTTACACTTTCGCAAATAAAATCGTGAGGAATAAAGAAATGAAAAATTTTTCTCGGCGTAATCGGTGAACATACATAGAAAAAAGCGAAAAAAAGGCACACACAGATCGAATTGAGTAATCTCCTCCTTTTTCGAAGTCGGTTAAAACTACAATAAGTCGGTAAAAGGGTATTAAAAGGACACTTATTGACCAAGACCAATTTCTGTCGGCTACCGGTTTAGCTACTGTTGTCGAATGGCAAGCACGTGCTAAGATTAATCGGCAAAGTCCAAACCGATAAGAGTTGTATCGCGTGCCAGGCTGCTGCTCCGGAGTCATCAAACGATTGCAAACGATCGTGAGCAGTGACCGTGTCCACCTCGAGTGGGAGTCACACGATAATTACGATTAATAACCATAGATACCGGTCCTTAGCAAACCGGTCCCACTTTTTCCATGCTCGTGTCTCACGATGACCGACACCTACTTCGTGATCTAATAACTGCCCAGTGAATTTTCACTTCTCTTCCTGCGCTCCGATAAACGGTAGCCTTCATCGCGTTACAGATCTTATCGTTTTATTCTCGATCGCGGTTTTGATACGTTTACCTTCGACGATAGAGTCCATGTTTCTTAAAAAACAAATTTAACATTGGAGACTTAAGGGAGTAGACACATTTTTCCAGGATTGCAAGGATCCAGGATGTTCCTTCTCATTTCTCAATAATGCAAAGATGGAGTTTTTAGTAGTCAAAATCCCTAGATAAAAGATCAATCTAAGCCGCGATCGCCCTTAAAAGTCCTATTTTTACGTTACGTAATTTGCATTATTTGGATGGATACAGCTGCGCATGTAAATAGCTATTTTCACAAAGCTGCGATAGCGTAATGCAGAATGTGTTATAAGTAACCAGTAATATGTTATGATGAATTTTCCACTTTCATAAGGTTATATTACTACCTGTTCTCTTGTAGATAAATAGAAAGTATGTACATTCTCTTTCTATTTGGTCTTACATCATGAATGTCGATTTGTAAAGCTACCTCCTGTGGCTAATGTAACAGCATGTGTATAACATCGTTGGACGGTTTCAAATTAACCGCCATATATTGATTTAAAAACGGCTATATGTGTAGTCTTCAATGTTTTCAGTTTTTGGGCTCTGTCTTAACGGTTACTTTGACCGCAGTACATTCCAAACTATCAACGTGCACAAATCAATTTTTCAATGTTCATTTTACATAACTAAAGTTATTATAGCAAGTATGTACTAACATCCTGGTTGTTTCAATTTCAATTTACCTATTCTATTTACTGTATTTAATATATATATATTTTATTGTAGATGCCATTTTTTCTTTTAAAAAGTTCAAAACTGAACCGAAACGTTAGGAAAGAAAAAAAGTTTATTGCAAAATTGCTAGATTTAATAAGTGGTCGAAACAGTTGCGCCGAAAATATCATTAAATTGAATAATGCAAATTACACCTCGTAAACGTAAAAATAGGACTTCCGAGGGCGATTGCGGCCTAGATTGATCTCTTATCCAGCACTTTTAACTACAGAAAAATCCCATCTTTGCATTATCGAGAAATGAGAACGCGCATCCTCGCAACCTGGAAACGAGTCTACCCCTCAACCAGGAGATGTAATCGTTCGCCAGACTCAGTGCACAACCCGAAGGGTTAATTTATTAGCCGTGAAGAATGGACCCTCATCTTTGAAACTAGCGAAGGATTCACTGTTTCTGCTCGCTTTTCTCGCAGCACCATCTGCATCAGATACATATCCCCTAATCGTACAATACTTTCACAAGAATCCTACGCGAGTTTCTGCGTCGTGATAACCTGACCCCGCGACTCGGATGATCCGATGTGCTACGTACTATGCATACGCGAAAAAAACGAGTTTCAGCAATATCGTACGATGTGTCCGTGGCATTTCTATCGAAATGCAAGCTTCCATGGTCAACGATGTCTTTAACCTTTGCCAACTCGCTATCAGCACGACTCAAAAATAAAATTGAGACAACCAATCCGATCGAACCATGATCGACTCCGTTCCCGGTCGAACGATTACACTGTAACTTTCCTGGGAAATTAAATACTTCCGCTAAGAACAAAAGCCGTACTGTATGCTTCGACGATAAGTGCAATGCATGGCGATAAAAACAATTATAATGCTAATAATTGTTCAAGGTGGTCTATACACTCATTTCCTATGCGTAGTTTTACCAGCATCTCGAACGCGCTTGTTTAACCACTATTTACGAAAATCATGATCAGACTGTGGATTTTCTTTTTCATTAGACTTACAATTAGTCTGAAACGATAAAATCTTAACAGGACTATTTAGTTGCAAACGAATTTGACACCGGGTTGAAAGAAACACAGATGTACGGACGATTATCTATTCGGAAAAATGGTAATGACATGTAACCATATGAGCGGCGCCGGAAAATGAACAGGAAAACCAGGTGAGCTTATTAATAAACTATATTTCGACATGTTCAACGTCCACATTTTGTAATTGCGCATGCATTTGCCCTAATCTACGTCACCGGACAAGGCTTGCAACACAATAGGCTGTATGGTGACATTGAATTATTGCGATTTGCATTGACTCGGCAACTAATTGGAGCCTTTGAAATGGATATGTAATATGTACCCTGGAGAGGCACATCTTAATCCGTCGAGGACATGGTTACAGGTGTTGCAAATCGGACTCGAACGGCACCGGCTATTTTAGCATGCAGATCTAACGGCCGCGCGAAGAAGAAACAAGACGGTTAACCCCCTAATCGAGAGCGCGTGCAAATTTCGATTAGTGGTACAAAGCGTTGTGCAACATTGTTGGCACACATCTGTTTCGTCGAGAAACGTAATCGCGATTGGAGGATATAAACCGTGCGTGGTTATACATACTAAATCTTACACGTGTATAATGACCCTTCACGATCGTCCGATCGCGTTTCAACCAGCTGAGAGAGTCTCTCTTTCGCTCTTTTGTGACCGAAATTCCGCGGCGTGTGTGTAAGAAGAAAAGAGTTTGAATGATCGTTAATAGCTCGTTAGCATACGGACCCGGCCCCGGATGTTGGTCGGTCTACGTTACCTGAAGTTGAAGAAGTAGTAGAGGATCCCGAAGAACAGGAAAATCTCAACGAGACCGTCCATCGCCGTGGATCGCGCGATGCACCGCTCGCCGAGTAGAAAAAAAGCAAATGCGAGTTCGAAAATGCGAACGACTGGCTTCAGGACGGGCGGGCCGGCGCGGTAGAGCGAACGATTATGCTCGTTTAGTCCGTGAAACAGCGTCGAGTGCTCAACTGCTCGTGCTCATGATGATTTCGATCGACGGACGGCCCGTTCGTTTGTTTTTCTCTCTTCTTCTTGGCTTTATCTCGAACCAGCTCGATCTCCGCCGGTGACAATCGCGTAAACTTTGATCCTCAAGGCCTCGCTACTCCTCGGGGGTACTGGGGTACCACCTGGACGCGATCCATAGATCCCCAGAGGGAGCACACGTTGCTTATCGTCGGACGAGCGGTTAGCGCGCGAGGGCGCCCGCTCGCGCGAGCAACTCTCGACGACTCTCGTCGTGGAGGACCTTCGAAACAACAAGTTCTCACTGTAAACAGTGTCCTAGTGGAATTATTTGCGTCAGAGGGTCGAAGAACAGTAGGACACGGCTTGCAGCCGAAAGCCTGGACATCGAGAACTGTATCCGGCAATAAGATTCGCTGGGGACAGTTCACTGACACGTTACCGTGACGCGCAGGTAGCATCCGCGCACCCGGACTCATGCAACCGGAACCCCATTGTGAAGATGATAGAAGAACGGTTCGCTCGCGACGGCCCTAACACTGGCAATAAACTGGCGGTTCTTATACACTTTGTTGCTTTTCTTTATCACCCGCAGTTTCTGAGAAATTGAACTCTTTACAGTCCGTTGTCGCTGTTGCGGAAACGTAATGGCAATATGTACTTACTACTTTCTAGGGATGGGATCAAGTTCAATATGTACTGACGAATCCGAGTCAAGTACAATAACCAAGTTTCATTTCATGGGTTTCGATAACTACTTAAAAGCAATAAAAGTTTCAATGATTATACTTGGAAAGTATTCATTGTATACAAGTAGTTATCGAACCTCGGAATGAGTACTTACAAGTTTCGAAAAGATACTTATAAGTACTTCGATGTTGAAAGTAATCGAAACTTTCACAAGTAGTATTTACTCGAATCTTGGAAATCAGAACTGCATAGTATGTTTAAAGCACACACACACACACACACACACACACACACACACGCACACACTTTCTTTATTAAATTCGTCACTATTTAAGAATAATATTTCATTTACAATACTTGGTTTTATCCTATTTCTTTTTTTACCCGTGATATTTTCTCTTGAAAAAACTATTTCTGAAGGTACAGAAGTGGCCATTATACACAGAGTTGTGCTAATTCAATTACAGTGTAATTCAATTACTAAGTATTGTAATCAGATGTGTAATTGAAATACAGTATAATTGGAATACAATAGAATTGAAATACAATATATATATAATTGAAATACAATGTATAATTGAAATACAATATAATCGAAATACACTTTGAAGAATCACTTCAGAACTTTGAAGAAGTGCGATATATTTTAATGTTTTTCTCTCATATACTTGTTTGCTGTTTGTGCGATGTGGTTTCTTTTTTCAGTTTTTTGTTATTACATAATGTATTTCATTTTACTTACATGTAATATTAATGTTTGTTTAATGAGTCTCATTAGATGATCGTCGTTATCCATTCCATTAATATATTATATATCGTAACCTAGGTAAAGTAGGGACATGTTTTCTTTTTCTGCTTTTCATGTTTATGTTTGAAATTTACAAAATGTGTAACGCAGAAGTTATTTCTGTTCAGATACTTATTATAAATTTATAAGTAATAAATATTCCTTCTGTTTGTGGAACCTTCACATGGATTTTTCAACCTCTTCTTACCTATTACTTCATTATTCTTTAAATAAAAATTTTAAATTATAATTTAATTACATCGTAATTCGTAATCAATGTAATTCAATTACAATGTATTTTATAATTGTACTACATTGCAATTACGAATTACATTGTAATTTAATTGAATGAAGATCTGAATTATAAATTACAATATAACTGAGTTACAATGTAATTAAATTACTTCGTAATTAAAATCCTGGAGTAATTCAATTGTAATTCTGCACGACTCTGATTATACAAAGATAATCACGTGCAATTTTTGATAAGATGGGGTACTTGATTGAATTTTCACGCCAAAATAATAACGGGTCTTCTTTGCGTTCTAAATATTGTGATTTTAAATAATTTTATATAAGCTTGCAAGAATACGGAAATTCGTAACGATATTCATAAAAATTACGAAAGTTTCGAAACTGTTCGACCAACATTCGAGTATACTTGCAAGTATTATTACGTTTACCACAGTACTTGTAAAAGGTTCGAAACTGTATGGCAAAGGTTCGAGTATACTTGGGAGTACTATTTTTTTTTTTTCGGAGTACTTATAGAGAGTTCGAATTCCATCAATCAAGGTTCGAACCTGTTTGCGAGGTACTTGATCCCATCCCTACTACTTTCATTTACATTCTCAAGCTTCTATTCGGCTCCTATCTCTTATAATTATCAACGAGGAAAATTTTTATTTTGCATAACGATCCGCAGTCTGCCGATTAGCAATAATTCTCTCACACTAAAAAACACAGAATTTCCAAATTTCTGAATCAAATATTTGATCCCATTTAATAAAAATATAATACATAAAAAAAAAGTTACATCGAGGCATTACCGTACCTCGAAACGAAGATTTTCGCTGTGTTTTCCGTCGACTTGTCCGCTTGTAATTACCAATTCAATGACCACGTAAGAAGCACACTTTTTAAGTATGCAATCCGACCTTGTTACTAGATATGCAACCTGCGACGTCCGCTACAAGAAGTCGTGAGAAAATACGGCACCGAACGATATTAATTTTCCGCCGCCAAATTTTCCGTTCGTCTTGATCGTGCTAAAACGTTTCAAAATTAATATTTCGTAACTTTGAAGTGAATACCTGATTTATCCTTTCCGCAGGAAGTTCCAGTGAACTTCAACTTCCGGCTGAGAGTTATCGGCACGCAGCTCCCGTCGATTACGCGTTTAAATGTAAATAAACAGTAAGCAATAAACGGGCTGCCACTGATTGTACTCGTTATACGTAACGCAACACCACTGTTCATTCATTCGAAATTCCCGTGAGAGATCAATGAACTGTCGTCGAATATTATTGCACGTAATATGTATAATATACGTTCCAGTGGTTATTGAAAATGAACACGGTAGATGGGAAGAAATACCTTATGCTCGGCGACGTTGCGATTGCGTTGAACCGCGAAAATTGAAAGCGAACCACGGGGAGGGGAATCACACTTTTCAGGAAGGGGACCAACGAAAATCCGTTTCTTGTCCCGTCACGGGACTCCCGTGAGATGACGAAAGGTGTAACACGAAAAAGTAATGATCACTCAAAACGAACGGCCAGTTTCGATTTCATTGAGCAACCGATGTGATCACCGCAAAGGTCGAATCATAACTGAACCCGACGCACCAAGGGGAACACGTGGTACACGGGGCAAAATAACATTCCCCGCGGTGCACGTTGACGACTGATCGGCAATGACACTTTTCTCTTTCCCATCGAGCACGCTACCCCGACGATTCAGAAACGATCTTGGGGACCGGTACTGCGCTCCTCGGTTGCGAGACAACGTGGAACGTGGACAATGCCATTCGGGATAAACGATGGCGTTACTCTCGATTGTCCAATCGCGTCTCACGAAAAATTGTTATTAGTTAAATCGCGAAAAAATACATTTAGTCCACGTCTGCTGTTCCATCTTGCTGGGCGCGCGATTGGTTTACACTAACTGAGCGAATATCAACAAACAAAATATTTGTAAACATGCTAATCTCCTATACAGATATATTGCAACGGAGATTATTTCCTTCCTTACTTACATAAATAAGTGGAAGAAGACATAATGTTCAAAATTTTCTGCAGCCTCAAGTCAACTTGAATTATAAACCGTTTGAACAATAAAAATTGCACAGAACGCGCACTGATCGATCGCGGCGTGAACCAATTCCATTCTAAATATTTCGTTCGAAACACTCGACATTTGAAATTTCATATTTTTACGGGAACGTTGAACGTATGAAGGGAACGATCGAGAGGAGAGCTTCCTTGTTTAACGGGTTTGTGCATTCGCACGATTCACTCTACACGAACGGCATTCTCGAGCCACAGAATCGGTGTGACCCGATGTCCAGTTAGTTCCATGCAACCCGTAAATTAATCCTATTGAAAGCCATTAACGTCTCATGCGGTTCTTTATTGTGCATCAATTTACAGGACCGCATTAAGATTCTCTGGCTGTACGCATAGAAGGATTCATTGGTAGTCGGAGAACTCGCGAAACAAACAACGATTTCGTGTGGGACTACGCTTTCTTCTTTACGCGTTGCTTTCACAATCAAAACGGCAAGATTGCACTGCACATTTTTCACGGTGTCTCAAGTCCCTATACCTCGATTGTATAGAATATATGTATATTTAGAACAATTTTATTGTATTTAACATTTTTCCATCAACTGATACAATCTCACAATCGACATTCGATTGGATTATTAGTAACAAAATTAGTTATTTCGTTATCTCTTTATTTACAATGAAAGACTGTACTGGACTGTACGTGGTCTACTAGTAAACGTATTTAGTACTGTACATTATAACAATTTATAATAAATTATATTATTTATAACGGTGAATAGATGCCCAAGACATCGGTTTACGGTAGTCAAGATGCGTAATAATTATTGTGGAATATATTTTAAATATTTAATTGCATAAGAAATTTTTTGATCACATGCATAAAACAAATGTTAAAAATAATCACATATTGTGCAAGAAATTTATACAATTATTAAGTTCTAAAACAAAATTGCGGTAACACTTACATTTTCTGTCATAAATAATTTTAGATTGAGATAAAAAAAGAGTTAGATTATAGCGTGCAAATTTAATTTGGCTTATCTTCGCTATCAGATTGACAAGCGTGCAAAACATAACCTACGTTCAAAAAGTGTACTTTCTATTTAGATTTATACGTAAATCGTAGCTTACCTGCCGACGATATTTCAAAAATATTCTTCTATTCACATGGACCAACTTTTCAACATTTATTTAATCGTGAAACACTATGAAATATATTTCAAACTATATGAAAGAGAACATACAATCCTGCATACTGTAACACTGTTGTACACGTTCAACATACTATTGCAAATTTCGAACAGACATTGTATATAGCTGTTGAATTCGTAATTTCAATAGAATAATATCGTGTATTATACGATTATTGTTAGTGATAATTAAGAGTCCACAATAACTGTAACATATTATAAATAATAATATCCTTCGATAATTTATCATCCGAGGAAAGCCAGCGCGAGCATGCGGTGTTTACGGCCATCTGTAATTTGTAACAATTGTAACATGGCGATGGCGCGCGAGTATGCGAAAACACGTGCTGACAGAACGAATACATGCCTGTAGCGTGACAATAAATAATAATTATTATTTTAACACGACAATAGTCTAATTATTGTGGTCAATAAAAGTGTATTCAACGTTGCGTAAATCTGCGAAAAAATGGCGGTAAGTAATGCTACATGAATCAATTAAAAAATACAATAATTATACTTAACCTAATCGTCGTCGCATGAATACATTAATGCAATTTGTCATGTAACTGGTTTGTTCTTATTTTTTACGAAATAGAAAAAACTGAAAATTAGCGCGATTAAAAGGAGCAACCAGAAAAAAACTAAACTTATGAAACAAGGGAAACTTCGAACAAGGCGGCACAAACCTAAAAAGCAAGTTCAAAAAGTAGTGCCGCAACCAGAATCAGTGGAAGAAGAAGAGAGTGATCATGGAGAAGATCTTTTGACTATGGTAGAAGAAGATGACTTACAATTTTTGGAGAAAGCTATCTCTAATAAATCCTATAATTTATTGAAGCATATACATCTAGATCAGTACGTTGAATACATATTTTTGCTCTGTTTATCGTGATATTTTAATGGACAAATATTTACAAATTATGTGGAATTCAGAGTAGATAATAAGCAAGAAAAGAAAAAGAAAAATAAGGGAACGCTGGAGGATGTATACGAGAATAATTTCTCTAAGATAGTGGAGGAGGAAGGCAATAAGAAAGTTCGTATGTTGCTTCCCACAAAATCTCAAAATGGGATTATAGAGAAAAGGGTAATAGAAGTCAACGACGAAGATAACAAAGATGATGGAAACGAGTCTGAACAACAGGATGCGGAAGATGAGAACATGGAAGTGGAAGCAGATGTAAGTGTAATAATTAGTTGAGAAACAGGAGCTGAATAAAACAAGAGTCCTTATTATGTACCTATAAATTAATCGATATTTCAGAATAAAGCTGAAAATGAAGATCGAAATTTGAAGCCTGTATCTATGGTAGAACTCTTAGCATGTTCTAGGGAAGCACGAACAGCCAAACGGTTAAGAATCGGTATACTCGCTAGCAGTCTTCTAGAAACACCAGAGGCCAAGTCCGATAACTTCAAAGCATTGCTAGACTTCATGGAAGAATCGGATCCAGAAGCATACATTACTGTTAGAAAATTAGCGACAGTGTCTTTATTAGAAGTTTTCAAAGACCTGCTGCCATCTTATCATATTCTACAAGTCCAACAAGAAGGTGTAAAATGTATGTAGCTACGGTAACATTATTATTTAGGTCAATCGAAAAGTTCCGTCCATTTTTTTACAAAAAGTATAGCTTTATTTATGAAACAAAATGAAAAAATACGTTAATCAAAATATTGTCCATCATTAGCGATGACTTTATCCCATCTTTCGGGCGGCAAGCGAATTCCGCGGCGAAAGAATGATCCATCTTTGGAGGTTATCCAATCGGAGATCCATTTTTTGACATCTTCGTACGAATTAAATCGTTCTTCAGCAAGTGCATGTGCCATCGACTGACACAAGTGATAGTCAAAAGGGACAGTCTGGCGAATAAGCCGCATAGAATAGCACTTCCCAGCGAAGTGTTTCTATCGTTTCCTTGACAACTTTTGTGACGTGAGGCTGAGCATTGTCATGCAGCAAAATCACCTTATGCTGTCTCATTTGAGATGTTCATTCAATGCTCGGCTCAATCGGATAATTTGTTGTCGGTAGAGATCCCCTGTGACTGTTTCACCAGATTTTAACAGCTCACAGTACACTACACCTTTCTGATCCCACCATATACAGAGCCTTCTTTCCGTGGATATTCCGCTTTGGCGTCGATGTTGAGGGTTGGCCGGGATCACAAATGGTTTTTCGACGTTTAGCATTGTCAAAATAAATCCATTTTTCATCCCCAGTGATGAGACGATGGAGAAACCCCTTTCTTTGTTGCCTAGTAAGCAGAATTTCGCAGATGGTTTTCCGCCTTTCAATGTCTCTTGGCTTGAGTTCATATGGGACACACTTTCCTTCCTTGTAGACCTTCCCCAAGGCTTTTAAACGATCGGAAATGACAGATTGAGCACAATTTAACGCTTCTGCAATTTGTTTTTGCGTTTGATATGGATCTTCATCCACTAATGCCTGCAATTTTTCGTCTTCGATTACTCATGGCCGTCCAGAAAGCTCTTTGTCCTCCACAGTAAAATCACCATTTTTAAAGCGTCGAAACCACTCTCTAAGTACATGTTTTATCGGAAACAGCATTATCGCCATAAAAGTCTACAAGCATTCGATGAGCTTCAGCTGCAGTTTTCTTCCAATTGAAACAAAAGATTAACACTTCGCGCAAATGACGCTTATTCGGCTCAAATTCCGACATCTTCAATGTAGAAAAAAACGATGTTATTGACGCAAGTGTATATTGTTTTGTACTAAATTTTATTGAAAGATGTTTAAGCTAAAAAGTTAACCTGACTTTAGACGTTATAGTTAACGACAGTTCGACCTACGGGTACTTGATGCTAAACGGACGGAACTTTCCGATTGACCTAATACATTGTAATAACACGTTACAACGTATACAATAAACGTCTTTTACTTCTTTAGTGAAGAAGGATACATTAGCGCTACGAAATTACGAAGCCACTCTGTTGAGTAATTATAAACGTTATTTGCAAAAATTGGAGAAGATGTCTGGTGTGTTAAAACGAAAGAAAGGAGATACTCGGCCGTTAGAAGGACAGGAAATTGAATTAGGAAAGATTGGAATAACGTGCATGTGCGATCTTTTAACGACGCATCCTTACTTTAATTACTCCGTTAATATCGCTAATTTTTTGATACCGTTTCTTGACAATAAACACGAATTCGTAAGACAAGAAGTGGCTAAATGTTACTCGCAAATATTTAAGGAAGATAGACGAGCTGAATTGTCTCTTACAGTAAGAAATTCAAGCTACAGCTACTATAAGACGGAATCGGAAAATATTACTTATGCTGTTACGTCTTTCAGATAATACGTAGGCTAAATCAATATATAAAAGCGAAAGCTCACTCTGTTCACTCCGAAGTTCTGTCTGTACTCTTATCTCTTCGTATAAAAGACGTGAATTTGGATAAAGAGAAAGAAGAGGAAAGTAAACAGAAGAAACTTATGTCTCACAAACAAAGAATTCTTGCTTTGAGTAAACGAGAACGAAAGAAGAGTAAAAAACTAGAAGAAGTAGAGAAGGAATTGCTCGAGACCAAAGCAGAAGAGAATAAACAGACTAAGCAGAAGCTGCTTACCGAGATTACCAGCATAGTATTCACCATATACTTCAGAATTTTAAAACAAGCTCCGAATAGTAAAATTTTGTCTATTTGTTTGGAAGGCCTTGCAAAGTATAGTAACATTTGTCTACATTAATTTATATGTCACATTATATAATATTTTACTCTATGTGATAATTACAGGTTCGCGCATTGCATAAATTTGGACTTCTATCAGGATTTAGTAACTGTCATAAATAAATTAATGGAAGAATCAAATTTGAATTTAAAAGATCAATTGTATTGTATTCAATGCGTACTCACGATATTATCAGGTCAAGGGTCAGCATTAAATCTCGATCCTTATAGGTACGTGTCTCGAAGAAAACTAACTAATGTTTTTAAGGAAAAAAGTTGAACATACAGTGTAATTTTACAGGTTTTATGTACATCTATATAAAAATTTAATAAATATCCATTGTGGTAAGACTCAGCCCGAGTCGGAGATTCTTATAAAAATTTTAGTACAAGCTTTAATTCAAAGAAGGAAAAGGATCACGCAGAATCGTTTAATAGCGTTTCTCAAAAGAATGGCTATTGTATCGTTACAATCTCAGCATAACACAGCACTCAGCATCCTCGGGATAATAAAACAAAGTATGCAACTTGGAAAAACGGCAAACATTTTGCTAGACACAGACTGTAGTACCGGAGACGGCTTTTATCAACCGGAATTAGAAGAGCCTGAATGTTGTAATGCACATTGTACCGCATTATGGGAGCTTGCAGCTTTGCAAGTACGTACCCATAGAGTTTTTCAATAACAATAGGTATCGTTCAAGTTCTACCGATTAATTATACTTTTATCGTGTTGTCTGTACAGCGGCATTATCATAGCGCTGTTCAGAAAGTTGCAAAAAATATAGCTTGGGGTGTGCCACCAAGT
Source organism: Lasioglossum malachurum (assembly GCA_028455605.1). NCBI lineage: Eukaryota > Metazoa > Arthropoda > Insecta > Hymenoptera > Halictidae > Lasioglossum > Lasioglossum malachurum. Next base: position 13,981,869 of record CM052311.1, read on the forward strand.
GGAGAAGGCAGTATACCCTCCGAAATTGCAAAATTGTAAGTAAATTATTTGACTTGTTATCGAAATCCAGAGGAACTATATTTATATTTAATTTGTTATAGAACTCCAGAGGAACTGTATAGCGAGTACGATCCTGCTGGTGTTGCATTCAAACCAGCCGTACCAGTTCCCAAAAAGACAACTACAAAGAGGACAATAACAACACACCATTTCGTTAACAGCGAATTCGGAGATTATGTTAATGGCAAATTTAAATGTTACGGTAACAGCGTAAACGATAATGAATTATTTGCAGACGGATATGTAGATTTTTATAATGGATATCGCAGTTAACATTCTATAATACGAACTACAAAGAATGAAACGAGCAGTGTATTATTTTCAACTGTGCATACTTTGTGAATAAAACTGTCCAACAGCAAATTTGATTTCAATATACTGTTGGGCCCTTCTCATAGAGTTTTTTGCGCTGATTCCGAATCTCTCCTTAATTTTTCTCCTATACGCACAGTTTTTGAAAAACATGGCTTTGAAAAATATTGTGATGTTATTATAAAAGATATTGAATTGTTCTTTACAGCAAAAGATTCTGTAGACTTTCCCGAATCCAGTGATATTAATACATTATTAAATACGGAGAGACACCACTTTTGCATCAATTTTTGAGGATATTTTTCAATTTATCTCAAAAAATAAGGGTCCAGCGGAAAATCGAACTATACCACGCGATAGAGCAGACTTTTATCTTGAAAAACCCCTCTTGGAAGTTTGCAGCATCGACGTTTTTACCGAACCAGAAAGCAAAATATCTTCGCCCGACATGCGTTGACGCCAGTGGCGCTCACCACTGAATGTTTAAACATGTTTAAACAATCTACAATCTAGGGAAAGTCTACAGAATCTTTTGCTGTAAAGAACAATTCAATAGCTTTTATAATATCATCACAATATTTGTTTAAAGTTGAAAAATGTTTTTTTTTTTCAAAAACTGTACGTATAGGAGAAAAATTAAGGACAGATTCGGAATCAGCGCAAAAAACTCTATAAGAAGGACCCAACAGAATATTGAAATCGTAAAAAAAGTTGAAATTTGTTTGACAGTGTAATCATTTACGATCCTCGACGTCTTGTACGCAGCTATATAAAATAAATAGCATTCCGGAGTAAATTAATTAAAACAACAGAATTTTATTGTACTGGAAGATTGAACAATGAAATAAATGTACAACAATAACCGCGATCCGCTTGCTCATGAACCGTTGTTATGTATGTATTTGCAATACATATTCGGTTACTGTCACAACCGATACGATTCGCAATTAAATGAAGATAATTTAAGATAATTGATTTCTAAAACTTTAGCAACTTATTAAGATAAGTTCAGAGTAAATAACTTGTTTTAATTAAAAATAGTAGAATGTTTGTTCGAGGATGTCAGCTTACAGCTGTAAACTTTTTTCTAAAATAAAAAAAAAAATCATAAATTGTTCTCAATTATTCATGAAGTGTATACAATAAGAAAATGTGAGATTTGAAAATCTGAAATAGCTTAAAAGATTGCTAATTAATAATTGTATACCTACAAAATGTATTCTATACAGTATACAGTATCTGTGAAAATCCATAGAACTGCTCTATGTTCCTATATATGTCACTCTTTTTTTGTACAAATTAGCATTGCATTTTATTACATTCATACTATAAAATAAGGAACAATATATCATTAATTACTATTAAAGCTGTTTAACCGATAACATTTACATAATTATGCTAGTTGTACGGACACATTCTCTTACTTGGAATTAGATAATCTACATTTGGAAATCGATTTCATCATCAAGCTTGGAATTCTCTGAATAAGTCTCTTCGTCTACTCTCATTTCACATGGAATTTCTTTTACATTGTCATGTTTTGTTGGCGACGTTAAATCGATCTTCTGTACAGGTATATATTTACGTTCTATAATATTCATTTTTATAGCGTCTTCTATCTCTAACGTTTCGTCTATATACTTCTCTTCGTTCCTTATCAATTTCTTGGATGTGATTTGTGCGGTTTTGTCGAGGCTCAACAGTTTTGATGCATTAATTTTGTCAATAGTCTTTGTAACGATGACTTGTTCGTTTTTATCGTTTTGATGAGGAGGCTGTGAATTTCTTTTAGCAAGTATTATTTTAGTGTACTTGATGGTGGGTTGGCTTGTACGAGTTTGCATTGGATTTGTAGTTTTAGTTTTCGATATAGTAGGATTTTGAGGTCTCGTCTGCAGTATTACATGATTTAAATTTTGCATGGCTACGTTAGGGCATATGATAGTTTGAGCGGAGGGTGTGATAAATTTGTTAGTTGACTGCTGCTTGTCTTGCTTGTTACTTATGAGAACAACTTTAGTGTTGCTATTTAATTTTGATGTGTTTTTCTCGTGAACATCTATAGGTACGGTTACTTGCGACAAAGATGGATTCTTTTCAATGGAATTCAAATTGTCGTCATCTTTTGCGAATATAATCGGTATGTCCAATATGTTTCCTAAATCGTCATCGATATCGTTTGCAAGGCAATTCTTTTGTACAGTCTGTGGTTTCGCTTTGTGAATCCTTTGCAGGCTGGACGTGTTCACTGTGATTTTTGGCATTATTTTTGCAGATCGTTGGGTGGCTTTTAACTTGTTAGACAGTGGTAAGATAGTACCTGAGCTATGACTATTTAACGGTACTATCATCGACGAACAAGTAGGTTTAGCATTAAGAGAACTTTCAACCATGATTATATTCCCACATGATGTATTATGAGAGTTATCGTTGTTGTTACAGGTTGTTACTTGTCGAGGTAACTGTGACATCTTGAAAGTATCCAATGAATGAGTAGAACTGAGCATCACATGTGAAGAGTTACTGGTCGTTGGCATGTCGTCCATCACTACAAAATATATAGGTAACGTATCAACAAGTTTTTTCAGATATAGATCAGCAAGTGTTTCACTGATTTAATATGAACACCATTCAATGATATAGATATGTTCAGAAATTATGGGAAACTCTCATTCTTACTATATTGTAAACTGTGTAAACCATGCAAGAAACTATCAACATACCAACAGAAATTCGATAATAGCTTAATTAGTTATTTGTACGAACAGTATCATCGTACAGGTAAATACCATTGTATTTTTTGGGTCGAATGTGTATACTGTATAGAACACTTGAATGGAAAAATATCACCGTATGAATTAAGTGAAAATTTATATAAATCGTTAATGCACATAGGATCGGGGTCAGGAAACAAATAAATTCAAATTACATGAAAAAATATTTATTTAATACAAAATAAAAGGTAGCGCTAATATATGTACAAGACATTACTTTAAATATTTTTGAATATATAAACTTATATTAATTGTAAAATAATATAAATACATGCTATATTTTATAACAAATATATGTATATGTATATATATACACGTAATCCCCTTGTTATCTTTATGCAGCAAGAATAATTTACAGGAATTGTTTTATTCGATATGTACAAAATCAAGAAAGGTTGTTAAATGCACTAATAATAATTCGAAATATAATACGACTAGAAATAAATATGGTCAGTTAAAGTTATTGGACTAATGCAGTCATTCTACAGAAACACATTTCGAATAAAGACGTGAAAACTACTTGAAAACAGGTAAAAGTTTGAACCACAATCTATGAACATAATACAACATAAAGAATTGAAACAACTGTTCCGAGACTCCTGTATCAATGGTGTTCATGCATAATGTGTTTTATTTTCCCATAAGATAGGAGTCGTTTTAAATTGATAAAACAAACAATGCAAAAGGCTATTCGAGAAGTAAAGTGTAAATAGTAATATATCGAGAAGAAGCTCTAGTCTATAGTCTATACATGGCATATTCTTGTATACGAAGGGTATTTCTACAAAAGAAACAAATTTTGCCAAAAGCTTTTGTAACTATATTGGGCAGATGACATGGAAGCTTCCCCCCAGTGCTCTTATCTCTTAAAACGTAATATCTTAATACTGAATATGGTCAGTAGATTTTTGTTGTTTATACTGTTTTTGTTTTTTATATTATTTTTCTCTTAATTTCATTCTTGTCTTTCCAATATAGTAGACAGTGTGAAGCAAATATGAAAATTTATTTATTTTTCTTTTTTTACGTGTATTATATACGGATGTACGAAATACATTTCAAAGATACATATTACAATTGTGTTACTTTTTATACATATGTACAAGATTGATCAAATTTAGGAAAAATATATTTTCATTAAGAAAAGAAAAAGAATTGATCTTTTCGTTTTGTTTCCGTGGACAAATTTTTTACAATAATTTCATTGTACGAAGTAATCATTAAATTTGATATTTCATTGGAAACTGAGAGAAGTACGTATTACGATGTAGGCAAATTATTTAGTATTTGATTAGATAATGATATTCTACCTTTTGATATTGTGGACGAGGTTGGTGCTACATTATTTGCTGCAGAATTGTTTGGGGTCAGTAAAATGCTAGACGCTGGTACACGCGTGGACGATGAACCTGTCGCAAGTGTGAGAGAACTTTTCCCGTTTTGCAGCATGCTTGGTAAATTCCCGTTCGACGTACCAACTCCAGATTTACTATGTATTACTATGTAGAAGAAAATCGAACATTCATTCAATATAGTATACGACTGTAGTATAAAAACTAAGTACAGTAAACCCTCCTATAACACGGAGCAAAAATTGCGAGTTGATTTGTGACAAAGAACCCGGCACAAATCATATGGAAAATCTATCCCGGTTAAATCAGTTAAATCAGTTGGATTTTTTATATGTTGTAGCTTATGATCTGCTGAACAAAAGATGTAATAGACACAAAGTTCAATAATGGACAGTTATCGAGTTATAATTCTCTCCAACAAATTTCAACTTTTTTTATGATTTCAATACATATACTGTTGAGTCCTTCTTATAGAGTTTTTTGCGTTGATTCCGAATCTGTCCTTAATTTTTCTCCTACGCGCATAGTTTTTGAAGAACATTGCCTTGAAAACAAAAAATATTTTTCAACTTTAAACAAATATTGTGATGTTATTATAAAAGATATTGAATTGTTCTTTACAGCAAAAGATTCTGTAGACTTTCCCGAATCCAGTGATATCCGATATTAATACATTATTAAATACGGAGAGACACCACTTTTGCATCAATTTTTGAGGATATTTTTGAATTTATCTCAAAAAATAAGGGTCCAGCGGAAAATCGAACTATACCACGCGATAGAGCAGACTTTTATCTTGAGAAACCACCCTATTAAGTTTGGAACATCGACGTTTTTTTCGAATCAGAAAGCCAAATAGCTTCGCCCGACTAACGGATACGGCGCACAGTGGGTAATTCGGACGAAATCGGCGACAAAATCAAAGAACTTTCGATAGGAATAAGATAGAGCGATGAAATTTTTTTAAAATTAAAGCTGAAACTTTGCAGAATATGGGAAACATAGGAAGATTATGGTACGAACGTTTTTTAACGTTGAGAAAATTCGTTAAACATGTAGAAGATCAAGAAAATGTGGTTTCTCCAGTACCACGCGCGGAAAAATTTTTGTTTTAACATGCGACACATCATTTCCCGTAGATTTTTTCATGCCGATATCAAATCTGGTCTCAAAATTTGTCTTCGACCTCAGGATTTTACAAGAAATCGCTTTTTGTGATTTACACAGGAAGTTAGGTAAGTATTTAATCTTTTTAATTTACTTCTCATCGACCAATTCTAACTTCTGGTGATACGGCACTGTGTGCCGTATCCCGTCCTGAGCGCCACTGGCGGCAACTCACGTCGGGCGAAGCTATTTTGCTTTCTGGTTCGAAAAAAACGTCGACGTTCCAAACTTAATAGGGTGGTTTCTCAAGATAAAAGTCTGCTATATCGCGTGGTATAGTTCGATTTTCTGCTGGACCCTTATTTTTTGAGATAAATTCAAAAATATCGTAAAAAATTGGTGCGAAAGTGGTGTCCCTCCGTTTTTAATGATCGTTGAAACATGTTTAAACAATCATAATGTATTAATATTGGATATCCCTGTATTGAGGAAAGTCTAAGGAATCTTTTGCCGTAAAGATCAATTCAATATCTTTTATAATAACATCACAATATGTGTTCAAAGTTGAAAAGTATGTCATTTTTTCAAACTCAAATTTCTCAAAAACTGTGCGTCTAGGAGAAAAATTAAAAACAGATTCGGAATCAGCGCAAAAAACTCTACAAGAATTCCATAGTGAGAATTTAAACCCTTTTTGACTGTTGGACAGTGTTATAACTCGATAACTGTCCATTATTGAACTTCGTGCCCATTACATCTTTTGTTCAGTAGATCAGCGCTCGGATTTGTTTCATCGCGGCGGCCGAGAATCGAAGGCTACGCCTCCTGGACCCGGTCGCGCGTCTCGCTCCCCGTGGCGGCCCTAGTTCTTCGAGGCGCCACGAATAGCGAGTAAGGAACGCGCCTGAGGAGCTCCGAAGTAGGACCGCCACGGGGAGCGAGACGCGCGGCCGGGTCGGGGAGGCATAGCCTTTGATTCTCGGCCGCTGCGATGAAACAAATCCGAGCGCTGCAGTAGATCATAAGTTACAACATATAAAAAATCCAACTGATTTAACCGGGATAAATTTTCCATATGATTTGTGCAGGGTCCTTTAATTAAATTTGATCTGATTTGTAGAAATTCTCTGTTTCCTATTACGCAGTTACAATATAACACGGTACAAATGAATCGCGTTATAGGTAGGTTGACTGTACAACCGTTGCATAATATTTACCTGCTGTAGTCGGAGTAGTCACTCTAATTTGGTTTCCAGAACTTGTCAACACGTTCACCAATTTCGCGTCTCCGTTTTTATCGGGCACGTTAAGGTGCCTGTAGTTATTAGATATTACTTTCGAAAACCCTTTACCCGACGATACTATCGCTTTCATTTTCGAAACGTTCTGCAGCTGAACGTTCGTCGGTACGATTTTAGGCACTTTAGTCGAGGAGACCGAAGATTTCGCGGTACTTTTAACCATTGGAGACGTGGTTTGACCAGTTGGTGCCGGTGCTAAACGTATTGGGCCAATCGGTGCTAAACTCGCCAAGGACCCAATGTTCAATGTGATACCACCGTTGTCTGTCGTCGAATTTTGCTGCAATAAAAATGTTCATTATTGCATTTACTTGTTCGAAGGACGTTCAATGAGAGACCCTGTATGCAATTGTTTCATTATTTACCTGACCAGTGAGTCTAGACGTTATTAAATGCTCTACGAAGTGTGCTTTTTGATTACTAATTACACGAGGTTTCCGTTTCACGGCGTGGCCTGTATGCGCTGCACTCGACGTTGCTAAATTCGACTGTGCATTGAATGTGCCTACTTTTGAAACTGCAGGCGACGATGTATTTTGTCCCACAGACACCGTCGAAGAGATAGGTGTGTTTGGTCGAGACTTTTTCACTGTTGGAGAATTCGGTTCGCTTTCGACGGAACTGCTTGTCGAGTTTCTTCGTTTCCGCGGTTCTTTCCTGTTGTTTTTACTTTCGAAACTCGACAGCAAGGTGGATCTTAACGGCAACGGTTGTGGCTGCAGGAGAATGCTGCCCACGAAATCGCCGATTTCGTCGAGGATACATCGGTCCACCATGCTTTGCGTGATACCCTCTGATATCTTCTTCGCCGTAGATATCCTCAAGTGATCGTCCGCGGTCCCAACCACCACCAGGCTTGTCTCGACCAACATCTTTTCCCGTAGATCTTCTAGATCATCGGGTCTCACGAGCGTAGCATTTTGCCCAATGACGAACATCACTGGGCAACGAATATCCATTAACGTATCATCTGGCGTACCTCTTTTCCCTTCCACTGTAGAGAAAGGAAATCCAAGGCAAATAACTGCAGTCACGTGTTCCATTTGTGCTACCTAAAAATATGGTCCCATATGGGCTGGTTAAGAGGAAGTCTACTATAGACAGTATTGCAATAAACTGTAGATATTACCTGGCATGCAAGAGCAGCGCCAGCATTGAAACCAACTAATATGATCGATCGACCAGGACAGTCACTTCTGATATCCTGTATTTTTGTCCTAGTGGCTTGAACTAATTGATCAACGCACACCATCATAGTCATTCTATTGGCCGCTAAACCTAAATGTGTATGTACAGTAACAACCATTCCCAAAGCTCCTAATTGCGATATCCACTTATGTTGCCTCGACGACATGGTGGAGCCAACTCCAGTGGGTGTTATTATTAAAATTGGATTTCCTGGTAATTTTTTCTGCAATAATAACGTTAACAATTAAATTAGCAAACATATTATGTACAAGTACGTGTTGTAACAATCTAGGAAAATTTCATTACAAGTCTGTTGCTGTTTAAGCTCGGAGCAATCGGATCCCACGATCTTTTCAGAAGTGATCCAAGGGTTTCCCATGTTATAGAGCCTGTTTTTGCATTAATGTTCGGTTGCACAGCAATCATCTTGTCGACAAGTTGAGGAATTTTCAGTCTTAAGGTTTGCAGTACGTCGAGGTAAATCCCAAGATATTCTTGAGGAAGATGATCGAACAACAGACTGTGCAACCATTGAGCAAGTCTCCAGTCCCAGCCCGCAGAAGCTAATGTTTCTCGAAATCTTCTTGCAGCTGTATCGATTGATGTCCGCCGAAATACTGGTTCTATAGCGCTGGTTGATTTGGCTAGTCTCGCGAGCCTCTCTGAATTAAATATTTTAAGGACTTTGGTAAATATTCGATTCTGAACAGGGGTCCACAAGATTTTATCGAGTCGTTCTTCCCAATCTTCGTTCTCGTCGGGCCGTGCAAAATTCGCTAAACCTTGAAGCTCGTCCATTTGATTCCTAGATCTTGTTAGATCAACCGGTGGTACCAATAATTCATTACAATCTTCCTCCACGTCGATCTCTTCATCCTGACCAGGTTTCTCCCTGAAACATTAAAACTTATATTACAGTCTTTTTCTTAGTAAATGCACAATATTCTTTACTTGTTAGTTTCTTACGTTGATGAACTTTTTCTACGAAAAAATAGTCTTTTCAAGGGTTTCACATATATGTTTTCTGGTCTCCAATTCCATGGTCTAGCATAACAATGATCCCTTGTTATCATATCAACTTCCATCTCGTAGCAGCCAGCAAGCTGGTGTAAATACGTTGTTAATCTGTTTGGATTATCATCGAATGTATCGCTCATAGGGCTTGGCACCCTCGAGCCACTAATCGACGTGGAAGGTATCGCTGACATTGGAGTCAACATTGTTATTGTAAATTTCCAATACAAAATATATCCATAAGCATAATTAACGTTTATTTGATAATACTGGATCTGTTTAAATCATTCAATCCATGATATTCGTCAGATGTACGTTCCTAGAAATAATTAGAGTCTTATATAATTAACGGTATTTACATTCGCCACCTCGAAAATAGATAATACGCTTCGAAAAATCGAAACAAACAAACTGCGTAAATTTGAACTATTTCCAGTGAAATGTATATAGGTGTATGCATAAATATCGTAGTTTATTTCTCCTGTAAAACTAACCTTTAATGTACATCAGTATCGAAGTTGTTTGCTGTAGCATCAGAATTCAGTAGAGGTTGAGGTTGAGGCACTATGGATCGAATTAGCTGTCGTCCAATAATGCACGAGTCTATTAGGTTAGGCTGTACATTTATCATTCAGCATGTAATATTCGATAATCACGAAAATATTCTATCGATTGGACGACTTCTGCATATAATAAAGATACTCGAAATTAGCTTTTCTATAAATTGAGACATGTAGAAGTATCATGGGTCGAAATAGACCCAGGCGTTGGCGTACGCGTTGCGTGGATCAAATATCGCATATTTATATACAATTCGGTCATACGAGAATGAACAAATTGAATGGAAACATAAATAACCATACAGATGCAGACAATTGCAATTTAGTAGCGTGCAACATTCAGAACAACAGATGTTCACTAATCCCAGAAAAAAAATTTCCTCTCTGCTAATACCTATGACGAATCTATTTAATTGACCAATCGTGGACTAGGAAATCAAGCCAAATTCTGATGTTGCTTGAAAATTAATTACGAGAATATATAAATTATTTTTTATTATTGACAATCGATTGCATTAATCTTTTTTCGATTATATTTGCTTCGAGAGAGTCTGAAGGTTCGATGTTCGATTCCAACACCAACATGGCAGGTGTTACAAGCAAGTTACAATAAATATATTTAAGTTACAATTTACAATAAAGTGAATAAAGGTTGATTCTCAATCATCGTAATATTTTTAGCTTTAGCAGCAAGTGGCAGCAACGAATACATATAAGTTCATACAAACATACATCGCTGAACATCAAACCAAATGATTGTGTCGAAATTGAAATTTTAATGTGACAAAGATGTAACATATTCAGTATTGTTTTTTCAATAGTATATATTTAAATGTATTTTATGTATGTGCCGTGACTATATACGTGTCATAACATATTTTAATAGATTTCAACATAACATATGTATTTAGATGATTGATGGTTTCCGTCGCTCGTTTTCATAGAATAATAGTGTTAAATAAATAGATCGCTAACGTAAGGTAGGTAAATAATAAAATGCAGATATTTATGCAAATTTACGTCTTGTACGCATATACGTACATTTACAGGGATTCTAAATATTCATATGGCATAGGCTTTCTGTACAAATCGATGTATGTAAATATATCAAATCTTGTCTTCCGTATTTTTAATAAATTTTTACAAGACATAAATGTGCAAAAATCCACGATTTCGTAATTAGAAATCATTTATTCATACACCTTTTAATTTGTCCAATATAAATACTTGAACCATATGTTTATAGGTATTTTTATAATGGATGGACCCTTGTTAATCAACACCATACAGATACACAACAATGTGTATGCTTGTACACGTGTACAGTGAATTTAGATCTATGTAATTTCGAACATACTTCTGTACACTTCACAAGTGAAATGATAACTATACTATGATTGCTTTCGCTTGTCCAAAGACATAATGGCTGCTTTACGTAGTACAGATTTCTTGACAGGATTTTGGTTCGATATATTGTTACGGATCATTTTAGCAGGAGTTTTCATGTAATATTTCTTTTAAGATTTATTTCTCGACGCTATCATTATTATCATTTTCATGCTCATTTATTATTCTTTGTACGAACAGAGAGTTAGAGAAAGCAGAACCATTTGCAAGAAAAATTCATGAGGAGGAGTTATGGTTGTATAAAAATCCAAGAACCGACTCCTATGTTCCAACAACAGTATTATGGGTAATGTACCATAATGTTGCACCACATTTTTATGGATATGTCAAGTGGTAAAAGCATTATTCATTTCTACTTTTGCAGCCTTTAGTATTCCTTATGCCAGCTGCAGTGATTTTAACTACTTTCATAATTTGTAAAGACAAAACTGACTTCTACCAAGCATTATTGTCAGTGACTTTAGCATTGGGTCTCAATGGTGTTGTAACAGACATTATAAAGATTATAGTTGGTAAGGAGTGGCTTTCAAAACATGTCTGAACAATGTTTAGAAACAGCAAAGAAGACACGCGATTAACGAACCCATTTTATAGGCCGTCCTAGACCAGATTTCTTTTGGAGATGCTTTCCAGATGGGAAAATGAATCCAGATTTCAAATGTAATGGAAATCCAGTTGCTGTAAGAGATGGAAAGAAGTCGTTTCCAAGTGGACATTCCTCGTGTATGTATCACTAGAGAAAACCACGTTGATTCTATAGTGATCATTATTTATTTTTCAGTCGCATTCGCAAGCTTTGGTTTTATTGCTTTATATGTAGCCGGCAAGTTGCATACATTTAGCCTAGTAGGCAAAGGACAATCGTGGAAATTATGTGCATTTATTTTTCCGATTTGTATTGCACTTGGAATAGCTCTGAGTAGAACATGCGATTACCACCATCATTGGCAAGGTAAATATCATTTTCCTTCCATCATCCAAGAAATATTCTAATACTTGAAATTTTAGATGTGGCCGCAGGCTCGGTGATAGGATACTGTTTAACATATATGTGTTATAGACACTATTATCCACCTCTAGACTCACAAGTGTGTCATAAACCCTATGCTGTCCTTACACTCCAACCGGAAATCGCAAAGACCAGAAACGATCAGATCAAATGGATCTAATGTATTATTTGAAAAAAGAAAGAGATTCTGATGTAATTGAACCGTACTCATTTAGTACAGTGGCTAGCAAAATTGATCAAACATGTTATGTTTGACGGAGTATTTGAGCCCATTGTATCTTCAATAATTTCGTACTTTTAATTTATGCCTGTGTTATGTATATTTACGAACATACCAAATAATAACGCTATTTAAGTTTCCAAGGAATGTACATTAAATATATATTTTTACATAAAACTAATTATTTTACCATGCAAAACAGTCCATTCTATTATCACTTCATCTTTATTATATCGCTCATTTCTTTTCTTTATCATATGAACAATGTACTGTTTGAACTTTTAGATTGATTAAGGGGTGATAAACAGGGGTAAAAGATCATTTACAACATTGAATAAAAATGTATAAAATCAAACTCGTTTTTCCTAGAATGAAAGATTTGTTAGTAATGCTACTCCCGCAACAAATACACAATTAATGAACGTATATATCGGAATAATGACGGGGAAAAAAGTAAAATAGAAGCAAACGTACTCGAAGAGCGAGGTTCAGCGGCGCGGTTATTAAATCAGTCAGTTTTATCGAATAACAATTTCTCTCAGACGGTGTAACTTTTAAATCGTTTGAAATGGCGCGGTTCAAAGTGCGCAGAAACCGTACAGTAATCGTATCGCGCGGCCGGCCGCCATTTTGAAGGTGTCGCGGATGACGCGCCACCACATTGGTTTCAGTCAAAGAGGAGCCAGCGGTCGAGTTGATGGTGTTAGCGCTTCTCGTAAACTTTTTAACTTGGCGGTTGATCGTATGTGTCTTTGTGCATCGTGGAATTCGGTCGAATATCTTCTACATTAGTCAAAGAGGGATCAACATCGGGTTTCGTGGATCGGTTGCGAACGGGACGGGTGTAACACGGCCGTGCACCTTTTTCCGCGGAAATTAACAGTTGTATCAGGTTTCTCAGCCACCGTGAAGTGACATAGTTATTTACGAGCTGTTGTGTTGGTGAAATGTTGTCTCAACTTCCTGTACATGGCGAAGACTCGTGAGCGTCGTCGACCGTGTTGAATAGTCAAACGCCAGTGTTCGAAAGGTGTTTCGTCCCTTTCTGAAAAACCATTCATCGTATCGACCTGTTTCACGCAACCCAGATCGACGAGATCGTGCCAGTTGCGCGTGCAAATGATCAACATGGAAACGGATAAGATTATCGGCGACACAAACACAAATCTTCAGGTATGCAACATATACAGTGGAGCTGTAGCTTATTTGAATGAAATATCGTTCGAACCAGTGATGTACCAAATTAGTTAACCGATTAGCCTCCCGATTCTTCTCAGAATTATTGCCAGGTAATGTTCCAGTTTCGCGAAAACGTCCCAGGTATCTTATCCCCTGTCGACAGGTTCGGTAAATGTATTAGTATTTTTGACCCGCCATTCTACCGCCATCTTATGTCTCCTTATGACAGAGAAATTCGCTAACATTTCACGATCAGTCGTTAATTTTTGTTGGGAAAAAAGCTTCATTGTTCGTGTCTGATTCTCGGCTAAATAAAATCATCGGCGTGAATTAACATTGCGCGCAAAAGGTTGCAGGTTTCTGTCGCATGCTATTGTCACCCACGACGATGGTTGTGATCGTTCGACGGAACTTCTTTTATCAGAAGTATATTTACCTGTATCTATCGGTGACAGTTATCGTATCGTCGTTCGGAAATTTGTTATCGCACGCCTATTTCGGAGTTTCCTGTAATGGAAGCAAAATAATCCTGTAGCTTTACGGTAATCGTTACGACAAGTGTCCACTCTTTATAATCCGGATCAAGGAAAATACGTATTGTAAACGGAAATCGTACAATTTATGTGCTTCTGTCATCGAGCATATTTTTTCTCTTTTACAGTGTAACTTTGTACACGCCGTTAACAATTTTGCGTCATGAACCGAATAATGTTTATACGGTGTCTTCGGTGTATGTGTGTCCTTCTATGCTTTTTTTATATCTTGTATGTTTATAAAGGCATATAGCGTATATTTATTCGCAAGCTAAAATTCGAATCGATACGCTGACACATCTGATCGAATTATGTATTTGTCAACGTTATACGGCCGATCAATTTTCCGTAAAATCTAGCGCAGGCGGTAATCTCCAATTGGAAATCACATTTGCTCGCGATAACGTTCAATTGGTAATTAATTCGATCAGGTAATAATCGGCTTTGTTACTGGAACAAAGAAGAGAGACAGATGACTCGAATACACGTCTAGTCTCGGTTCCTGGCGAACTCCGAGAACAGCTTGCTACATAATCAATGTTTAACTCCCGCTTCTCCCTTTTTGCTGTGTTTTCCAGTTTTACGATCTCGTGCCTTTTTTAATTCTTCGTCCACGCCAATAAGTGATCGGCGAAGATCCGCAATAGAATTTGCTTTCGTTCAATTCGAATCGAATTTCTTGTATACGAATGAAAAATGAAGAGCAAATTGAAATGAAAAATTCATGAGAACAAAATAAAGAGGCGTGAATCGATTAATTCCACAATAGCTTAATTTCTTAATAGGATACGTATACTCGTATTAAATAAAAGCTAACATTCTGTTTCATCGCGTGTCATTACAACGATATTGATTCGTACATACGATTGGGTATAAGCCAAAAATGTTTAATTATGCGTACAAACATTTGGATCTCTCTTCTCCCGCCATCGATCGTATCCAAATTAAACTCTCGATTATCGATTGCAATAAATTTATATTACAGTATTGTAAAAAAAAAAAAAATGGTGTAGAATTGTGCAAAATCGAATGGGTCAAGGCGGACCCAGGCGTTGCTCGTAGATGATGAAAAAGCAAGCAAATTATTTCTCGAGACGAGCCCGAGCGAACAAGTGTTGAGAACTCGTGTCGAGATCGTCGAAGAAAGAGGAATAAGCTACAGTTGTGTTGCATCAGAAGGTCTTGTGAATTTGAGTGTAGCGTTTCCGACGATTCACCATTTACCATCTGTAGCGAAACAAAGGTTACGAGTGTATCACATTGCGTAGCCCCTCCGGAACAATTATTTCGTTTAGTAGAATATTAATTCTGTTTTCGGCCCGCTGATAAAAACGTCTGTCCACGATCCGCCAATGTAAACGAACTCTGCGCATTGTGTCGTTGGACGAAACATGACTTGACGAAAAAAAGAAAATAAATGTGCGTAGCCCTCATATTTAGTGCCAGTGACTCATCATTCCGGTTATATTACTTACTACCAAGAACCGCCAGACGCGCTTTTAATTTTTCATTTTTAACTGCGGTCCGATTCGCGGCAAAAACCGAAGAAGCCACACGCTCTTCGAGGCTCAGAAGGAACCGACTATGAATTCACAATGGTCATTGGGAACCGGATAAAATTCGTGTACTTACGCACACGTATTCTTCAAACTCGTTTTTTTTTCTCTCGGCCGCTTTTTCAGTCGTATATTTAGAAAGACAGGAAGAGAGATACGAGCGACCAAGGACTACGAGAAATTTCGAAACCTTTTCCGGTTGCAAATATCGCTACAGGTTATAATGGCTGCTCTATGCTTTTTTCGCGCCACGAGTCATGACATGACTCCCGCTAGTCCTGCTTTACCGACGGGTACAGATATCATTCTTTTCTTTCAGTTTCAAGAAAAGGGTTATCTACTGTTCGTGGTTGTGACGAGGGGAGCAAGAGGAGACTCTACCTTCTCAGAATTCGATTCATTGTTGCTTCGACTGATAGCAAAATTATTTGTACTTAAATCAGATCACTTTATATCTTTTTATTTGCTATTAGTTCTTACATATATTAATATTGCACATTGTAGCTTCACGCGTTTAAACGTGTATTAGAAAATAATTAATCTTAATTGTTAACCCCTTGCAATTACCTACCAGAAAAAAAAGATTTATGTTTTTCTATATTTTCATTAACCGTTGAATATCGATGGCAGAGAGAAATAGAATTTGATTTGAATAATTTTGATTGAACAGTTTCTGCTAGATGGTAACAAACTGTTTCCTTTATCTCGATCGACAATTTGTTAATAGCGAATATTAATGTTTTCAGATTAAGAAATTCTAACGTTTCTCCTCAATCCGTATATCACAGGCATGGAATCAACATGTGTTATAAAGTTGTGAAGAGGTTAAAATAATTTGGTCACATAGAAAGTATGTTTGGTTTTTCTTAGAACATTTGGTTTTTTGTACGAAACGCAACATAAATTACACACTTTATATTAATTTAATAATTTTTACAGACGCAATTATATGAAAATTTTTCTTGAAAATGGTCTAAATACTTGACCGAAACGTTGAAAATTTTTGTGGTAATTTGCAAAATTGCTTAAGGAGTAGCATCAGATCGAACCAGTCGCTGAAAACATTAATATATTCGTTATAGTAACAAACGTTAGGAATACGGCTAGTGTAGTCGGATGAATTTACCGAATTGAAAGGGACCTGCCGCGTTTTCGTTCGAATCGAAGGTTTTATTTCGAGCGTTACCCAATTCGAATTTCAAGCAACTCAAACTCGTCTCGAGTACTCGGGACAGCCCGAGAAAATAGAACACGTAACGACGCGAAGACAAAGAAATACGAGAAGCATAGATTCGACACAAGTTCGCGATCCCGTTATGCCGGGAGCACCGCGGAGAAACATTTTCAGGTGATCGAGGAGGTACTCCTTGGCCGCCAGGACTCTTCAATGTTGCTATGCCACCTTTTACAGTCGAGCGATCACGATATCTCGGAACGAAGGAGCGTTTTCTTGCGCGATGTACTCTTCCCCTCGCAGAAAGTGTTGCAATCAGAGTTGTCGATCGTTGCAGCAGTTGTTCTGCACTACACTTTGAAAACGAACACCGACACGGTCAAATCCTTAGCAATATATTCGCGCTTCTCCTATCAATTCCTACCAAAAAACAAAAAAATTACGCAGCATCGAGAACTGTTAGATCCGCGGTGGTTTTGAGATATCTAAAGATCTTTTTATGAATTCAAAAATATACCGATGAGATCTTAAAAAATTAATTGGAAAGTCTGTAGTCGAGAATGACATGATAAGACAACAAATTTTTTTATCACAACAAAACTGTTTTACCAACTAAGTTACGTTTGAGGAATGTCGTCGCAGGGGTCGTTAACTCGAGGATCTAATTGTTAGAAGAGCATCTTTTACAAGTATCTGTCTCTTTTTGCTGAGAATTCTTTTAACCCCAATTGCATAAAAATCGTACATTCTTACGAGATACACCCTGTATTATTATATCACTGAAATGACCTATGAGAAGGCGTTTTATCTTGAGTATATGATAAGAAATATTCCTTTTCTGCGTTGTAATGTAGAATATTGCATTATATATCGAAACGATATCTTGAGCGAAGGGGGAAGGTCTTGTTACCGAGAAATCGTTGAGCGTTAAGCCATAGATTCGCAGTTTTCTTTAGACCTAGCGATTTACATTAAGTCTAGCAGCGACGATGTTACCGGGTAATGAATTAATCGCGGTAGCACCGTCAATGATCCCGTCGAGACAGTTTTGATGGTCTCGTTTGGCCCGATAGAAATGTTCAACCTTAATTGTGGAATGCTTAACAAGATGTGCGTCTATTATAAGGGTTTTCGTTTCCAGAGGTGGCGAGCGTGACAAGTAGGTCAGACACGAAATATTGGATTATAGCGGGCAGGCCACGGTCCTTCGGTACATTTCCCTCTCGTACAAATTAATCAGACATGCCGCCGCACAGTGCGTCGACCAAGAGGGCAAAAATAAAAGAATCAAAATTTTTTAAATGTATGTCTGTTTAAATGAATCTATTTCAGAAATATCATTTATTCATAAACATTCGCCAGAAAAAAAAACTGAACATTGATTGACACAAAACATGTTCCTTTAGTCATAATCTGACACGTTACTTTTTCTTGTGTTATAACCTCAAGTACGCGCATAAAAGGAAAACATTTATACGACGTATTATAAAGCGAAAAATTAAATAATTTGTGATGGATCATTTAGTTCAAGGTGTGTACTTGTTATTTTGGTTCCCAGCGGTTTTTACAATAATTATTTATCGTATTTTATTGACTCAAAGTGATCTGTTTATTAAAATGCGAAATCGAAAATTCTTATAACTTTCACTAAGCTTTTCGTAAAAAAGGTAAAACATGTCGTGTGATTTTTGCTAGAAAATATTCGTAGGGCTATTCTTTACCGAATTCTATACAAATTTTCTGCCCGAGCTTGCCCCCCTAATTTTAAAAATTATTTATTTAGGAAGACACCCAGAAACTACGTACGCACAGATTTTCGATAAATGGTTTTCTTGTCCACCAAACGACAGATATTATTATTATTTATTGTTATTGTGATGACGATGATGATGGATGAGTATTATTATTATTATTATTATTATTATTATTATTATTATTATTATTATTATTATTATGATCATCATTATTTGTTATAAAATCGTACGAAAATAAACACGTTACTAAATAGTCGATTTTGACTTTTGTTTCACTCGTAGTATGTAATACATATAATCAATATGTACCACTATAGGTACGCCAACTTTGGATGCTTATATCTTGACAATGGTTTATGCAAAAGTAATGTTTTGTAGTATTTTGAAAATGTCTTAACCTCACCTATTAGAATATATAATCAAAAATATACATTACCGTATGAAATTTTAAAAGTGACCTTCATAGAGCTTCTCAAGGTTACAACAATATCAAACAAATACAATAATCATAAACTCTTCCGTATACCCTATAACTTTTATATTTCAAACATTTTTTTATACCACTTATAAGTTTTTAAGATATGGAATTTTGTCGAAAAAACGGGCATTCCGACGCACTGTGCGCCGTGGAAAAAAAACCTGTATGTTTAAAAAGGTCCGGGAGACGTTTCTGTTACTCGAACCTGTTAACCCGCTGATTCTTTTTTCCCACCGTAAACTGCTCATGAGGGCGTGTAATCCAAGGCGAACAGAACTAATAACTGTAACGCGTAAATAAAATGTAGGTTACAGTAAATATAGACGTCGTGCTATGATAAAAAGACAGGGATTATTTATTATTAGTCGAATATAATGGAAAACCGAAAACACACGAAACACGAGGATAAGTTGTGTTTAACGGATGACTGGGGTGTCTGTAATCTGGTTCCGCTTACGATGTCGGTAAATACAGGGCTTTCGTTCCTTTGCGTTCGCCGATAGCGAGTTCATTCGCAGATAAATCGTATCTGCGCACAATAGAAAACGTTCTAAATCAAAGAAACGAATCGCGTGTTTAAACATCTATTTCTGCAAGCATGCTCGATGTCCTGTACATGCTAGTGAGCGTAGTATATCTGAGGTCAAGAATCCGGTACCTCGCTCTACCTCAAGATACGTTTGTCGTGTAGCAGGCTTGCGATCGCGGATTTTTTGTACGATGCTGCACTTGTTTTACAGATGTATGGAAAGAAAATTATTTAAATATACGTTGAACCATTGTATACGAGTATTTTTATCCACGTCCCTGGTAACACGTGATGTTTGCGCAATAGTTGGAAGAAATGTAGTCGGAATCGTTTCTTTTATTGAAAACTCGAAGACCTATATGTATAAATTAGAAACAAATTTTTCGTTATTCACACATTGATGCTTGTTATTATAATTTTTGCAATGTTTTTTCAGTATCCAATAACAATACTCTACGACCCTACTCGTAAGAAAGAATTGCCAACGGCGGTGTCCCCGCAGTATGGCCAGGAAAAAGAAATTTGCATGAAATTGTTCGAGAGATGGAGTGAAGCGGAACAAATCAACTTTGTCGAACAATTGCTAGCCCGAATGACTCACTATCAGCATGGACACATCAATGTCTATCTAAAGCCAATGTTGCAGAGAGATTTTGTATCTCTATTACCAAGTAAATGCTTAACATGATCGTATAGATCCATCGTAGTTAATACTCCAATTACGATTCTAATGCACAATGGTATTTTTCTGTTTTTAGAAAAAGGATTGGACCATGTGGCTGAAAGTATTCTTTCTTACCTGGACGCGGACTCGTTAATAGCGACCGAATTAGTATGTAAAGAATGGCACAGAGTGATTAGCGAGGGAATGCTTTGGAAGAAATTAATCGAGCGGAAAGTGCGGACTGATTCAATTTGGAGAGGACTCGCAGAGAGGAGAGGATGGTTTGTTGATGCCTGTTGTGCATACTTTCATAAAGATGAAATAAGATCTCTGAAATTGACTGTACATGACAGAGGTATATTGGTTTGGTTTTACTTTCAGGATTCAATACTTATTCAAACCAAGACCGGGACAAAGTCACCCAAATCACAGTTTCTACAGATCTCTTTATCCTAAAATAGTCAAAGACATTGATAGTATAGATAACAATTGGAGAATGGGAAGATTTAATCTTCAAAGAATAAACTGTAGAAGTGAGAATTCGAAAGGCGTTTACTGTTTGCAATACGACGACCAGAAGATTGTCTCTGGTCTTCGAGACAATACCATTAAAATTTGGGACAGAAACACCCTGCAATGTATTAAAGTCTTAACAGGGCATACTGGTTCTGTTCTGTGTCTACAGTACGACGACAAAGCAATAATATCTGGTTCCTCTGATAGCACTGTAAGAGTTTGGGATGCTAATACCGGTGAAATGCTTAATACGTTGATACACCATTGCGAAGCAGTTCTACATCTCAGATTTAACAATGGAATGATGGTCACCTGTTCGAAGGTGAGCCACGATTTCTTCGTTTTCGACGATTTTTGGATACGTTATAAATCTCGACATTTTGACTAAATTTTTCCTGTGCATATTAGTGGCGGTCTCGCTTAGTTTCATGTCGCACAAGGATTTACGTTCCGTAAACCTACTGTTAAACGTTTCCTCGTTTGCATTATGGGTCATTCCATGCCAAATCGATCACTTTTTGCAGGCACCATCGTCGATTTTGTTCTAAATGAAATATGTTGCAGTCCATGTGAAATTAGGGGAGGTTTAAGTCATCATTTTGCCGGTTTCGAATTTTTTTTAGAAATGGCAGGCCTTCAAAGTTTTAAATTTTTGCCCATTTCGGCGAAAACGAGCCTCGCTTACGAATTTTTATCTCGGGAACTGTTTGTCCGATTGAGCTACATTTTTCTTTTGTTTTATTCGGAAAGGATTGGGCTATTACAAAATAATTTTTTCAACCCGACAATCAACTTTATAATATCGAAAAATTTAAACAAATTCTTTTTTTACGTTTTTTTCGATGATGGGGCTCAGTGATTTAAATTTTGAAAAAAAAAAATATAGTTATATTCCTTGAAGTTTCCCCTTTAAAATGAGCCCTTGAAAAACATGGTATCATTAAAATTGGCGTCACAATGACCTGGTAAAGTACGCCGTGTACCTCCGTTTGAGGTAGAGACGAGTCGAGCGCACCGCTATTATGGTCCGTTGCCTATACCGCCGGTTGCGAGAAAATATCAGCAGACTAAATTACTCCATTTATAGCTGGAGAACAATATTAGTAACCACTCTTGGTCAACAACACCTTTTTAGTCATGACTCCATTTATAGATATTAGTTTTTTACGAATTTTATATATTCTAGAAGAAAAATGTTGTTGCTCAATGCAAAACCACGAGAAGGTGGTGGTTTTCTTCCATCGGGGAGGGATAAGGACGGTTTATGGTAAGAAGTATGGATAGGATCATTGTGTGGGGCGGACTTCTGGAGTATGGAAAAAATACAAGAAAAACTATTTCATTACTTGCAATACGCACTAGCATACAAAGACCATTAGATAATCAAATTCTCACACCTAAAAATTTATTTGAATGGACAGAAACATCTTTCTCAAATATAACATTTAATTACGTCACCCAAGATGAATGTAACAAACATGCTGATTGTTTACAGTTTACAATCTCACATTGCAACAGCATTACCAATTACAGGCACTAGAAGCTTTCATAGCTTTACGCCATTATCGAATAAAGAATTGCCATGCAGAACTTGTTCGTGCGTTAATGATGGCTCCGTTTTTAGTGTAATGAAATAGTTTTTCTTATATTTTTTTCCATAATCCTTAAGTCCACCCCACACAATGATCCTATCCATGCTTCTTACTAGAGATATCCATTTCACGTGTAATTAATATAACCGTGCAGAAGTCCGGATACTATTTAATACACACGGATACACGTGTCCACATGTATTAAAATATACGGATAATACACGTATAACTGTGAACTTGAATATACGGGTACACGTGTATTATTCGTGTATTTTGATACACGTGTGCCCGTGTATTCAAGTGCACGGATACACGGACAGTACATTGAAATATACAAGAGTTAACATGATAGGTTTCGAAAATTAACAAACAGCATAATTTCTGTTAATAAACCTTAATCAATTAACTGTTTATTTTGATGAAGAAAAACCAGTGTTTACATTTTCCGGCAAAAGACGGTTCCTTTTTGCTGTAACAATATCTCCAGCAGACGAGAAGCACCGTTCAGACACGGCTGACGTTGTGCTGGTATAGTTAAATATTTTTTAGCGATTTCGGATGTTCTTGTACACTTGTGTGTCCTTGCCTTCCACCATTCATATGGATCCAAATCAAACCATAGTTGTGGCTCAGAGATGTACATTTCAAATTCGGCACCTAAATGTTTAACATCACTTATTTCATCGTAAAGAAATTGAAGGGCACTTTTATTTTTTCAGTTTTCTGTCCTTACTTCTCGAACAGAAGAGTCTTCGAGCAAACAATTCACTTTTTCACGAATTACATTTCTAATATTAAAAGTTTCATTTTCAAGATTTTTATGCCATGGATCTAAAAAGGGAGCTATATGGAACAGTGAAATAGTATCACCGTCATTCCATTCGAATTTGTAACGTTTTGTAATTTTGGAAATTAATGTTTCCTTTATTGTAGCCAAAATATCATTATCTTCCAAATCTTACCTACCAAAATATCATCAAACCTTATATCTTCAAGGAAACTTCAAGGAATATAACTATATTTTTATTTCAAAATTTAAATCACTGAGCCCCATCATCGAAAAAAAACGTAAAAAAAGAATTTGTTTAAATTTTTCGACATTATAAAGTTGACTGTTGGAGTTGAAAAAATTATTTTGTAATAGCCCAATCCTTTCCGAATAAAACAAAAAAAAAATGTAGCTCAATCGGAGAAACAGTTTCTGAGATAAAAATTCGTAAGTGAGGCCCGTTTTCGCCAAAAGGGGCAAAAATTGAAAACTTGGAAGGTCTGCCATTCCTAAAAAAATTTGAAACCGGTGTAATGATGACTTAAAACTCCCCTAATTTCACATGGACTACAACATATTTCATTTAGAACAAAATCGACGATGATGCCTGCAAAAAGTGATCGATTTGGCATGGAATGACCCTTATGGAATTGTTTATTTCGGAAACATGAACGATATGCCTCATTTTCAGGATCGTTCAATAGCTGTATGGGACATGACATCGCAAACGGAAATTGCTTTAAGAAGAGTGTTAGTGGGACACAGGGCAGCAGTTAATGTTGTTGATTTCGATGAAAAATATATCGTGTCTGCTAGTGGTGACAGGACTATCAAAGTATGGAGTACGTCCACATGCGAATTTGTGCGAACATTGAATGGGCATAGGCGTGGTATAGCGTGTTTGCAGTATAGGGACTGCTTAGTAGTTAGTGGTAGCAGTGACAACACAATCAGATTATGGGATATTGAATGTGGTGCGTGCTTACGTGTTCTAGAAGGACACGAAGAATTGGTCAGATGTATTAGATTCGATAGTAAACACATTGTTAGCGGTGCCTACGACGGGTGAGTGAGAAGTATAATTATTATGCCGAGTCTCGTATGTAACATGTACGAACATATACCAACGTTTGATCATTTTCTATTGCAGCAAGATTAAAGTCTGGGATTTAGTGGCAGCCTTAGACCCACGTGCTTTAGCCAACTCGCTCTGTTTACGTACATTAGTGGTAAGATATTCTACATATTTTACCTTACCAATAACTAGACTGCAGATCTTTATGCGAAATAAAAATAGTTTGCATCAATTCTAAGACACGGGAGGTACATAGGAATTTGTTTCCTCTAACGACTTAAAAAAATGACATATCAATGTCCTTTGATTCTTTTAATCTTTCTACTGTTTTAAATTTCTTCTAGTCATTTTTGTAATAAATGCATAAAATCCTTAGTCTACTAATTACGGGCAAAATTCAGTCTAATCTTTACGTCGTGTTCTTTGGACCATAGGAGCATACAGGACGTGTATTCCGCCTTCAGTTCGACGAGTTCCAAATAGTTTCGTCATCGCACGATGATACAATATTGATTTGGGATTTCCTCAATTTTACTCCATCAAATGGAAGTATATCACACGGGCCATCAATAAATGCATCTGGTAATTCAACTCATACAGACACCAGATCTCCATCTCGTGAGTATTAAAAAAAAAAGAGAGAGAAAGTGTCTTTACCAATATACAGTGGGTGTAAAAAATATTCGTACGCCCTTTAAAATAGAATAACTTTTTTATAATTGTACCAAACGACCTGATTTTTTATAATTAATTAGAAGCATTGGTTTACGAAATGATATGCAAGAAAGGTTTTCCAAATATTGGGTATGGGAATAAGTTTCCGTCATTTTTTGTTGAGAAGAAGCTCTTTATTCAAAAATTCAAATGGAAAGTACATTTATATTCGAAGTATGCTCCATCGGTATCTACAACCTTCTTCCACCGTTCAGGTAATAAACGAATCCCTCAAAGAAAAAAATCTGGTTGTTTCGATGCAATCCATTCATCGAGCCAATTTCGGATACTTTCATAGGAAGTGAACTGCTCTCCAGATAGGGCCGACTGCATGGACCGGAACAAGTGGAAATCTGAAGGAACAATGTCCGGCGAATACGGCGGGTGGGGCAAAATTTGCCAATGCACTCGTTCTAAGTATTTCTTGACGGGTTTTGCGACATGTGGCCTAGCGTTGTCATGTAACAGAATCAGCTTATCATGCTTGTTGTCCCATTCCGGTCGTTTTCTTGTAATGCTCGCTCCAAACGTAATAGTTATACATATAGTCCGTAATAGTTCTTCAAGTGTTCGACGTGTATTTTCATCAAGTAATGCTCGCAATCTATATCTTCGAATTTTTTTGGCGCACCATCGCGATCTTAGTGCCTTACGTCGAAATCGTGGTTTTTAAACCGCCGAAACCATTTTTTACAACTTGTATTTGATGGAGCATCGTCCCCATAAATATCTATCAGCAAACGATGCATTTCCGCGGCACCTTTCTTTAAAACAAAATAATGCAACATAACTTCCAGCAAATACTACTTATTTGGAACAAAAGTTGACATTTCTGACACGAAAAATTGACTGCTGTTCATGCTCCAAATAATTGCCACTAACTGCGTTTTGAAGATTAGACACACTCCATTCAAAAACATGTACGACGTTCCATAGTATGTAGTACAACGACATCTGTCAAAAGGGCGGAAACTTATTCCCATACCCAATACAATAATTTACAAGGTTATATGCAAAAAGAAAAAAGACATTTTTTTAAACTTTTTTATTTGAGTCCTTAAAGAAAATTTAAAATATATGTTTCGTAGGTCTATAGTAGTTGAACACATTCTGAAAATTTCATCGAAATCGATTAACATACACACGAGCTACAAGCGGTTAAGAATGGTGAAAATCGTAGTTTTACACGACTTTCGATCAGTTTCTGCTTAAAATCCACGGAATCGTGTCGTTTTTTCCTGCGTCAACCGATTTCGATGAAATTTCAGTATGTGTATATATGTTAATACATAGATATACAAAATATAGATTTAAAATTTTCATTTTAAGGGCCCAAATAAAAAAGTTTTAAAAAATACCTTTTTTATTTTTGCATGTACCAGGTATGTAAATATAAAACCGGAATTTTGGTATAGCAAATACACGTTTATTGTATGACAATGATACAAAATATTTGATTCGAAGTATTGCCCATCGGTAGCTACACATTTTTCCCATCTCTCTGACAATTTGTGGATGCCACGCCAAAAAAACTGTTCCTCTTTTGAGGCAAACCAGTCATCGAACCATTTTCGTACATTTTCGTAAGATCTGAAGCGCTGTTCAGCAAGTGCGTGTCCCATCGATGCAAATAAGTAATAATCAGATGGAGCCAATTAAACGCCTCAATCGTTTCCTTTACCGGTTTTGCTGTATGTGATGGTGCATTATCATGAAGCAAAATCACTTTGTGTTGCCTTTTTTGATATTCCGGTCGTTTTTCACGCAAAGCTTGATTCAAATCGATCATTTGTTGTCGGTAGCGTTCAGTATTAACGGTTTCGCCAGGTTTTAGCAGCTCATAATAGATCACACCCTTCTGATCCCACCAAACACAGAGCATTGTCTTCCGTCCATAGCGATTTGGCCTTGCAGTCGATGTCGATGGTTGGCCTGGAGTTACCCATGCTCTCTTAGGATTCTGGAAATATATCCACTTCTCATTGCCAGTCACAATTCGATGGAGAAATTACTTTCTTTTGTACCTGCCGAGTAGCATTTCACAAGTGGTTTTTCGGTTTCCCTGCTGTCTTTCATTCAGTTCATGTAATCCATTTTCCGTCATCCAGAGCGTCATCCTCATCCAACAATGCTTGCAAATCGCTGTCTTCAAACTTTTTCGGTGGTCTTCCACGTTCTTCGTTTATCACATCAAAATCGCCATTTTTTAATTTTTTAAACTACTCAAAGCACTGTGATTTACCAAGAGCATGCTCACCATAAGCTTCGACAAGCATTCTTTCTTATCGGTATCAGTGCAAAAAGTACACCGTACTCTGAACCTTTTTGATGGTTGTGCAATATCCTCAGTTCATCTTCGTCGCTTGTCCTTATAAAAATGTAAATTTTTAACAGAAATTTACTGTAAAAATTGTTAGGGATCCATTTGGACCCTAAATGCCTTACGTGTAACAATTTCTATTACAACTATTTCAAAAGGGATTTTAAATATTCTTTTTAAGTGTGGAAGAAAGATTTTAATTAATTATTCTCCGCCAAGAAATTCCAGACTCGCTGGCCTTTCTGTTTGGAAGTTATAAGCGCGCAAAGAATGCTTTGGATCCAAATGAACCCAATAAGCGTAGCTGGGTTAAGGGCCCAAATAAAAAAGTTTTAAAAAATGCCTTTTTTATTTTTGCATGTAAGTTTGTAAATTATAATTTATGGAAAATCTTTTTTGCATATCATTTCGTAAACCAATGCTTCTAATTGATTATAAAAAACCAGATCGTTTGGTACAATTATAAAAAAGTTATTCGGTTTTAAAGGACGTACGAATACTTTTTACACCCACTGTATGCTTTTCAAGTATATTTGCTAAACCTTTTGTGTATGCTGTTTTGCAGCATTTGAGTGATGCAAGTAACACGAAGATTCCTTCATTGTGATATAACTGTAAGTATACTATGTAGAAACTTATTTATTGTCTTAGGATGATAAGATTTATATAAATTTTTTTTGTAAAAATATTGCTGTATAAATCACGTTTTCTAAATAACCATTACCTTGTTGTATTAATAGCCGGCCTTTCTTAAATTCGGTTCGTCGTAGAAAGCGTACGTGATTGTTAATTAAGTTAATAGTGTGCACTTTATTTCAGACAAGTGGTTAGTGAGTGAGTTTCAATGTGTTCACGATAGTGCACGCAAAGAATGAAGAATCAGTGTCCACTGTGAACAGCGGCTAAACAGAAACAGAATCTCAAAGGGACATGGTCATTGACTTTTGTTTATTATTTGCTGTGAAAAGCAAACATAATCCTCTAAAAAAAAAATAGGAGACACACGGAGTGACACGTAAAACTATGAATTAATTTATACGCGCTTGACGCACTGCGTTTAGTAATGAACATTATGACGAAACCACATAAATACATCCCATGGATGTAAATGATTGTCTGCTTTGGCCATATCTGGAATTCTTCTACGCTCTATGATATGATAGAAGTTGACCACTTTCCTACTATGAAAGAAAAAAAAAAGACTTACGATACGTAAAAACATAAAATGAAAACGTTTTTAGGGAGGCTGGATATACTTAATAAGATGTTAGCTGTATTATAGTAAATTAATAATTTTCTTGTGTAATTAATTTATGGTAAGAAAATTGTAAAATGTCGTTTGATTGGAGTACTTATTCTGTGTGAATGTGAAACAAAAAAATAAGGTATTAATATGTGGAAGGATTATGATAACCATCACGTTTCATTATTTCCGAGAGAAAAAAAAAAAACTAGCTAATGTGAATCATTATACCCATGTTTAGCATTATAAATGTACAGCCGTTAATCGAACATGTAGCAATTTCCATAGACATTAATTTTACGAGATTCATATTATATACTGAAAAGTACACGAAAAGTTAACTGTCTGTATACAGCTATTGGTACAATACCATTTGCATTTAAAATATAAATTTTCATTATACCAAGATGTAAATATTAATTCATATAAAAGCACTATAGTGACTCTAAAGTAATCTTAGCTATTGTAAAGGAAGAATTTATTATGTTCTGACTGATGATCTCTGATAGATCATATTTTGCAGCGTTTAAGATTTTTTGTTAGTCACATTTTTTTTGCACTTAAATTATAAGAACGTTTCGAATAATTCAATATACGTTTGTATCGACAGTCGACATTAAAAGACAGCGTAATTTTGCTTGCCGTTATATTAAAAAAGCAGAAGAAACATGTCGCCGATTCGCCAAATTTATTTAAATATTCTGACCTCCAAAAAGAAAACACAACAACAACAAATCTCGCACGAGTAATATAATTACGAAATTCCTGGTTTTGATTTCGATAGGTGTTTTTTGAATTTTTATACAACGTAGATCTTACATTAGGATATATATAAATCTACGTGAGAAGTGCTGAAACAAAGAAATGAAATTGGATAATTATTGATAAAACGTGCGGAGCCACTTGATTTTTACGTTAAACGTGTAAGGAGTAATGTTAAGTAGCACTTGTACAATATTCTAAGTATTATGAAAAAAAGTTTACATAAAAAAAAAACACAAGAACAAAAGAATTCTAGAAAATTGTGAATCGTATGTAGTCAAATTGGGTACAAAGAATTGTGATTTTTAAATTAAAACGATGGCATGAACAATTTTCTATAACTTTAAGGTATGTATATGTGGGATTCAGATGCAAACTATACTTTTGTAGTATGCAGCATGTTCTGAATTCATGAAATACTTTAATGAAGAGAGTAGCATATTAATAGTAGTAAAAGATATTAACATACTCCTTATAAGCACATATTCTGTTATATTACAGCTATCTATGAATGCGTATGTATACATAGGTATTATGGACGTAACATCACAGATTGCTGTTCCCTACGTTCCACGCAGGAATGTAGAAAAAGAAAAGATTGGGGTCTTAAATGATTTGAGCCAATAAACGCATTATTATAGAAAAACAAAAGAGATTTCTTATGTAAAAGTCTATAATCGAGGAAGGTTACTGAATTTTTTTTGAAACTTTGCGACGAATGATGTGTCTTGAGTGTAACTCGAGTTTTACATTTATCAAAAGTAATAGTACGAGAAGAATACCTTTAAGATATAACACATTGTGATGATTACTGTTAATAACAACAGAAAGTTTCATGTACGAAATTGACTACATAAAAATTGAATGAAGGCTGTGGAAAAGGTATATTTGAAATACAATACCTATGCAAGAAGAGGAAGAATTTTAATAGACAAACTTATTCATCATTGTCCCTTGAATTTAAGGCTTTTGAAAGTTACAGGTGCAATTGTAAGTTATTTCAAATATATGAAGTAATTCAACGTTCAAAGTGTTCGCCAAATTATCAAAAAACAAAAAGAAGTTTTTTAATTTATTATCTTAAACGACAAAAACCATTACATCGTTACATATCGATAAAAATGAACGATTACATTACAAGTCTAGGGAACATGTAAAAACATTTTTAATTCATATATCATATCCATTTAAGTATCTTTGTTTAGAATGAGTATTGCACGGTATAGTTCCTGATAAATTTTTAGAATGATTACAATTTGCATTATTCCAGATTCAAAGAAACTGTACATGCATATATGTATATATATATATAAAGAAACTATATGACATTATATTAGTGACGCCATTTTTAACTCGTGCGTACAAATTACGAAGTCTTATAATTAATAAGATATTTATCTGATATTGATATTTGATAATGCTTGAAATAACTAATATATGTAATTCTTTTTCTGATGAGGAATAATGCATTTTATCATGAAAATTTTATCATTGATGATTCAACAAAAAATTCTTTTCAAAATGTTGCTATTTCCATAAAACATTTAAAAGGCCCCAATCTGAATGTTACAATCGCATTTTGCTATTTATTTATTATGTATTATCGTGAACAATGGTATATAATTTACAAAAAGTACACTATTCATGACAATCACCTTTTTATCCAGATCCATTATTTTTTCCTGTTATATATTATCATCAGAATTAATTAAATCGTATTTATTTGGAGAATTATCTTTTTAATAACATAAGAATTAATAGAACTGCCTTAAAAATTATGATAATTTTTACAGTAATCTACATCAATAAATTATATGAAGAATAAAATACAACAAATCTTCTCCTTTATTTCTTTTTAAAAGAATCAATGCAATATTCTTGGCTAGAAAAAATTTATTCTAATATTAATTCGTTTAGGTATTTCAATAATAATTCAGAAATATATATCATTTTTGTTATAAAATATTTTTATTGTAATTTTATCCTTTTCATAATTATAGATTGCAAAAATATACGCGTAATATAGTGTATCTTCGTATTTATTAAAATAATTTTGATGCGCGTAATTTACTAAAAGAGCATACATCACAGAGGATTTCGATACAATTTCGATCAGTGATTGACCATAAAAAATCAATATTTATTGTGTGTTATATTGACTAATACTTGCTAATACTCGATCGTTTCATCAGTCGATTAAAATCGATCGCGGTTTCGGGCGATTAGTTCTTTCGGGCTGTAAACATGAATTGATCGATCAATTGAAAAATTTGAATCGATTAATGTCTAATCGTTGGCTGTAATGTTGTATACAGCTGTCATCGAAATTGTCAATTAACATAATATATAAATATATATATATATTTAGTGCGGAGCAGCTTGTCATGCAGCATCGATAGATGATAAGCGAGGTGCGATACTATTTTCCTTGTTTTCTCTTTTTGTTATTAAAGGTGGCGTTGTCGATGCTCCCGACGTAGAAAACGTCGCTTCTACATAACATGTTGTGGCAGTCGCGATTAAAGCATGTGATCCTGCCTTCACTGTAGATAATATACGAAGCTGCGAAAATGGCGGACGAACAGGTGAGTTGCCGATCAAAATAATGTGCGAACCTTGAAACGAGACGGTGTTATACTACAACGAAGTGATTTGAAAAACGGTGTGGTAAATCGGCCGGCGGCAAATCTGTCGTGAGTTGTGCGGTATCGATGTGTTACCAAAACGTTTCGCAAACGTGAAACTTCCGAGCGCTCGCCAATGCTATTGCACTGTTTGTTGCCGGACCACAGTGATTATTATTCGGCCCCGCTGTCAATGAAAATGCAGTCACGAACTAAACCATCCCTCGGCCAACAGATTCATTGACGTTCTATTTCGTCGACGAGATCCTGTTGCCGTTGTGCAAAAGTTTAACCTTGTTTTCGTGAATTGTAGTTTGTGTAGATACAGTTCCGAAGTTTCAAACAGATAATTAATGGGTGGAAATATTGAGTTCGTGGACGTTACGTTTGATCGTTATATTCGGGAAAAATATTGTTTCCTTTCCGACGAGCACAAATCGACGCTAGCCCCGTGAATTATTCGAAAAAATACGGCATAACCTATCTGTTACTCGGATTTTGCAACATAAACTAAGATTGTTTTCTCTGCAACTTCAGTACGCTAGATAGTTGTTTATCTAACGTTCGTTGTTAGTATTTCGAGTCGCTACGTTTCGCTTTCATTCAAAATCGTCGAATGCGTCGCACGGGAATGGATTCTTGAGATATTTTCAAATCGAATTTCCCCGACCGTTTGAAAAACAGTTGTTCTAATGTACGGTTCTTATTTATAAAATGGAAACCGCGTAACCTCAAACTATTGCGCTGCAAAAATCAAAGAAACAATACGTTGTTTATCGCTGACTTATCAGTGGAAAGCGGAGGAACAGTGAAATAAAGAAATCACGCGAACAAATAAATCGTCGAAACCACGAGAATAGTGTGTATTTCGAAAATGTAGGGAGCGAGAGTATTTGTGATGTTTATCTTTCGTTTATGTTATTGTGATCGTCGTAAATGATGCTACGTATCTAGGATCTAACTTTTTCAAAAGTTACATTCGGACGCACTTTTTTCTTTCTTTACACGTGCAATTTTACATTTACATTATTTCATAAGATCAAAACATATTATAAATAAATGGTATTATTTTGAAATTATGTTTACTTTTATTGTAATATAAAGGCTAATTAAAAGAAAGTATCTAGATACAATTGTGTTTCATATTCCTTAGATAAACAATACGTTTTGTTATTATATACTCTTTGTTCACAACTATGATAAAGATTGATAGGGGATTAAAAAAAAATATTGGGAAGTGAAGCAATGGTTTTGAAAGCTTATAGACTTGAACCTAAGTGAAAATATTGAGGTATACGTTTGAAACATTAAGAATGGATGACATACAGGAAGTACGGCAGCTGGAGTTGCTCTGCAAGCAGTTGTATGAATCCCAAGATTCGACTCACCGTGCAGAGGCAGAGAAAGCACTTGTTGCATTCCAAAATGCACCGGACACACTCACAAAATGCCAGCTGCTGCTCGCACGAGGGGACTCTGCGTACGCGCAATTGTTGGCAGCCACAACTTTGACAAAGCTGGTCTCACGTTCTGGTGGACTCAGTTTACAACAAAGGCTTGACATAAGTAAGATCTTGCGATGACATTGATAAACAAAGAAGATGACAAACACACGTGCTAATATACCAAAATTTGTTTCAGGGAATTATGTGCTGAACTATTTAGCAACACAGCCCAAATTACCAAACTTTGTGATACAAGCTTTGGTCACATTATTCGCTAGGATATCAAAGCTTGGTTGGTTTGATTCCGACAAAGATGAATTTGTCTTTAGAAATGTGGTTAGCGATGTGACTAAATTTCTTCAGGTTCGACAATCCGTTTTTTCTTTTCCAAGTTAAACCGATTTCTTATGATTTTGCAATGCTTTCATTTCTGTACAGGGTTCGGTGGAACATTACATGATAGGAGTCCAGTTACTTTCCCAATTGACCTACGAAATGAATCAAGTAACAGACGTGGACGCGAGTAGGTCTCTTACAAAGCATAGAAAAATTGCTAGCAGCTTCAGAGACACACAACTGTTTGAGATATTTAAGTTATCATGTACTTTACTAAGTACAGCACGTGAGAACTGTAAAAATTTAGACTTTAACGATGAGGCTCAGGTATGTGTATTGTACTCCTCTATGTTTATCTTTTTCAGTACTTCACTAACGATAGTTTTTCGGATTTTGCAGAACGGTCTGATCAGACAACTTTTAAAACTGGCACAGAACTGTTTAACATTTGACTTCATCGGAACATCGGCAGACGAGAGTTCTGAGGACTACTGTGCAATACAGATTCCACATTATTGGAAACCTA
This sequence comes from Lasioglossum malachurum, assembly GCA_028455605.1. NCBI lineage: Eukaryota > Metazoa > Arthropoda > Insecta > Hymenoptera > Halictidae > Lasioglossum > Lasioglossum malachurum. Next base: position 14,015,962 of record CM052311.1, read on the forward strand.
TATTTTTGAATTCCACTTATTCGTTGAAACTTTTCTTCGACCTATATCATAGTTTACCTACCTCATTGTCATCACTAGCCCTCTCATGTCTGGTCCAAATCGCATCTGTCAGAAGAAGTTTATTTTCTAATCTCGAAAGGACACAGTTTTTAACACACTTGGTAAACGGTGTGACCAATATAATACAAAATCCACGTGGTCTAAGCGATCCCGCGAACTACCATGAATTTTGCAGACTAATCTTAAGGCTAAAGAGCAATTTTCAATTGGGAGAACTGATTTTACTAGAACATTATCCGGAGGATATACAATTAATCGCTAAGTTCACAGTCCAAAGCTTGCAAATGTGGCAGTTCTCTCCGAACAGTTTGCATTACCTTTTAACTCTCTGGCAAAAGATGGTGGCGTCTTTACCTTACGTTAAATCCGGAGATCGACATCTGTTAGATGTTTACACACCGGAAGTTGTGAACGCATATATTACTTCACGATTTGACTCGGTTGCTGTAGTTGTTAGGGAACGTTTGGAGGACCCACTCGACGATTTAGGGGTCGTACATCAACAGTTGGAACAGATATCGGTGATTGGGAGGTGTGAATATCAGAAAACGTATACCTTGTTAGTACAACTGTTCGATCAAGCTGCACGAGCATACCAAGAATTATTGACTCAAACATCATCCCCAACCCAACAAATGGATATCACCATAAGGGAGGGCCAACTTACATGGCTTGTATACATTATAGGTAAATTATTATTTTCGAAACGACAACAAATAATAATATTTGTACGACGAGTGATACAAGATACATACAGTGGCTCACGAAAGTATTCGAACACCCTTTGAAACAGAATAACTTTTTTATAATTGTATCAAATGACCTGATTTTTTCTAATCAATTAGAAGCATTGGTTTATGAAATGATATGCAAAAGAGATTTTCCAAAAAATTATAATTTAGAAGGTTAGATGCAAAAATAAAAAAGGCATTTTTAAAATTTTTTATTAGTGTCCTTAAAGAAAATTTAAAATTATGTTTTGTAGATCTATGTTAGTTATACACATACTGAAAATTTCAAGCAAAAATTACAAGCGATTAAAAATTGTGAAAATCGTAGTTTTATATACGCGACTTTTGATTAGTTTCTGTTTAAGATCCACAAAATCGTACATCTTTCGATGCGTGTCGTTCTTTCCTGCGTCAACTGATTTTGATGAAATTTTCAGCACGTGTATAACTAACATAGATCTACAAAACATATTTTAAATTTTCTTTAAGGGCCCTAATATAAAATTTTTAAAAATTCTAATTGATTAAAAAAAATCAGGTCGTTTGGTACAATTATAAAAATGTTATTCTGTTTTAAAGGGCGTTCGAATACTTTCGTGAGCCACTGTATATTAATTTAACAATTAAATGTTCAGGTGGTGTCATTGGTGGCAAAGTAACGTTTAATAATAACGAAGAGTATGACGCAGTGGATAGCGAACTGGTCTGCAGAGTACTTCAATTAATGAATCTGACCGATTCACGACTTGCACAAGGTGGTTGTGAAAAATTGGAGCTAGCTATGTTGAGCTTCTTCGAGCAGTTTCGTAAAATATATGTAGGCGAGCAAGTTCAAAAGAATCCGAAAGTTTACAGAAGACTTTCGGATGTTCTGGGAGTGAACGATGAATCTATGACACTCGGTATCCTCATTCGAAAAATGTAAGTGTCCGATCATTTGACCAGCTACGGTAGGTTTAGCGTCAAAGAAACATTTGACAGATTAATTTATTGGTATTTCATTTGCAGCATAACAAATTTGAAATACTGGGGCCGTAGCGAGCAAATCATCTCGAAAACGTTAAAGTTATTGAACGATTTATCCGTGGGTTTCAGCTGCGTTCGGAAACTTGTAAAATTAGAGGAAGTACAATTTATGCTCAACAATCACACAGTACGTATTAAATATCTATGTGCAGCGTTGCTATCTAGAAAGCGTGTAAGAGGGGAGAACATTAATCACGTTTCTTTTAACAAATAGGGAGAGCACTTTCCCTTTCTGGGAAACAATGTTCCTGTATCGGAAATGCGTTGTAGATCAATGTTTTACACATCCTTGGGTAGATTGTTAATGGTAGATTTAGGAGAAGATGAGGAAAGGTTTCACACTTTCATGCTACCCCTAACAGGTGCGCCGATTATTTCATACACAGAATTATTTCTCAATCGATTGTCCACGGTATGCGGGACACCCTACATAAAATGCAATGCGATTATACACTGAGTTAATCTCTGCGTTTGTGTTGTACTTGTAACTAGGTGCATTGGAAAGTTTGGGACAATTGATGGGTGCGGCGGATCCTTCACTTTTTGCAGCAGAGGAAGCGAAAAAGGCTTTGATCGGTTTAGCGAGAGATTTAAGAGGCTTAGCTTATGCATTTAACACGAAAACATCGTACATGATGCTTTGGGATTGGATGTATCCTTTCACTTTGATAAAACGTAACTCGATAGATATTTGGTCAGTGCAAAAGTTCGTGCTCGATTTCGTATTAAAGTAAAAGGAATCGGGCACGAACTTTTTCACTGACCTAATACATATACTAACCAGCATAACTGATTCAACACACTTTAAATCAGAATAACTTTTTTATGAATAGACCAACCGACTTCAATTTCTTTGTAAGGCTAGAAGAATTAGTTTAGTAAATGAGGTCTAAAAAATATTTTGAAAAAATGCATTTGCTCGGAATTGCGAAAAAAAATAGTAAAAATTGATTTTTACTACTTTTTTAGCTGGACCAATAACGAAAATTTAAAAGATGAGTTTGGACACACAACTCGTATAAATGATATACGCTCTGAAAATTTCATTGAAATTGGTTAATTAGTTTACGAGCTATAAACGATCAAAAGTGGTAAAAATTGCAATTTTTCAAGATTTCGGCCTTTTTACCGCTTTTGATCGTTTATAGCTCGTAAACCAATTAACCAATTTCAATGAAATTTTCAGAGCGTATATCATTTATACGAGTTGTGTGTCCAAACACATCTTTTAAATTTTCGTTATTGGTCCAGCTAAAAAAGTAGTAAAAATCAATTTTTACTATTTTTTTTCGCAATTCCGACCAAATGCATTTTTTCAAAATATTTTTTAGACGTCATTTAGTAAACTAATTCTTCTGGCCTTACAGAGAAATTGAAGTCGTTTGGTCTATTCATAAAAAAGTTATTCTGATTTAAAGTGTGTTGAATCAGTTATGCTCGTTAGTGTATCTAACAATAAGAATAAAATATCTTCGACATATACATATATTTATCTTAATTTACACGTAGATATCCAAATTACACACCAATTTTATTACATGCTGTAGAATTATGGCATTACGAACCACAAGTCACAACACCCGTCCTAAAATTGTTTGCTGAATTAGCACAAAATAGAAGTCAACGATTACAGTTCGACGCATCGTCTCCAAACGGAATATTATTATTTCGCGAAGCTAGTAAAGTGATATGTAGTTACGGTAATCGTATATTGAATGTTGATGTTCCGAAGGAACAAATATACCCTTTAAAACTGAAGGGGATAAGTATATGCTTCAGTATGTTGAAAGCAGCTTTGTGCGGGAACTATGTGAATTTTGGAGCGTTCAGATTGTATGGCGACGAGGCATTGGATAATGCGCTTAACACATTTATCAAACTACTTCTTAGTATACCACAGAGTGATTTACTGGTACGCATTCATTCAAACAAATTCTGCAAGTGGTAGAGGTGTGCAAGATCCCGAAAATGTCGGGTACTCGATGATTGAGATGGATCGGGAAGGCATCGAGTCGAGATGAGTCGAGATTCCCGAAATTTTTGAGACTCCGTCCTGATCTCGAATAAAATTCTCGCCCCAACACGACCTTTTCAGGTTCTCGCACATATCTAGCGAGCGGGAGTTCGAAATTTAATATAATCGTATTGTATTTCACAGCATTATCCAAAGTTGTCAGCAACGTACTATCTGTTACTTGAGTACTTGGCACAGGATCATATGGTATTTCTCTCCACCTTGGAACCCAGAGTTTTTTTGTACATTCTATCAAGCATCAGCGAAGGCCTTACAGCACTAGGTGCGCAAATTGACTATTATACAGGTCTGTGTGGCTGATTCTACCGTCTAATCAATCTCTTATCCTCTATACCCCGTGTTAAAACGTTCCAAAACCAGTTTCAAATAAAAATTGAATCTGTATGATTTTACAGGTAATAAGAGGATTGGAGTTTGTATAATCTAGACTCTATTTGCCACGACTGTAATGTATCGCTTCCTTTTCATTTTGAATTTTTGTGGTTTTGATACTGTATTGTATTGAAAACACGTTTTGTTTTATAAAAGTTCACTAGCATAAGGGTCTAGCACACATAGTCAGCCGCACAGCTGGCATCATATCATTAACGAATGTTTTTGTAGACATTAGTGTTTGAATAATTAATCTATTCATTGTTTGCTTCATTATTAGATTTCGATATCCAGTATCATAGAAATTATTGTAATAACAGCAACAATATCTTATTTGCAGATACAATGATTTCTACTGGCAGCTGCTCGACACTCGATCACATTGTGACATATTTATTCAAACATCTTTATCCAAAAGGTATCATGTATTTAGTAATTGCGTTGTACATAAATTCATGCGTGCAACATGTGCCTTTTCTTTTACAGGAAACTATGCCAGGAGGAAAAATGCTGTGGTCCCTGGAGGTGGAGATTTGTTTCTACAAGTTCTGAAACAACATCCTGAAATCCTTCAGCAAATATTAAGTACAGTTTTAAATGTAATAATGTTTGAGGATTGTAGGAATCAATGGAGTATGTCACGTCCCCTTTTGGTACTGATTCTCTTAAATGAGGAGGTGAGCATAAATCGCTAGCTGCTGAACACTTCCTAATGAAATTTTCTAGCAATCGAATTGATCAAAAATGTTTATTGTTTCAGTATTTTAATCAGTTACGAGAAAATATTATTAGAAGTCAGCCGGTCGATAAGCAGGCAACAATGGCGCAGTGGTTTGAAAATTTAATGGAGGGAATCGAAAGGAATCTACTTACAAGAAATAGAGACAGGTGAGAATGATTAAAGATAAGTGGTGATGATGTTCGTATACATTCGTATACATTCCATGCCAAATCGATCACTTTTTGCAGCCACCATCGTCGATTTTGTTCTAAATGAAATATGTTGTAGTCCATGTGAAATTAGGGGGGTTTAAGTCATCATTTTTCCGGTATCGAATTTTTTTTAGAAATGGCAGGCCTTCAAAGTTTTAAATTTTTGCCCATTTCGGCGAAAGCGGGCCTCGCTTACGAATTTTTATCTCGGGAACTGTTTGTCCGATTGAGCTACATTTCTTTTTGTTTTATCCGGAAAGGATTGGGCTATTACAAAATAATTTTTTTCAACCACAAAAATCAATTTTATAATTATTATTATTATTTATTATAGACAGACCAAAGTCCTCTTACATAAATGTTTACAATAGAAATTGATAAAAGACTACACGTATAATAACAAAGAAGGGACATGCACAGAAACTAATGGTACAAACGATATGGTATTATCCTATAATCCTGCGTAATTGTTTTTTAAAAGTGTGCAAAGTTTCAGTAAGGAAATCAATACGATTATAGAGAGTGCTAGAGTCTGCAATAATGCGATTTATTGGATTAATTAATCCATAAGTAGATCTGGCTTTAAGTGTTTGAAATCCTGCTATAGTTCTCAATACACGTTCAGGTACATAGAAATTGATTTGCGCAAGTAGAGAGGAACAATCAATATGATTATTAATTAAATAAAAAATCAGGCTCTGGTCGGATACTCTTCTTCGAGCAGACAATACTCGACAATAATGTTGAAAAATTTAAACAAATTCTTTTTTTACGTTTTTTTCAATGAGGGGCCGGAGTGATTTAAATTTTCAAAAAAAAAATGCTTATATTCCTTGAAGTTTCCCCTTTAAAATGAGCCCTTGAAAAAGATGGTAACATTAAAATTGGCGTCACAATGAGCTGGTAAAATATGCCGTGTACCTTCGTTTCAGGTAGAGGCGAGTCGAGCGCACCGCTCTTATGGTCCGTTGTCTATACCGCTGGTCTCCTAACAACACCAGCAGATTGTATACGACTAAATAACTCTATTTATAGCTGGAGAACAATACTAGTAACCACTCTTGGTCAACGACACGTTTTTAATCGTGACTTCACTTATAGATATTAGTTGTTATACGAATTTCTTGTTCTACAAAAAAGGTGTTGTTGCTCAATGGAAGAAGGTGGTGGTTTTCTTCCATCGGGAAGGGATAAGGAGGGTTTATGGTAAAAAGTATGGATAGGATCATTGTGTCGGGTGGACTTAAGGATTATGGAGAAAAATATAAGAAAAACTATTTAATTACATTAAAAACAAAGCCATCATTATCGCACGAGCAAGTTTTGCATAGCAGTTCTTTATTCAATAATGGGGTAAAGCTATGAAAGCTTCTAATGCCTGTAACTGGTAATGTTGTTGCAAAGCAAGCTTGTAAACAATCAGCATGTTTGTTACTGTAACCAAGAGTGGTTACTAATATTGTTCTCCAGGTATAAATAGGGTTATTTAGTCGTATACAGCCCGCTGGTATTGTTAGGAGACCAGCGGTATAGACAAGGTGCCATAAGAGCGGTGCCTGCAAAAAGTGATCGATTTGGCATGGAATGACCTATACGTGACAGATCGATATCCTTGACGCTAGGTTTACGGAACGCATTCTGATATTTTTAATTTACGATTGTAAAGATGCATTCATGTGGAATTATTTAACAAACTTATTTTCGTAAACCTAGTGTTAATAAGAAAGTAAGAATGAGGAGGATGTTTAAATCTATACATGTATATTTCTTTATTCTAGGTTTACACAAAATTTGTCGTTGCTTATAAAAGATATAAATGATACCATGAAAGGACCTTACTCGTCTCTGTATGTTACCAATGATAGTATGATGACATTGCAGTGATACCGCTCTCTTGCTACTAGATTCTCCTAGGTTCTTGCCTGCCAAAATGCTTGAATGTGTGTGCGAGTGAAACTATAAATTATGATGGATTTAAAATTATGGTTTTAGATGAGTATAAAGATAACAAATTAAGTACCGTTGTTTTATAAAATCACTATTGTTTGGCTTCCTATTCTCTTGTGAGTTTATCTTATCTTTTTTTGTACATTCTTTTTTTTGCACCCCATAACCGCTTTTAAGCCGGTATGATGAAACTAGTGCTTCATTTCTTTACATATATCTTTTCATACTTACAGTTTTTTCTTTTAAAATTAGTATTAGAACGCTCTCGATCCTATAATAATATTTTAATAATATTTGCCAACAAACAAAAACGAATTGTCTTTATTACCTTTGTACTCCTACCGCTTTAATTTGACATCGATAATTGTGCACACGTATTATCTATAAAAATTTTGCAGGCAAAATTCACTGGGCTGTCTTTCTTTTTTTTCTTCTTCTCTCTCTTTTTTTTATCTTCAAGCGTCAGGTTTCAGATCTAGTGTGCATTGTTCATTGCATTAAAAATTTTAAGTTTGGAATAGGAAGCCAATTGTATGGATTACAATCATATATCTTGTTCCATATTATTTTACATGCAGCCGACTTCCATTTATTTAAATGTATTTGTTATTTAAATATTTTTTTACTGCAAGATGTGGGCCACAGTTTTAAGAACAACGGCGATATTCAAAAGTAATGAATCAGCGCATCGGAAAGATATGAAAAATCTATCACTGATATCGTTTAAAAGTGCATTCTTTACAGTGTCAATACTTTCAACATCTTTAAACTGATAATGCAAAATTTCGCTTTTAAATCTATTTCGTTACTATTATGATCACCATGAAATTATACTTATCATAATTTAATATTTTATCAAAACACAGTTGGTATTAAACATATGTTGCAGAAAGTTGTTAAAAGTCTTCTAACTGTTAACATGTACATTCTGGTATCACCATACGTGATGCACTTTTCTGTAAGCATTTTTAGCATTAAAATCTTTTGGACATCTGTAAAATATGAACCGTCAAATATTTTTAACAAATTAGTTTTCTGTATTAAGGTTACGAATCATGTATATTGTTAGTGAAAAAAAATGATGAATTTCAATAATAAACATTTTCATTACATAAAGACTAAAAATCATTTTATCAGTGAACATAAAAGTCGTGCTAAACGTAATTTCATGTTACCTACACTTATCTAATTCCTTTTTGTCTGTGTTGTTTATTTCATCTTTCTCTCTTTTTCTTTTAAATGCATGTTAACAGTAGAAGACCAGCAATATTTTTATTAACGTTACATTTTATCCTGTAAACGAAAGTATTTAAAAATTTGTTGCGAGTTTTGAAGTTTCAAAACAGTCTTTAAAATATATTTCGGACAAAAAAGCTATAATAAATTCATTCTTTTACAGCCTTTTGTACTGCTAACTACATTATTTAATGATCGGAGAAAATCGTCGAGAAAATATTAAGTATGATTAGTTCCTTGAACACACTTATCTTTAGCATAAACATAATTCTTATCATTAAGATGGAAATCTTCTTGATACATCATTACGTCGATTGTCTGGAACTGAGATGTTACATGTTCTGTTCCCTTTTAATGCTACTTTAGCAGTGATAAAGATATGTGTGAGGAGTGCGTGCAAGAAATTCATGCGAGAGATCTGTATAATGTTAATCCTTATACAGTTATTAATTTAGTAGGAGTTACATTGAATATTTACGAGATATCTTCTTTTAGGTTGCATCAAATCATTTATATATTTTTTACTGTAAGATAGTAGAAAGCAGCTGTGTTACGAAGCGGCTGACATTTTTTTTTTTTTATAACAAACTTTTAGACATTTTATGTTTAATAAATACTTGTACAAAATGTTAGAAAACTATTTTTATTAAACCGTGTGTGTGTCTCAGTTGAATACCTGCTGTAAACAAATGCATTGTATATACATTTAATATAGTAAAAATGTTACATTTCATATTGTACACGATGTTCAAAAATATCTAGCGCAGAATTAGACTAATTAATGTGACACGATATCCATCAACGAGATATATTAATTTTCATTTTGCATATGTTTTTCCATTCAGTCGAATTATGCGCTAGGTTTTTAAAATAATTAATATATATATATAAAACATGATTAAAGCTTTTATATAATCTTAATGTCATTTGTTGTGTAACATACAAGTATGAACAAAATTACCTACATTTTTTAATATCTCTCGAATGAGCAGAAAGTTATATAAAATATATGTGTACATTACAATTTTTTCGTTTGGGTATTTAGATTAATTTAACGATTAATTGAAGAGTAGGATAAATAGAGAGAGAGAGAGAAACGATAGATTTCATTGGTTTAGCATAACATTGTTATATGACATTTCGTATAGAAATACACTTAACTTAATAAAGTTTCACCATCTTCAGATGTGAACATTATGTACACTTTTTTGCTTAATTCGGGGCCTACTTTTCGCGATGTTGTGAGAGGCCCGACCGCTCTTCTTATCTGTAAAACATCAGACGTATGCTTGTGAAATTTAAGTCGAAATATCCTAATAAAATACTTCATTTTTATAAGTTTTAAACGTATTTATATATGTAATTTTCTCCATGCCTGATGACTTTAAATGTTACATACCAGGTATGTAAATATGAAACCGAAATTTGCCCATAGGTGGCTCTAGCAGTCAATGTAGTTACCGTCAAACCGCGTCATTGACGCCATTTTCTTGTTTTGACATCTGGTAAAGATTTTCAACTCACAACCATACAAGTTTCATACAAAAGCATAGTTTTTAATAACGTTGAACATGTCGAATTTTGTGCCTGGAAACTACGATATGCGGACAGCATTGATTTTTTGTTTCCATTTGAAGAAAACTGCTGCAGAATCGCATTGAATGCTTGTCGAAGCTTACGGTGAGCATGCTCTTGGTAAATCACAGTGCTTTGAGTAGTTTAAAAAATTAAAAAATGGCGATTTTGATGTGATAAACGAAGAACGTGGAAGACCACCGAAAAAGTTTGAAGACAGCGATTTGCAAGCATTGTTGGATGAGGATGACGCTCTGGATGACGGAAAATGGGTTCCACATGAACTGAATGAAAGACAGCAGGAAAACCGAAAAACCACTTGTGAAATGCTACTCGGCAGGTACAAAAGAAAGTCATTTCTCCATCGAATTGTGACTGGCAATGAGAAGTGGATATATTTTCAGAATCCTAAGAGATCATGGGTAACTCCAGGCAAACCATCGACATCAACTGCAAGGCCAAATCGCTATGGACGGAAGACAATGCTCTGTGTTTGGTGGGATCAGAAGAGTGTGATCTATTATGAGCTGCTAAAACCTGGAGAAACCATTAATACTGAACGCTACCGACAACAAATGATCGATTTGAATCAGGTTTGCGTGAAAAACGACCGGAATATCAAAAAAGACAACACAAAGTGATTTTGCTTCATGATAATGCACCATCACACACAGCAAAACCGGTAAAGGAAACGATTGAGGCGTTTAGTTGGGAAATACTTTCACATGCGGCTTACTCACCAGACTTGGCTCCATCCGATTATTACTTATTTGCATTGATGGGACACGCACTTACTGAGCAGCGCTTCACATCTTACGAAAATCTACGAAAATGGCTCGATGACTGGTTTGCCTCATAAGTGAAACAGTTTTTTTGGCGTGGCATCCACAAATTGTCAGAGAGATGGGAAAAATATGTAGCTACCGATGGACAATACTTCGAATAAAATATTTATTTTCTATACAAAAATTCTGGTTTCATATTTACATACCTGGTACATGCGGAATTGGAGCAAAATTATTCTGTTTTATTTGTCCGAATATTAATTAGTAATTAAAAGACAACTGAAATTTATATCTTACTGGAATATCCTTCAGCAGGTTCATTCCTTCTGTTTGTGTGCAATTATTGTAGGCCTGAAATCAAACAGAATACAGCAAAGTTATACTCATTAACAAACGTTTAAACGCGTAATGCTTACTTCCATCAAATCTGCAGGACATCGATATACGGAGCATATTGCTTCCGCGATTTCAAGACTGCTCAAATTAAATTGGCAGAGTTGCTGTTGCCATAATCTCTTCAATCCATTTCCATCTTTATCTACACGCACGGAATTTCTATTATCTCCCATTACATACCAATCAAATTTGCTCGTTAAACTTTTATTCTTTTCTGCCTTAAACGGAATCTCTGCTATAGCTTTGGTACATTGGTATATCATTAACGACAACTCTTCAGATGTATTTATCAATCTACTACTACACTTGGTAATTATTTGAATCTCATTCAGACAAGATTCAAGCTGCTGCTTTGATATTACTGGATAATCGTTAAACTCACAGCTGTTTTTACGTTTAGTTTTCTGTGTTTTTTCTCCATTTTTACCTGAGTTCTTTGATTGTTTTCTATATGCAAAATAGTCTCCTATACCATAGATAACTAACATCATATTGTAATTTGGTAGAGTGGCTTTGATACTGGATATAGTTGAACAAAAGCTGCCATCTGCTACTTTTATTACCCCCTCATCCCAGTTCCATATAATTAATATTTGTTTAACATTTTCAGTATCTGTTACTGTACGTATTTCATTCGCTTCGTCGACATAACTATTTTCAATACTTCTTTTCCATGTAATGCTGTTTGGAATTAATTCTTCCTTAATACTATACCTTACGCTAGCATCCAATAATGTAGTTATAATTTCATTTTTACAGCTAAACTGTTCAATACCTTTGTCCAGAACAACTTCTATAAATTTCATGCATTCTCCAGGTTTAATATTTTTGGAGTTTTTCGATGCTATCGCTTTCAGTGCCCTGTCTCTAGCTAATTGTTCCTGCCTTTTCAATTTTTCCTCTGTTAATTGACTCTTAGGTTTCTTCTTGTTAGCTTTGTCCACTTGTGTTGCTTTTCTTCCTCTGTCCACTCCGATGGTCTCTATAGCAGGTTCAGGAGAAACAGATGTACTACGAGAGGATGCTTGTACATTTCGTATTTTCGACTGGATGCTCGTTGTACCTGCACATAACGATGGTGAGCAGATTCTATTTGATTTAAAGGGACTAACGTTAGGTACACGATTCTTATAAGAACAATCATCTGCTTCAGGCAGTTCTACATCTGCAACATGGTGAAATTGTACTTCAGGAAATTCGAAGTCGTCCTCGTCGATATTCGCGACTTTATCATTCGGAATAGAAGTAATAGATACGTCCGAATCACTGAGCACGACAACGTCTGCCATTTTATTAAAATAATTTAGCAAACTCTCAAATACAGCAACCAAATTTCACATATATTGTAGTGTAATGTATCATAGATTTTCGTAGATACTTCAGCCACGCTCCGTGATCGTATTCATCTGACCAGACTTTTAAAACGAAAATAATTCTTCCTATTATCTTTTTATTCGAAGCATTTCGATTATCTGTAAACAAAACATTCTCATTTAAATCGAAAGCATCCATCTTTGAAATTGTAAATTGTAATGCATAGAGAATAGAATTTATAGAGTCAAAGTCAAATCCTCTTATGTCGCATGCACTGATATATTCTCTCTGACCATATATACCTATAGACCCGGCGCAGATAATTTTCCCCTCAGTAAAGATAAAATCAGCCGTGACGTCACATTCTCGAAAGATGTACAAGCACAGCCTACTCTAATACGAGCCGTGTTGAAGGTAAAATGGCAACACTGCGGGAGTCCGGTTGTCATATATATATATATATATATATATATCAATATACCTAACCCAACCCACTCGACCAGACTCCCAATCTCCCCTACCGGCTTCTTAGTTTCCCGCGTAGTTTTCAAATATTCTTATCAATGTGTAGTGTACTTATTATTATGTAGTATAGCTAATTTTCGAAAATAAAAAAGTACAATAATGGAGATAAGTATCATTTATTACCTTTTTAGGTTTTTATCTTTGCGTGTAGCACATTTACTTAATAGAATCTATTATTCTTTCAATATATTTCAATTTAGTATTAATAACATTTTAATAGTATCACGTCTGAATTTTTACAGGACCATACATATATATTATATACATACAGAAGTTTTTGGAAAATTTGTTTTGTTAATAATGCCACGCCGTTGTTGTGTCCCCAATTGTAAGGGAAATTATGATACTACTGTGAAAGAAAATAATTATATTTCTATATTTTTATTCCCCAAAGAGATGAGCAATTGCGGAAAAAATGGATGGCTGCTATTCCCTGTAAACATTGGACACCAAAAAAATATTCTGCAGTTTGTAGTCTGCATTTTGCAGAAACTGATATCCAAAGGTATCAGAATATTCTATCTCCTAACGGTGTACTGAACAATGTTTTGTTCAGATGTCCAAGACTTATGGAAAATTCAATACTTTCCATTTTTTCCAATTCACCATCAAAACGTGTGCTACCACAAAGAAAAGGTTCTTTAGATGTAGAGCGCAGGGAAAGAATAATTAAAAAGCATGAAAATTTAGTTATAGAGTTTATTGATTCTGATCTAATTAATGGTTTGTTAAAGTTAATAAACAATTATAAAGAAAAGCTTGTAATTTCAAAGCATTGGAGCATTAAAATAAAAAATACAAAAATTTATTTTTGTATGTAGTGATAGTTTTGATTTCTTAGTACTTAAAACACAGACTGTGATTAGTAATGACACGAAATTACAAGTTCTTCAAGAAGGTAATGAATTATTATTTCATGAATTATGATGTGATGTGTGTGTGATAGTAATGATCTTCATAATCTTTCTGTTGATGTCAGCGGTTTTTCAGAAATTTTTGACACTGATTATTTATCCACTTGTATTGTTGATGATTCCATATATGTATCCAGTTATAGGTTCCATTGTGTTGCAGAAAAATTAAATTGTAATATATGTAAATTATTAATTGTGGAAGATAAAGGTACAACTGTAAATAATGTATATTTTGATGATTTACAAAGGAGTGGTCTTTCCACTCCTACAGAAGATGTAACAATTGTATTTACTCACATGTGTGCAATAATCGAAGCCATAATAAATATTCCTAATTTGGAATCGGATCTTCTGAAATCTGAAAATCATAAACACATTTTATGTAAATTAATCATTTAGCATTTTTAGATAGATGCATTTGTGGTAAAGATTATCACAGTATTTTGTTGAAATTATCAATTTTTTTAAATATTTTACTAAATGATTATGTTAAAACTATAAACAATAGTCAATTAGAAATTAGAAATGAATGCACATATCATTTCTAAAAATTTACGAGTCTTATATCTTACGATTTTCTAAAAATAAGACGATTGTATAATAAATATAATATAATACCTGCACAACTTTTCTCTTGAGTAACTGATTACCCAACCTCTTTGACGTATACACGCAGTCACTTAACCTCTTCGACTTCGTCACAATAATTTCGTCTATTTCAGGCTTCTATTAACTTATATATCCCTCCATTCATTTTCAAATGTTGCATTTTAGTCCAAAGATGATTTCCCATTGCTTCATGCTTCTATTTTCTTAAAACCGCTGTAAATATTTCAAATATTATGTATCACAACACCAAACTGTTTCGAGAGTCCACAAAATGTATACCGCATTTATAAATATTAATATGCTTTAATATAATTTCTACTTACCATAGTTATAATATTTACACATTGCTTAAACGTAATTAACAACAAACTGTGTATTTTAACATAATCTTTTACGAAAAAAGCGTTAATTATAATACCAAGCACAAGACTCCCAATATTGAAAACCGAACTCCCGATCAGTGATACCAGAACCGTGGTACCATGGTACTAAACGATACCCCCACCATGACGAACTATTGCCACAACTTTCCTTTTCCAACGCGCGAGCGCGAGCGCGTTGGAAAAGGAAAGTTGTGGCAATAGTTCGTCATAGTGGGGGTATCGTTTAGTACCACGGTACCACGACTCTGGCATCACTGCTCCCGATCTGTAAACACAGCGGTGTTGCCAAGTTGTTCAGCACGGCTAGTACTAGAGTAGGCTGTGATATGGTCTAAGGATTACACACTGATATTTAGGATCGCCACGTCCGCATCGTGGCGTTGCGGTTTGCGGTCATAGATTCTCACGAACACAGATGGTAATGCTGTTTTTCACAGCGCTATTCAGAATTTCAGAACACTGATATATATCAGTGTTTCAGAAGCGGACAGAAGCGAATGGAATTCTGTAGGTCTGTGGTGGAAATCATGACGTCATGAATGAAATGTCGATGACAAATGGATGATACATCAATGATACATCGAAATGATACGGGATTGTGTACACGCTGAAGTGTTTGCTTTTCAATGTGACTGATTCCATGGGAAACCATTCTAGAGATAGCTGCGCTTGGGTTTTCATCGGGAATCTATAGGTTCGAAGCCGTGGTCTTATGAAGGTAAGAATCTGTTGTTTCCTCCTGCCGATAGGTTTCCCTGTATGCAAGTGTCAAAACTCGAGAAACCCAACGGAGCATTCCCCGAAACTTTATGTTCCCTGAACGATATCAGGATCACACCTCTTCAGTGAATTTCGCGAGCGAACGGTAAATACTGTTAATTCCATAAAGAATAAATCATCGTAATGTTATTAGCGGACTGCGGGGAAACCAATCGAACAGAAACGGGCTCGCCGCACCGAGGCTTTTATCAGAGTTGAAACTAGATAAGAGCCTTGCCCACCCCCATTGCATTTTTTATTATATCGGAACGTCCGCTATAAACGAATAAATCCGCCGTCTAATTACGAAATTCTGATCCATATTCTTTGTCTCGGCAAAAAAAATTATTAACGAAATAATGTACATAAAAAAGCCATTGAAAAAATAAATTTAAGTTATCTGTATTACATTCGAAGGCACAGGTAATTTTACAACCGTTGAATGCATTTACGTATTCTCTAGATTCGCACCGTTTTCAGAATTGACTCGTATAAAGCAAACAAAGATGTCAGATCATTTTGGTCCAATCACTTTAAAATGGGATCCCAAAAATTTGGAAATTCGTACAATGTCTGTGGAGAAGACGTTAGAGCCCTTGGTTCTACAAGTTACCACGCTTGTGAACACAAAGGGCCCCAGCAAGAAGAAGAAAGGAAAGTCAAAGAGAGCTAGTGCTCTCGTAGGAACTGTGGAGAAGGCAACTAGTAATTTTATTGAAAAAGGTGAACAAATCGCTTACGAGAATCCAGATATCACTGCTGAGATGTTAAGCGCTGTCGAAGAAGTCAAGAAGACTGGTGCAGCAATGAGCATTGCTGCTAGGTATCATTCTCATTCTTTTTGCTCATTCCTGTAGCATGTACATGTTTTTAACTGTATATTCGTATTGTTGCAAATCTGAACAGGGAATTCTCGGAAGATCCTTGCTCCTCGTTGAAGAGAGGCAACATGGTCCGTGCTGCGAGAAATCTTTTATCCGCAGTGACCCGTTTACTTATTCTAGCGGATATGGTGGATGTGCATTTGTTGCTGAAGTCCTTGCACGTGGTGGAGGACGATTTACAGAAACTGAAGAATGCATCCTCGCAAGGAGAACTGTTAGAGAACATCAAACAATTCGGAAGAAACGCATCGGAGCTAATGAACCAAGCAGCGAAGCGTCAGCAAGAGCTGAAAGATCCTCAGTTGAGAGATGACTTGGCTGCAGCCAGAGCCGTGCTTAAGAAGCACTCCACTATGCTTCTCACTGCCTCCAAAGTTTACGTTCGACATCCTGAGCTAGCCGCGGCGAAAGCGAATCGCGATTACGTTTTGAAGCAAGTATGCGAAGCTGTAAATACCATCAATGATGTCGCACAAGGAAAGACTCCTCTCGATAGTCAACATCCTTACGAAGGACCTGGCGAACTGGCTGCCGCATTAGATGACTTTGACGAGAGAATGGTCATGTCTCCGCTAGCGTACAA
>CM052311.1:14033128-14061770 GCA_028455605.1 Lasioglossum malachurum
ACATAACAGTTTATGTTCGATAATATTAACAATATATAAAATATTTTACGAAAATAAGGATTTGTAGCAATGTTTACAGTTTTGCACTTTAATTGTGCACGTCGAAATAAAGTTTTAAATTAATATTTTGTCCATTTTCCTTTACCTTTGCCTCTAGCCTGCGTGGCATCTATTAAATTTTTAATAATTTCCGGTTCAATATTGTACCATTCTTGTTCTGTTCTTTTCCACAATTCATAAATACCTGAAGGTACATTGTCATATGTTGCTAGCCTTCTTCTCACAATTGATCACAAATTTTCGATTGGGTTCGTATCCGGACTTTGTGCTGGCCACTTCATCACAGAAAATTTTTAATTTCCTAGCCAGTTTTTTACTATCTTTGCAGTATGTTTAGGATCCCCGTCTTGTTCAAACACTACTTCATCTTCAGGAAATTCAATAGTATCAACAACAGAAGGAAAATTATTTTTCAAAATATTTAAATAATGCTCTTTGCACATGATACCTTCTATCCGAACTAAAGGACCAACACCCTTATGAGTAAAACAACCCCGACACAAAATTGCTACTTGCTTGATTACTATTTTCGGATGAAGTCCAGTACTAGGACCTTCCATCAGATTCAAAACTATTAATTTTTGTTTCCAGTCTTCTGTTGTCCACTCTTCGTATGTATGAGCAAATTTTTGTCGTAGTTTAATATTTTTGACTGAAAGAGCTGGTTTGCGTTTCTTTTCTTTCGCTTTCAACGATGTGCAATTTCACGTGCAGCGCTGTCAGAAAACAGTCCAGTCTACCGTTTCTTGAGGAAGTTGACGTACTACCATAGGTTTTCTTAATTTTTGCAACTATCGTATGACTTACATCACATTTTACTGCAATTTGCCGTAAACTTTTATCGCACAATGAAATTATACTGTTCCTCTTGTCTGCACTAAGTGGTTTCATTTTGCCTCTTGCGAGTCAAGTAACCATCACACTGAAGAATAACTACGTAAACACTGGTCTAAACGTGTCTTACGACAGTTGGCTATCAGTATTTACGTGCAAATACGTAAATACGTGCAAAACTGTAAACATTGCTACCGATCCTTATTTTTGTAAAATATTCTATATATTGTTAATACAGTAAAAGCTCCTTCGTTGTCCAAAGGCCGGGGGTTTGAGCGGACAACGATCGTGCCCGGACACTATTTTCGATTTATGACTGCGTCTTTAGTGAAACGGCTAGTTAAATGACAAAGAAAAGCATTCGCAGTCAAAAGCAGTCAACTGTCTGGCTTTAGAAATCTCCTTTTTTCCTTGCCATATTCCTTTCCTATTGTTCTCCGTTCTGCGCGAGTCTGGACACGCCGGCCTAATCCTCTCGTTGACAGGCAGTGGAGTGGGTAGGACTGGACAACGATCGTGCCTACGATTCAGGACAACGAAGGAGCGATTACTGTATTATCGAACATAAACTGTTATGTTTTGTTTATCACATTCACCATACAATTATCATTACCGAATCTTTATCCGTTCAATTGAAAAATATCTTGTATTATCACATTTTATGTAAAACAAACGAAGCGTGTCTACACTTTTGCTCGTCACTGTACACAGGCGGACACTAATACGCTGATCGCGTTCCAACTTCGCAAGAATCGGGACCATAAATATACAAAGCCATCGCGACGGGCTACCTCGTACTTCGGAAACTAGTTTCGTTAATGCCTCTCAATCATTCATACGTTATCCGCTCCTGTTTCGACTGCATTCCCGGCTCCCTGGGTTTGCGGGCTGCTTCATTACCGCGTGGAATCATTAACTTCAGAGATGCCTGGAATTCGAGATGAGCAAAGACTGAATCTTTTATTGGAGGAAGCTCGACAGTGTCTTTCGAAGAACAATTTCGATCGAAAGTTTCGAGGGGGATAGTGATTTTATTCTTCGAAAGAGTAGCAAGTACATTCGGTTTCTATCTTCCGTCTTCGTGTTTTCTTTTTCGTCGCGTGAGCCGAATCCAGGAAGCCTTGATGGTGCTGCACGATGCTGGACAGTATCACTAATTGGCGCAGCCTCTTCATGTTTATCCTGACCATTTCGCGGGTGTGCACATATGGACAATGAAGTATTTGATGCAGATCGATGATGCTCCCCTTACAATTCGGCTTCACGACCATTTTTGCACCGTTCGAAGTCGTTTCATTTATCACCGTGCAGAATTAATTTTCCATTGAATCTAATCTTTGACACGAAATAAGATCGTTGACATTTAGCGATTATAGTTTATCGCTAGACTGCGGATTTTATGCATTTATGGGAAAAATAGCTGGGCAAAATTCCAAGCGATAGGAAGATGAGGCGGTAAAGAAAATTTTGACTTCTTATAACTGCTGAAATGAACGGAACCGGGATTGGTAATTAACGTTGTACCTGCGTGGTATAGGATCTTTTAAACTTCAAAGATTTGTAAGGTGTAAGGTTAATTTGGTGGTGACCGGTAAAGAGTTCCTTGACGTCAGGCGTCAAAGAACAAAACACGATTAAAAACAACAGTCGATTACCTCGAAGGCGAGTCGAGTCGAGTTATTTATCGTCGCGGCGATAGGTCGCCGATATACACTATGCACAATGTACATTTTATGTCGTGGCGCGTGTATCGCGGCTTATCGCCTCGCCGCACGCCTGATACGTGCTTTATAAAGCAGCGGCTGTTGTCAGCCAGACTTCGCTCATTACCTCCCTCGGTTTTCGATAATTAAATTCAGCGGGCCGAAATTGTGCCATCGCGTCCATTCAAACCGACTGCGAACCTGTAAATTGCTTAATCCGCGCGTTCGACAAAAGGGTCGAATTGATTCAGGCAAATTACGGCGAGAAATCCGTGTCTCCGTCAGCGGAAATATGGAAAGATAAATATTAGGTCAATCGAAAAGTTCCGTCCGTTTAGCATTGAGTAGCCGCAGCTCGAGAAAACTGTCGTTAACTATAACGTCTAAAGTAAGGTTAACTTTTTAGTTTGAACGTCTTTCAATAAAATTCAGTACATGACAATATACGCTTGCATCAATAACATCGTTTTTTTTCTACATTGAAGATGTAGCCGAATAAGCGTCATTTGCGCGAAGTGTTAATCTTCTGTTTCAATTGGAAGAAAACTGCAGCTGAAGCTCATCGAATGATTGTAGACGTTTACGGCGATAATGCTGTTTCCGATAAAACATGCAGAGAGTGGTTTCGACGCTTTAAAAATGGTGATTTTACTGTGGAGGACAAAGAGCGTTCTGGACGGCCACGAGTATTCGAAGACGAAGAATTGCAGGCATTGGTGGATGAAGATCCATGTCAAACGCAAAAACAAATTGCAGAAGCGTTAAATTGTGCTCAATCTGTCATTTCCGATCGTTTAAAAGCCTTGGGCAAGATCTACAAGGAAGGAAAGTGGGTCCCATATGAACTCAAGCCAAGAGACATTGAAAGGCGGAAAACCATCTGCGAAATTCTGCTTACTAGGCAACAAAGAAAGGGGTTTCTCCATCGTCTCATCACTGGGGATGAAAAATGGATTTATTTTGACCATCTTAAACGTCGAAAAACCATTTGTGATTCCGGCCAACCCTCAACATCGACGCTTCCGATTGACCTAATAAATTCGTACAAAATCAGAACAATTTATTTACTAATACGCGAATAGAAAAGACGATATTTATTATAGCACAATTAGTTTGATAAAGTGTTAGTCACAGTGTTAATTCCGAAAGTGTCGACGAAAGAAAACACATTTCTATGTAAATTCTCTGCAAAATATGCAACAGAAGTACAATGAAAGTGCAAGTCAGCGCACGTTCACAGCCACGATGCAACGGAGAAGAGAATAATTTTCTTCGAGCGTTCCCGAAGAGAAGAAAATTTCTATCCACCAAAGTTGCATCGATATTTTGCCGAGCAAAATATGCAACACAAGCACAAGCTAGTACACCAAAGTGCAAGTCAGTGCACAGCCTCGACGCAGCTGACAAAGAAAAAGCAGGATGCGAGAAGAAGTGAATCACTCGACCAATAAAGTTTAAACGACGTTGGTTCGCGTTGCCAAACGAAGAGACATCCCTTGTCGGGATTTATTACTCTTGAAGTAATGCAATCGTCGTATACAAAGACGAGGAGGGGAATGTTTTCCAAGTGGACCAAATTAAAAATATATTAATCCAAAATAATTGGAAAATAATTGGCTCGATTAAGCAGGCGTTAATTACAGACTCCCGATTAACTATAATCTGCCCATAACGAAACAAACGAATCGGTCAAAGTGTGTAATTCTATAAAAGATTTTGTAAAAAAAAATTAAACCGACTTCGAAAAAAGTAATAAATAATTTCCATTTAATCTATGTGAATATATACATCTTTTCGAAAGTGGCGCAAAATTGACAATTTTCGACACCGGAAATTAGGAAAATCCTTAAATTCTTCTACATGCTTCCACATATATTAATGTATCTTCTCTTCTCACTGAAATCATAATCAGCAGCATCTGTCATTTGGAACATTTTTCATGTTTTCAGTTCATGTGTATTCACGTAAATTAAATGGAGACTACTTCATACTTTTTAGTGCATTTTTTAGTGCGTTTTTTTCCGAAGTCGGTTTAATTTTTTTTTATAAAATTTTTTTATTTCACACTTTTTAGTGGAACGAGCAGAATTTGTTGAACACCGTAGGATGGTTTTTCGGTCTTATTGGTTAGGTAATATACAAATAATATACAAATAAACAATATATGTACTGATCTAATCGAGCCGGTTAATAATACAAAAACAACTAAATAGAATATATAATATATTTTTATTATTATTTAATGATGTATAGAATATATTTCTGGTAATTATTCGGAAAGTGCCACTGTTCTCCGATTGTGATGAAAAAATATGTTATGCAGCAACACATTTTGAACATCTTTTCCCTTTTCCAATATAGGGGGGTCGCTTTTAGTTTTCGAGATATTTGCAAAAAAATCGTAACATACTCGTAAAAAATCGGGACATACTCTATAACACGGATGAGCAACCCGCGGCCCTTCAATGATTTTACATATTGACTTTTAAACATTCCTACAGTATCTCCCGCTGTTCTACGAAAGACACATATATCTTTCGCCGTTTTTGTTAATAGTATTTCTATCAATGAGTGTTTTATTTCTGTAATTTTCTATACTAGGTTTATTGTGTTAATAAAGAGATAATTTGATTTCATCATTCAGTGTTTGTGTTATCATAAGTTTCTTACATGCGGCCCGCACAACATTTTTAAATTTGTAGCTGGCCCGTTGTAAAAAAAGGTTGCTCATCCCTGCTCTACAAGATGCAAAAGGTTTCGTTCCGATTGGTTCATCCATCTCGGTGTAATCGGTGAAGATACATAGAAAAAAGAAAGGCACTTGCAGATTGAATTGAGTAATCTCCTCCTTTTTCGAAGTCGGTTAAAAAATGCGAGGAGCTAAAACATAGCAACGGAAAATCGATCGTCAGAAGTTGTGCAATTGGGACAATAATGAAACGAACAGATTCGCGTGGCGCCGCTGCGGTTGCTTCTTCTTATCGCAGTTATTCCGGGAACGGGCTCTCTCGCAATAAAGTGTTTGATTCGCGTGGTTAATTAGTAAAATAGCGTGCACCCGAGGAAAAGAGAGAAAAACCAGTGTAGCGTGCCGGCAGTCACGTAACACACCTTGTATCCGCTTCCCAAGTTCGCAAAACGTCGGAGACCGTCATTAACCGTGTCTCTGCTTCCACGGTGTCTACTCGCAAACAAAAATAGCATAAAAACCCGCAGAATTGAAACGAATCGATCGCTCCCGGATGACACCGCAAGCGTTTCGACCAATCAGTGACTACTATGTCTGACTACTATGATTCGTGACTACTATGTATTGCGAGATGCGATGATTGCGTTACATATCTGGGAGAGAGAAGACGGTTTTCTGCAACGTGGCTAATTGGAGGCAGAAGAAAATCGCGGACGACTCGCAGAAATCAAGTGCCACGTGGTCAACAATGGTACTGACAATTCGATAAACATTCTTCTAGACCGGCAATGAGGATACTCAAAGATTCGAGGAACAAGTACATTCTTACTAGAGATACCCATTTCACGTGTAATTAATATATCCGTGCAGAAGTCCGGATACTATTTAATACACGGATACGCGTGTACGGAAATACATACATGTGTTCACGTGTATCAAAATATACGGATGGTACACGTGTAACTGTGAACTTGAATATACGGGTACACGTGTATTATCTGTGTATTTCGATACACGTGTACACGTTTACTTCAGTACCCGTGTATCCGTGTATAAAGAAGTACACGGATTAAAATACGGATAAATATTAGTACACGTGAACACGTGAATACGTGTATCCTCCATACACGTCCAAAACCGTGATCTCTAATTCTTACAATCGTTCGTAGCATTTACTTATCTGAGACTCTAACGATTTCTTCAGGTCTCTCATTAACTCTCTTATTTCATCCGAGCCAGAATATTTACATTCTCTCGCAAGGTAGAAGATCCTAGATTCTGAAATAGGAAACAGATTACCAGCGATGAATCATTGGACACAATACAGAACATTGCCGTGTTACACGTGACGAGCAAACTGCACGCAAATCTATGCGAATCTATGCGAATCTATGCGAGGAACGCGGGGGACTGACATGTACCGGAGCCGCACGTGGCCGCAATTAGAGGGTGAAGTTCCGTGACATTATGTTTTCGTAATTCAATCGATCAATTTACCCTTACGCAATAATCCCTGCACCGCGGATAGACGAGCGTACAATAACCGGAAGCGGTTATTTTCCCTTGAAATTGGTTCCTCGAGAGATCTTGTTCTCTCGTCGGCTATTCATCGGAAGCTACAACCTCGAGAACAATGCGACCGATTCTTCCATGGATCGATTAACAATCGCACAACGTTCCTACACGGAAGATGGATCCTCTGTTCCATCGTACCGGGGTCAATCGAGTATATAGTCTTCGGTGACGCGGCACGATCCGCAATTTCTACGTCAGATCTAAAGGACCTTGCCCACGAACTTCCCTCGTAATGAACGACTCTCGATTTTTACGACACAGGATTCGATTCTGCTTCTCAATCTTTCGACACGCAGCCTCGTATCTTGTCGTTCGAATTTCATTCAAGATCGTACAGTGTAGACATCTAACGTGAAATTCATCTTACGCAATTACTCTTTTTATAGTCATTGTAGAATTTGTTTTCCCCAATGATGCCTCTGAGTCACTGTAATTCACTCGCAGCTAATGTTGTTCGTGACCGTACACCAAGCTGATTGCAATCAACGTCGCTAGCGAAGTAAACAAGGTGTTATCGAGGACCGATGCTAAAAAACTTTATCTAGCAGAATTCTATTCATAGAATTCGCAATATTGCGCTATACCAAAAGGAAGCTCGAAAAGTAGCCAATGGAGTCGCTTTCTGACCTGTTCAACTTCTTTGAAATTACTCTTGATCAAATATTCCTCACGCTGACTGGAACAAGTGGTCATACAAAATTTCTGTTTTATATTTTCTCTGCTCATTTTTGTTACAAACGCATCCGCAGTCCAACGATTGAACCGTTTGTTTAACAGGTGAGCACCTAATAATCAATTGAAACTAGCATAACGAAAAACACGGTTCCGAGTCGATAGGCGTCTCCGCTTCCTGTCATATACAATTTTCCAAAAGATAAGATTGCGACGTTGCTTCCATTGTGGTTCACGGTTAGCTACAAAAACCACTAGCAGTCGATGGAAAAGCGACCGTCTCGACCCGACCGATCACTCAGGTGTCCTCGCTCTATAGTTAACGATCTTCCAGGGTACTACCTGGACACTTCGGCCTGTGCACCGTGAATAACCCAAGAGTCCTGTTTCTGTTCGCAGAGTCGTGGGTGGAACTGAATCATGTACCTGACAGGATAACGCCGTTGCCGTTCAGCAGCGGCGGCGAGGAATACCTGCGACTTCTCAGAGAGGCACAAAGGGATTCCACGCAATCATCAGCGAGGCATTCGTTGGCCTCCTCCCGTCGGGACACACCGAGAGATAGGTAAGATCCTCTTTCCTGCACACCTTGGAAAATGGTCTAAAGCTTTCAACCTTCGAAAATCCTCGGAATGAGAAGAGCAAACGCCTCTGACGTCCCTCGAGCCATTTTGTAAAGTGTAAAGTAAACCCTGTGGTTCGTCTTTCTCCCTCAAGTCGATTAACCCATGTCACTCAGGACGAAGGATGTGTTGGGCTCGTTTTAGGTCCAGCACTATTGTCAACACATTTCCTTCTTAGTAGTACATAATATACCACAGGTATGTAAATATGAAATCGGAATTTTTGTATAGAAAATACACGTTTATTGTATGACCATGATACAAAATATTTTATTCGAAGTTATTGCCCATCGGTAGCTACACATTTTTTCCATCTCTCTGACAATTCGTGGATGCCACGCCAAAAAAACTGTTCCTCTTTTGAGGCAAACCAGACATCGAGCCATTTTCGTACATTTTCGTAAGATGTGAAACGCTGCTCAGCAAGTGCGTGTCCCATCGATGCACTGTCCAATTTCAACTTTTTTTATGTTCCCAATATACTATTGGGTCCTTCTTATAGAGTTTTTTACGCTGATTCCGAATCTGTCCTTAATTTTTCTCCATTACGCACAGTTTTTGAGGAACATGGCTTTGAGAACAAAACATATTTTTCAACTTTAAACAAATATTGTGATGTTATTATAAAAGATATTGAATTGTTCTTTACACAGCAAAAGATTCTTTAGACTTTCCAGAATGTAGTGATATATAATATTAATACATTGTTTTTGATTGATTGTTTAAACATGTTTAAACAATTATTAAAGACGGAGAGACACCACTTTTGCACCAATTTTTGACGATATTTTTTAATTTATCTCAAAAGATAAGGGTTGAGCGGAAAATCGAACTATACCACGCGATAGAACAGACTTTTAGCTTGAGAAACCACCCTATTAAGTTTGGAACGTCGACGTTTTCTTCGAACCAGAAAGCAAAATATCTTCGCCCGACATGAGTTGTCGCCAGTGGCGCTCACCACTAGAACGGTCGTTCGCCGCTCCGTATCCCGCCGCTGCGCTGCGCCGCACAGTGGGCAATTCAGACGAAATCGGCGACAAAATCAAAGAACTTTCGATAGAAATGAGATAGAGCGATGGAATTTTTTTTAAATTGAAGCTGAAACTTTGTAGAATATAGGAAAAATAGGGAGATTATGGTACGAACGTGTTTTAACCTTGAGAAAATTCGTTAAATTTGTACAATTTCATGAAAACTGAGGTTTTTCAGTCAAACGCGCGAAAAAATTTTTCAGAGCAAAACACAGAGCATTGTCTTCCGTCCATAGCGATTTCGCCTTGCAGTCGATGCCGATGGTTCGCCTGGAGTTACCCATGATCTCTTACGCTTAGGATTCTCGAAATATATCCACTTCTCATCGTCAGTCACAATTCGAAGGAGAAATGACTTTCTTTTGTACCTGGCGAGCAGCATTTCACAAGTGGTTTTTCGGTTTTCCTGCTGTTTTTCATTCAGTTCATGTGGAACCCATTTTCCCATCTTCTGAATCTTTCCCATGGCTTTCAAACGTATGGAGACGGCTTCTCGTGTCACATTTAATTGATCCGCGAGTTGTTGTTGCGTTTGAGCGTCATCCTCATCCAACAATGCTTGCAAATCGCTGTCTTCAAACTTTTTCGGTGGTCTTCCACGTTCTTCGTTTGTCACGTCAAAATCGCCATTTTTGAATTTTTTAAACCACTCAAAGCACTGTGATTTACCAAGAGCATGCTCACCGTAAGCTTCGACGAGCATTCGATGCAGCAGTTTCCTTCAAACGGAAACTGAAAATCAATGCTGTCCGCATATCGTAGTTTCCAGGCACAAAATTCGACATGTTCAACGTTATTAAAAACTATGCTTTTGTATGAAACTTGTATGGTTGTGAGTTGAAAATCTTTACCAGATGTCAAAACAAGAAAATGGCGTCAATGACGCGGTTTTACGGTAACTATATTGACAGCTAGAGCCACCTATGGGCAAATTCCGGTTTCATATGTACGTACCTGGTAGAATAATATTGTGAAGCTTCTCAAGGTCATTGGAAATAATTGGATGCCCTGGCGTGGACGTGTATCGTACAACCGTGTCTTTTTGGATATCACTGCAATCTCAGTTCTCATCAAAAGCGGACTTGGCTGGTGAACATGTTTGTTTTCGGGACAGAACGTTGGGGAAAAGTGAATCCGTGACCTCTCGAACGGCGAATCGATCGGCGGTCAGAGATTGTCGGAGAGGAGTGGCCGAGCAG
The DNA here is from genome assembly GCA_028455605.1 of Lasioglossum malachurum. Taxonomy (NCBI): domain Eukaryota; kingdom Metazoa; phylum Arthropoda; class Insecta; order Hymenoptera; family Halictidae; genus Lasioglossum; species Lasioglossum malachurum. Next base: position 14,043,518 of record CM052311.1, read on the forward strand.
TGTATAACAGTGGGTCTATTATGAAATCGGCCTACGCGAGCAGCCCGAGAGAGTTCACGGAGCCAGCTCGCTGGAAAGTCTGGTTTCTCTTGGTGCAGTCGACGAACGGCGGTCGCTGTGCAGGGAAAAAAGAAAGAATAACTGGTCGCATGAGTCAGAAGAGATGCCGAGATGCATGGAACGCAGTGTCCAGGTCTCCGGACCGGGAGATCTTTTTCTGGCCGGTCTCTTTGTACTCGTGGGCGTTGGTTCTCTTCAAGGACCGCCCGATGGAGGAAGAAAGAAAGAACGAACAAACAAGCCGGGCTCGCTTACCGCCCGTGGACGTGACTTTTTCTTGTAGGTCCTCTACCTTCCGTTTCGCGACTTTTATGCCCGACGTTTAGCCTCTTTGAACCTCCTTCGCTAGACTTTGAAGGTTACTTGAATTGTTTTAATATTCCAAACATTTAAACGATGAAACTACTCGGTGAGCTAGTACGATGTCGCTCAGGTATCGTGCTGTTAGATGAGCTAAACCAGACCCTATCCTCCCATTAAACCACTTAGAACAGGAATAAGCAACCCGCGGCCCGCCACATTTTCTCGTGCTGCCCTTCAGACGTTTCACATTTTGACTTTTAAAAATTCCTACAGTGTCCCGCTGTTCTACAAAAGACACATACATCTTTCGCCGTTTTTTTAATAGTATTTCTATTAATGAGTGTTTTATTCCTGTAATTTTTTATTATTATTGCTAGGTTTATTGTGTTAATAAAAAGAAAATTTGATTTCATCATTCAGTGTTTGTATTACCATAAGTTTCTTACACGCGGCCCGCACAACATTTTCAAATTTGTAGCTGGCCCGTTGTGAAAATAGTTTGCTCATCCCTGACTCAGAACCTCTTCGTTCTGTAGCATACTTCAGCGGGAAATGATGGTTCTGCTGCTCCAGATTCGTCGATTTAAAGCATAGTCATCTCGCACGAGGAAAGCAAACGTAGCGATTTGCGACGCAGTTCTTTCCCCAGTTTTTCCCAGTACGTTCGTCGATAGCGTTCCTTGAAGGCCAGGCGTGATTAGATGCGCATCGACACGACGTCACGACAGATAAGCGACGCACGCGTCACCGTCGCATTATCCTACTAGGACGATCGAGTTTTCAGATAATCGGGGTAACGAACTCTTTTCTCGAGGTTTATCGTACTCGATCTGTCTTTCTTGGAATCTCTCGCGAATGAGGAACGAGATTCGTTCGCTGTTGCTCGGTTTGCTAAGTAGCGACGCAGGCGTTTGATGAGGTCATCGCCGTTCGCGATCTTACAATTAGACTAGGCTTGGCAACTGTTATGATGAACACCACCCCAAATTTCCAATTAGAATAGACCCAGGTGTAACGGGATCAAAAAAATTGATCGAGAGATTGATAGGATGCTATAAATTCTATATTAAACTTCTCGGTTCTTCAGGTACACATTTATTCTTCATTACGGGAGTCGATCAAAAATTTATTTTCCTTCGTAATGTGTTTGATAGGTTGAAAATACCGTCAAAACCCCTTTCCGAAACCCCGATAATGGAGGCTCGCGTAATCTCGGCAGAAAAGCGTAAAAATGTGGAAACGTGTATCGTACCGTACACAGAGGTCAACTAATACAAAGTCAGAGTCATCGATGAGTAAGACCGTCGAGAATGTTTCGAATTCATGGATGAGGCTTACGTTGTGATTCTACTTTGCTACTTGTGACGCACTAGATGTGGGAATTGTGTAAACCGTGTGAAATCTTATTGTTGCAGCCCAAAGAGCCCGCCGAACAGCCCCAACACGGAACTGTCCACCGAAGACGAGCTGAAGGGAGTCTATATAAATTACAGCTCCAACAAGGTCAGTTCCATAATCGATTTCTAATAGTCGCGTAGCTGTGCGTGGTCGATACGTGGGAGACATTCCATCATATGTACTGGGAGCAAATAAAACGGTCTCGATTTGAAGAATTTATTATATTCTATTGATACCTTTCAAATAATTCTATCGGTAATCACTAGACAGTGGACTGTGGATCAATATGAGAAATAAGATTTTTATTCATCATTCAGAAGAGAAAGAAATTACTTCTCTTGTTAGTAATATGAAATTCACAGTCTGGCGATCACATTCGTAATCTTAATTGAATTATTTTTTGCCAGAGACGGTAGAGCGCGATAAAGAATGTATGAGACAAGAACAGGACCATTTATCTTTGGGGGGAATTGGGTTTTCCATTTCGCTCGTTTCCGTCAGCGAAATCGAGTCCGTCCATTCATCCCAGGTCTATTTTCGCTTCAATTTCACGGAGAGACATGCAACTGGTTTTATCGAGCGACATAGTCAGCGTGCTTTCCAAGTCCACGGCTCGCAGACTTCTCGAGTGAACCCCTTTCGTCTTTGTGGGTCACATGTAAACACAGTGGGACACATGTTCGGCAATGGTGATCATCGTCCCTTTGCCCCTCTGATCGATTCGTCTTCGGATCCGTGACGCGTGCACTGTACACGCGTGCCCATTTCGTGTTCGGGCTTAAAAGTTAACTTTAGCAAACGTTACACTTGTGCCAATGGAGTTTTTATTAAAATTGCCAGGAACTGAAAGAGGTGGGCCATTGTGACAACATAAAACATGCAAAACGCTTTGAAGGCAAATAGTTTCTCCCTTCGATGTTTGGAGTTGCGATTTCGATCGGATATCTTCTGGCGAGGATAGTATTATTCACAATCTTTCCAAAAATAAACAAATGGTCGCGGAACTACACGCGATAACGCGAATCAATGGGAGCGGTTTCGATAAAACTTTATCACCGATGACTGTTTGCTTGCGATTCACGCGGATTATATTTGTCTCAGCGGGGAATCGGTGTACCCGATAGCTTATGGTCACGTTGTACCACGGAAAATGCCGAGGTTCTCTTATCTTTAGGTGGACCGTGTAAACACTGCATAACAACTTCGGCAAATAGTCTATTTACTAAATACGGATGGCAGGTTGACTCGGTCGCGCGAGACACGCGATCTTTCTCGTTATCAGCCGATTTATCTGTTGGAGACGGTGCTCGGAAATAGCAACAAAGACAATTGTATCTGCGTATGTAACGGCATGAGTAATGCGTGATAACGAGATGCGAAGGAGAAGCGTTAAGGATTTTCCATGAGCGCGTTGCTTAATCGTGAAAAGATGGACAAAAGAAGGATCTCTTTGTGAATCATACAGTGACTCTCAAAAATATTCGAATTATTGATAATTCGTTTGTTGATAAAGCAATCGTCCTGGGAATTGTTTCTAGCAATGAACCATCTATTAATATTGATAAACATAAATAATTTATTTGAAAAATATACATACATTTCGTAATAAAAATTATTAAAAAAAAAAGCTAATATTTTAATTAGCATTAAAAAATTTGTTTAATACTTCGTGGTATAACCATTTTGTTTAAGAACATGTCTTAACCTGTTCGACATATTATTTGTAATTTTTTAAAAATATTCAACAGTTATACAGGGTGTCCCAGCTAACTTGACCACCTTGAATATCTTTGTTGTTTTTATAGATACGTGAAATGTCTGAAGAACAAAGTTGAACGGTAAAATGGGGCTCATACGATACCAAAAAAATTTTTGTTCTTATGTAATTTTTTTTTTAGAGATATGAAGGTCACCTTCATTTTGTTAAATGGAATGAGGTATTTTTTAGTACATCAATCGATGCAGCTGGGCATTCGTTATAAAAAAGTACTAACCTATGTATGTCGAAAAGTTAGTAGTTCAGGAGATATTTCAATTTAAGTAACTCTAAAATACYATTGCGGTCGTACTAAGACGTTACRCRWKTAMKTAMWYGTSTAACGTCTTAGTACGACCGCAATRGTATTTTAGAGTTACTTAAATTGAAATATCTCCTGAACTACTAACTTTTCGACATACATAGGTTAGTACTTTTTTATAACGAATGCCCAGCTGCATCGATTGATGTACTAAAAAATACCTCATTCCATTTAACAAAATGAAGGTGACCTTCATATCTCTAAAAAAAAAATTACATAAGAACAAAAATTTTTTTGGTATCGTATGAGCCCCATTTTACCGTTCAACTTTGTTCTTCAGACATTTCACRTATCTATAAAAACAACAAAGATATTCAAGGTGGTCAAGTTAGCTGGGACACCCTGTATACGACCACTGAGTTGCAAGTCTTTGTTTTAATTCGGCTATCGATGTAATTGGGGTTTTTCGAATTTTTTAAGGTCCGGTGATTGGCGGCGGATGAAGAATTTTGTGGCAGCGGTATAATAAAAATTCTTGCTTAATACGTGATTCGTGCTTGGGGTCGTTGTCTTGGTAAAACTTAAAATTATTATTAAGCCGTCGCACGTTTTGGACGAATTCACGTTTACTACCGACAGCAGTGAGGTGGTATGGACATCTAATGGTCCACGAGATTCTGTTTGTAAACAAACGTTTTCGCGTTCTTGGAATATCGCGTTCCCAGAAGACGATTGCCAGAGAAATATAATAAGTGTCCGAATATTTTTTTGTGAGCCACAAATCATGCATTATTTCGTTTAATAATTTTTATTATGAAACGTATGTATATATTTTTCAAATAAATTATATATGTTTATCAACATTAATAAATGTTTTATTGCTAGAAACAATTCGCACAGGGCGATTGCTTTATCAACAAACGAATTATCAATATTTTTGGGAGTCACTGTACATGGTTGGTTACAAGCTGGAAGAGTTTCGTCGAGCCATCGTTGAAATTGATGTTGTTTATCAATTTTATGCAGCTAGAAAAATTATTGGACTGTTCCAGAAACGTAGAAGAAGAATGTCCATGAATCTTGTTGAAATTTTTTGAAACACAGAAAATTGAAAAAATTGCTATACGCATTTAATCGATCCAGTATGACATCTACGAGTTGCAGTATGGTGCAGTATATGACGCGCTATGGTGCAGTGCAATGCAGTCGTTGCAGTAGAGATTCCCGAGGTCTCGGGGAGCGCATTCCTTCTCCTCCCGTCTTCTTCGGGCAATCCGCAGTGCATCTGGCCACTTAGATAAACCATTATAAATAGAACATCTCGACCCGAGGTTTCTACGTTTCCTGGAAGGCCACGGGATGCTCAGTCGCGGTGTTTTTCCCACACGGTGGTTATTTTCATCGCGCGTGTGTCTCGTTTGCCAGAACCGATCATCGTTCGAACAAGAGAACGAGGTCTCTCTCTTTATCGCCGTTTCTCGAGTAATGCGAATGAACGACCTTGGTGGCTAGCTCTCTCGTAGTGGAACGGCCGACCATTCCCCACTACTTACCAGCTCAACGATTCGAATGATTCGAGAATGATTCGACGGCGCAGAAACGGGGCTTGATACAAGCCCCGCCGAAGTCATACCGGTGATGGTTTTGCTCGGTTGTCAGGTTGTGCACCATGCAGCGTGATTGATATAATCTTGTCCTGATATGATCAAGCTTTGCGACGACCTCTTGCTGCAACGTAGGTTCTACACCGCAGTGCGTTGCAACGCGGCGTTTGTTGTCTACGATCTAAGATTTATAGCGTTAGGTTAGTTCGCTTTCGTCGAGGCTCTGCGACGGCGAACACCTTCCATCGCTGTGCAATGTTGTTGAACATAGAATCTACCCAAGTAAAACATCCTGTAAACAGGAGCCAAGTTCCTATGGCCTTAAAAAGTTGTGAGGTAAAAGAAAATACAGCCAAGTTCGTTAGTTTGGAAATACCTCTTGCAATACTGAAAAAAAGTGTTTGTAAAAATTAGTTTAACAGAACGCTATTTAATTTTTAATGAATTACATGGAGTATGCTAAATTATTTAAACTTGGCCGTTACTTTTTAAACCAATGGCCTTAAACGGTGTTAGGTAGCGGCCAAGTTTGAATAACTTAGCACACTCAATGTTCATTAAAAATTAAACAGCGTTCTTTTAAACTAATTTTTACAAACGCTTTTTCCAGTATTGCAAGAGGTATTTCTAAACTGACGAACTTGGCCGTATTTTGTTTGACCTCGCAACTTTTTACGGCCATAGGAACTTGGCTCCTGTTTACAGGATGTTTTTATTGGGATTTCATCAATTATGAAGTAGGTATCAAAGATTAACTTTACGTAGACTTTTTTTGTTATAATTTTAATGTCATTTTCTATCGTAATCTAACAATTTGAGCGTTTTGCCACTACCTCGAATGGCGCTGAACGGATGTTTGAAGAGAGGCAGACGACTCTTTCCGGAATTTACACAGTTCCTTATGGGAAAAGCGGCATATTTCATTTTCTCCATACATAACCTATTTCGCAATGTTTCTTTTTTAAATACCACCCATTTAAGGTGTAAAATTTCAAACTTTGATAATTATTCCTTTGAGTGTTTGTTATGGTGGACCTATGTACCAAATTTCAAGCTTGTAGGACAATGGAATGTACCCAAAAGGTTTTGATGATCTGTCAGTCAGTCAGTCAGCGACAAATTTAACGATTTTTCAGGTCCTATATCTCGGAACCTACTAATGTTGGAAGATTAATGTTTTGTCAATACCGAGACGTGATAGCATTTAACAAGTGTACGAAATTACATCTCTCCATCTGCCTCCAGCGCCGAGTTATAAGCCTCTAAAAAACGGCTGAGTTGTTTCGTGTAAAAGGAGTTAGTGCGAGGAACTTGGCTGGTGCACTACCGTGCACCTAGATAGAAAAGTCTGTTACATCGAAATTCCGCTGCTTCCAGGCCCGGAGAAGATTTAGTTAATAAAGAACATTTGTGATTCGTCGATCACTTTGGTTGCAGTCGAATGAAAGGAGCCTCTTCCCGAGGCGCGGCGCGAGTGCGTTCACGCGGAACGAGCATAACAGAGGAATTATCATAATCCCACGCGAGCGCATTGCGGCCGGTGAAGCGTCTGCGCGTTCCACGGAGCGTACTCGAGAAGTGGTTCGTGGCAATCGGGCCGCGGGAGGACCGGTTTTTGCGCGGCGCGCGGCTATGAGAATCGCGAACCGATTCGCTGGCTCGCGATCGCGTGATCCCTCGTAACGGGGAAACGGAGACGCGCGAACACGCAGGTGAACGATCTGCGGGCGCGAGCACCTATGGCGATACAGCACGCGTTCCGTTTCAATTTCGTATCGTTTCATTTCGTTTTGCGACGAAACGCCGCGCCACTGGGTTCCAAGACGCGCGCGCCTGCGATCCTTCATATAAACGAGTTCTTAGCTGACTCATCGATAATTGCCGGTCTTAGAATTGCCTCTGTTAGTTTATCCGGCCGCAACCTCGAGTACCGTAAGCCTAAAGCCTCCTATGCACGGCGAAACGTCTCGCGATGCATTAATATTGCACTCTATTCCCTGCAGAAATCGGTTCTTTACACACGACTTCGCGCAAACGACGTGGAGCCATTTAAATGGAAATATTGCATCGTTGTTTTACCAAACGGTGTCCAATATTGAAATTTCCTGACGTAACTCGTGAATAGATTGTGGATTTATGAGTCTGATAAGTAACACAACACTTTTAACATTACACCAACCACGGTTAAATGTTCTCTTATTTCACGAATACTGAAACGGTACTTATTTTACCATTACTGAAATTGTAGGCGCAGAATCGCTCTTAACGCTTAGTAGATTTCTCCACAAGATAACACGTTTCTGATATATTAAATAGGAAGAGTCCAATTATATTCGTTATCATTTGGCATCGTCGTTTCCATAGATCATAGTCTAGGGTTCAGACAAACTAAAAAGAATCAGGTAATACGCAGCGAAATTGAAACAGATGCATGCTTCACGAGGTATAGACACCGATGCGCGCATCGCACGTTTCGAAGTATGTACATATAGGTAGCTTATAGTCGTTGTCCGTGTGAAACTTACGAAACTAGAGTCGCTCGTTTCTTTTCGAAACTGGCGAATTAGTTATTGATGAACCTAATTGCGTCGGCGCTCGATCTAATCGAGAAGAGTCCCTTTCTAAAGTAGCATCGATTCCAACCACGGGATGATTCTTGTCCCACGTGTTACTTTTGCGCAGTTCTCGCGACTCATGCTAGTTCCCCAAGGTTTTCGAATTGTACGTAGTTGGAAACTACACGCTCGATGCCAGGCCTTTTCTTTTCTAGTTGATGAACGCATTCAAAAGAGAAATTGGGTATTATCTGCCAAATGAAATTAATTCAATTCCTGGAACACTGGTGAATGCAGTGGATTAGAAAACGCGAACAATTTGCTACAATTTTAACATTCCGCGAAGTCATGAAGACATGAAGTCATTGGGGAAAGAAAGGACTGCGAGATGGCAAACCTCTTTAATCAATTTTATTGGAAAGTAATCACTGGACTGCGGATTTTATGCATTCACGACAAAAATGGATACATGTAATTTTAAGCAGTGGACATTTTTTTTTAAATTTATTTATCGTTGCTTCAACATCAAATTACAATGTACAATATTACAATTACAAATTACAAATTACAATATTTTGCGCATATTTGTATTCTTGATATACTGGCCAGGACTGGCGATATACTCCTCGGAACCTAACAGAATGGGTAGCGATCCAGGCAACTTATTGTTAGCGTTTTTCCTTTTATTCTCATATTTTTTGCATTCTATTATTAGTGTTTTCTTTTTTATTTGACAAAACTAAATGGGTTATTTCTGTGTCCAATTCTGATTCTACTAGGTTGGCAAGAAAGTAATTTCGGTATTTTTAGGTGAAATAAAATCCAATTTTTTTATCAAAGCAACGAACTTTAATCAATAAAATATTTTCCATTTTGTTCTATGATCTTTTGCCATCTTTTCGGTGAAAAACTGATCCAAGTGCGATTTCAGATCATCATCATTAGTGAATGTTTTACCATTCAAAGAGTTTTGTAAACTTCGGAATAAATGATAACCTGATGGTGCTACCAAAGATGTGTGTGGCCTAGCGTTATCATGGTGGAGCACGATTCCTTTGCGATTTGCCAATTCTGGCGCGTGCGTTCTGTTAAGCAATCCACACCATAAACTTCACATATATCTTTGTGAGCCTCGGCAGCTTTTTTACCTCTACGGAAATAAAAAAGCAATATGTGCCTATAATGTTCGTTTTTGCACTCCATGTTCAAATTGACACAGAACTAACAATTTTAATCAAAACTACGTGTAATTTGCTTCAAAAGTAACCTAAAAGATGCAGTTATGAAATGTCAGAAAGAAAACAAACGCAACGTTAACAGAAGTCAATCAAACAAAACATAACACCATCTACGTATTAGTGAAAACCGAAATTACTTTCTTGCCAACCCAATAGAAATTGAAGTTTGGATTTGACGATCTACTGGACTTGGAAACTTTTGCCACTCAAGATCCGCAGCAGTGGACATGGTAAAAGCATTCAAGGACATCAATGTATTAGTTTCAGCTTAATAGGATTATTAAAAAGAGAATAGAATTCTTATTTGGCTCCTATGTCCTGCAGTCAATGCAAACATTTAAAGATCTGCAGTCTAGTAATCACATTTCCTAGCAGTGCATTTTTAAGATTTTAATGAAACCTTATCGTGTTCTTGTTTCTGCCCAGGGATTCTTAATTAATTAATGTGTTTTCCTGTAGGTTCTATCTTGAAATGCAGCTACGAAAAGTACAGAGCACTTTAATACGTAGAAAATACGCTTGGTGTTTCCCTATATACGGTGAATAAACCGCTCGATAAAAATTTCTCTGTTGCCTGTTACGCGACTTGTTGTGAACGTAACGTGTTCCACTTCCGCGTAATCCGAGCGAGGAGTCGCGTTTCCGTGAACCGGTTCGCATAAACGACGGTTTTCTACACATTTCTGCCGCGGCGGTCAAATATCGCACGTTTATCACTGCACTATAATGAGAAACGATCAATGTTTTGTCGGAAGCGAAACCAATCCTTTCCGGGCCCTGATACTGTACATGCTTGTTGTTCCTGATGAAGCTGGTCTTTTATTCCTGGGCTGAAATGTTCATTATGTTCGATTGGTCCCAGCGACCCCAGCAGGGACAATTGTGGAGAAAGAGACACGAGCTAAAAGAGAATGTCGAAAGTCCCACGTGGCAAGAGAGCAACGCAGAAACCCCTCTCCCCCCGTTCATACCAATCCGGAATTGTCCAGGGACCGGACCACTCGCTGTATCGAATCAATTCACCGTGGGCAGAACGTGCGTGGCCTGATTTCCTTCGATCGGTTTTTGATGACTTCTTTTTATACCTCGAATGCCTTTGTCACCAGCGGGAAAGTGACTCGCACAGTTCACTGAAGTTAGATCGATTCTTACACGTCGCTAGATACTTGTTTGGGTCGACAGTTCCTTCGGGAATGAGACGTTTCCTGTGCGACTCAATGAAATCAATTTGTCCCTGTATCGCGAGAGCACTTATTTTCAGATCTTAACCAGACTTCAATACAATATGTTACCGTCCGATGTTGAAACGTTCGAATTAAGAGAACACTCCCAACATCTGGCTACCAATTTTCCCGCAAGGCCTCCGCATTTGGAGCGCAGGACGTTCATCTGGTCTAAATCGGCTCTCCTAGATCCCCGAACAGTTGTCGCGCTAATTTATGGTCGTTCTTTTTTAACCGACAGCTATAAAATCTTCCCGTGGACCTTTTAAAAAAAGAATCCGTAGAACTCGTAGACAAACCAAGCCCGATTTGGTAAACGATCGCGGAACCGGAACGGATTTCGAAAGAGGTTCACGATGAGCGAGATAGATTCGGAAGATTCGTGAATAAGAAGTCGCGACCACCAGGGATCGATAAACTTGCTAGCTCGACAACGAGTGATTGATAAGCACATTTTTCTTCGGCGAGCGTCTTTTTCGATAAACCTGGATGTGCTTCACGAGTGAGGATACCAGATTAGCAAAGATTTCTTTTCAGTGAATATGATCGCTTTTGTCTTTCGATTGTGGATCTCGTTTGTATACAATGCAGATAAAGCTACGAATTACACAACCCTGAAACTTCGGAAGTGTTTGGCAACGCCATTATTTTATCACGACTTATTGAAATACTTCGGATTAGAAATCAATTTTTATCTGGTCTTTGTTTCTCGTTGGAAATTTTAATGTTACAGAAAAATGTACGGTAATTATTGCGAAAGGGTCATCGTACTCCGATTTTGATGAAATTTAAATATGTTATGCAGCAACGCACATTCTGAACAACTTTTTCCTTTTCCAATATAGGGGGGTCGCTTTTAGTTTTCGAGATATTCGCCAAAAACTATTGCTAATACTGTATTGAATTTTCTGTATTCTTGGACGCTCCGTGGCAACGTAAGCCTGTTCTGGGACGGCATCTGTTTATTTTTTATTGTTTGTAAACATGTTGTGGGGATGAGAGAGAAAACAGAACAGAGTGTCACTCTATATAGGGTGAGCTTTCAATTTTGAAAGACTACTCCTGGATTTTCGTATGCGTGGTCGGGTCGGCCTAACGGCCGGCCCTCTCCGCCCCCACCACCTAATCCTAACTAATTCTGATCGCATAATTTTTACATTCTGGTTAGCCGTCATACAGAATTTGAACTGGTAATGAAAATCATGCGATCAGAATTAGTTAGGATTAGGTAGTGGAGGGCGGAGAGGGCCGGCCGTCAGTCCGGCCCGACCACGCATACGAAAATCCAGAAGTAGTCTTTCAAAATTGAAAGCTGATCCTACCATATACAGTGGGTGTACAAAGTATTCGTACACCTTTTAAAAACTAATAACTTTTTTATAATTGCACCAAACAACCTGATTTCGTATAAAGAATTAGAAGCATTGGTTTGCGAAATGATATGCAAAAAAGATTTTCCAAAAATTATAATTTACAAGGTTACATGCAAAAATAAAAATGGCTTTTTTTGAAACCTTTTTATTTGGGCCCTTAATGAAAATTTAAAATATTTGTTTTGTAGATCTATGTTAGTTATACACATGCTGAAAATTTCATCGAAATTTGTTGACGCAAGAAAAAACGACGCGCATCGAAAGATGTATGATTTTGTGGTTTTTTAAGCAGAAAATGATCGTGTAAAACTACGATTTTCACCATTTTTAACCGCTTGTAGCTCGTGTGTATGTTAATCGATTTCGATGAAATTTTCGGCATGTGTATAACTCTCTAACATAGATCTACAAAACATATATTTTAAATTTTCCTTGAGGGCCCAAATAAAAAAGTTTTAAGAATCCCTTTCTTATATTTGCATATAACCTTGTAAATTATAATTTTTGGAAAATCTTTTTTGTGTTGTGTGAATATATCATTTCTTACACCAATGCTTCTAATTGATTATAAAAAATCAGGTGTCGTTTGGTATAATTATAAAAAAGTTATTAGTTTTTAAAAGGTGTACGAATACTTTGTACACGCACTGTATACGTACGACCAGAGTGAGAACCCGCCTTCTCTCTCCGTCATCCACAGCGTGTTTACAGAGAAGTAAACAACTGCCGCGCCGAAGCAGCCTTACGTTCCCACGGAGCGCGCAAGAATACGGAAAATTCAATACAGTATTAGCAATGGTTTTTTGCGAATATCTCGAAAACTAAAAGCGACCCTCCTATATTGTACAGGAAAAAGTTGTTCAAAATGTCGAAATCTATAACATATTTAAATATCATCAAAATCGGAGTACGGTGACTGTTAAGGTATATTAAGTGGAAACACAGTCTAGTGAAATAGGTATGTAACTACTTTTATTATAAAATGACTTTTGCTATGTAAAACTACACCAGGTATATCCTGCCTATTCCGAGTCTTTCGTCGAACTGAACTCGCGTCTCGCAACTCGATCGTCGCTCCGGCTGCTGAGTTTCCATTTCAGGACTGTTTTATTTCAACAGTGACCCTTTCGCAATAATTACCAAATGTACAATTCAGTAATTAATGGGATAAGGTTGAAGGACCTTATTAGCTGGCTTCGGCAAAGTTTTCGTGCCAGAGTGCAATGTTCTTGAATGCGCATTGCGCATAGAGGAACCAAGCCTCTTGTCGAATGCGCCGCGATGCACTTAACTGGGCTACCGATGGGAACCGACCTTAAAAGGATTTTCCACCGAGCGACAATCCACGTCGCTGCAAATCGCAACTCACACGCGTTTCAAAACATAGTTCAAGCGAGCTTACCAAACGGGTCTTTGATGTTTAGCTCTCGATGGGAAGAGATTAAACAAAGCCGGATAATTCGAGGCTAATGGATGCACTCGAGTGGCGAGCTCTCTGCGTGATTGTTCCCCGATTTCTAAATGCATTAGGCGTCGACGGTGCATCTCTTCGCTTGTGCATTTCTGACCGCGATGATGTCCATTTATTTCCACAGTCGATTCACATTCATATTCGCATCTACTTTATAATTGATTATTCAGCCACGCGTTGGCAGCATTCTTCGGTATTCAGGCCAATCGCGAGACGGAGCCTCGAAAGATATCCTTGAAAATGAAAATCGATTCTTCGCCGCATTCTCGCATATGTAGTCAAGCCGGGCAATCGAAATCGAGAGGGTGAGTCAACCGGAAGCATTTCAATGCTTCCTGCGTCTCTTTCGGACAATGTTTTCCGGTCGTTCAGATGTTCAACGCTATTGTTACGCTCCTCTGAAATGTAAAATCAACCCTCGCTGATCTGCAGAGGCTCCACCTCAACGAACGCTCTCGTCAAATCTATTTTCCTTCAAGAGAAATTTCTTAGCGGTAAAGAATGTAACATTTCGGTCTTCGAAAAGAAAATTATTTTCTCTTTCAGTTTGACGTCGTCAAGACTATAGAAAATTGAAAGGCAAGAAACTAAGCCAAGTTTTTGTTGTACGCCACGAAAATAGATCAACATAATGAACACACAGAGAATCTGAAAGTTTTACGGCGTCGCGTCGCACAGTGGGCTGCATGCCCGATTTCAGCGGCCATAGCTAGTTCAAAAATTGGCTCAATATTGAAACTGCTGTAAATTTATTAAAATTTATCCAAATTTGATGTGAAAAAACAACCATTTTAAAGCTTGAGATTTCTACTTTTTGTGCTATATACCGTTTTCACTAAAATGGATGTTTTGAGTGCAAAATCTGCCCATAAAGAGGAGTGTATCAGATTGTAAAGTTTCTAGCTATTTTTCAATCAAGAGTACTGCGGATTATAATCAATATCTTAACGTTGTTCGTCTATTTTATGTACACTATCGAAAAGTGTAATCATTTACAATTAAAATGTCTTTTTAAAATAGTTATTATAAAGAATAATCAATATTATTACGTTATTCGTCTATTTTATGTACACTATCGAAAAGTATCATTTACATTTAAAATATCTTATTAAAATACTTATTACAAAGATTGCTGTTTTTTAGATATACAGGGTGAGTCACCTAACGTTTGCACCTCATATATCTTTGTGTTGTTTCTAAAGATACATAAAATATGGTAAGGACAAAGTTGAATGGTACAATGGGGCTGACACGATGCCAAAAACATTTTGCTTTTATGTCCTTTTTTAGAGATGTCAAGGTCACCTTAACTTTTTAAAATGGAATGTCTTATTTTTTATACCACAGATCGATAGGGTATCAAAGTCTATAAAAGTGTTGACCTTCATATGACCTAAACCTACTAGATAACGAGATAATATCCACAAAGAATATAGAAAATTGCTTGGATGATATCTCGTAAACTATTAGATTTAGTAAAAAAAATCAAGGTGACCTTGAAATGTCCTCTATGCCTCTACCCACGCAGAAAATATTTATTTTTCATCACTGAAATTAAATATGTTTATTAAGTGATATACATACTAATGTATTTTTTCGACTTTTCAGCGTAAACTGACTGTGTGTGTGTGTGATTCAATTAAATATATTAAAAAAATAGAGACAAAGATCTATCTACAGTATTCTACAGTATACAATGAGCGTTTATAAGTTAAACGGTTCCTTCATACATATAGCGAATGCGAACATGCAGGATGCGAGAACTTTTTCGTAGATAAACTATAAAACACGGAGTAGCGCGTGGTAGCAGCCTTTTTTTCTTGCATCTTAATCGGAAAACTTTAAAGAACACAATGGCACAGAAATGAACACCCGATCGCACCCGGAGGTATAACAAAGTCATTACCGAAGTCTTAGAATCATAAAGAAAGTGACTGAATCGCGTTAGTTATCATTAAATATTAATAACTAAAAAAATGTATATAGTACAAAAGTGAATTTCTCTTAAAAGTGTACCTTATACTTAGCTAAAAAAATTTCTACAAAACAAAAATCTGTTAGTGTATGTAAATAAGGTAACAATTACTAATAGGCGAATTCGTTGAATAATGAAAGCGTGTTAACGGAGTTTCAAACTTCCGACAAATTTCAGTGCTTCATGGATACATGAATGGGAAAACAAGCCACAAAAATTTTACTATTTATGTAAAGTGTTTTAAAAATTGAATTTTGACCGCTAAAATCGGACATTCAGGCCACTGTGCGTCGCGTCGTAGTCGTAGGAAATGATTCATCCATCTGCGACCTTTTTGGCGTCACTCGGGGCCCGCAGGAAGACACGCAAAAGCGGTTCGGGCAATTTTGAGCAACGGTAGCTCGACTGATTCATGGTAAAATTTTATTACGCGGTGGTTTCGGTCGAACTGGACACTATTTCTCGAAATAGAGCGTCTCCGTCGGCGCCGCCGCTGCCCGTTCACTTGGCAAACGATTTAAATAAATTGGACGGTGGTTAACGAGCGTGTAACGTCGCTGCAAATAATCCCGCGTATCCCCCCGGCATTGTTGCAGCTATTCGACTGCGCATCGTCCCGTCGTTTAGCGCGTTTGCAGCGAGCGGTTCGGCGCAGCTCGCTGTCGCCTATGCAAATGTTCATCTCCATGAACGGAATCGCAATGAGGGGAACGTAACGGAACGGAATGGTTCCCGGGTACTGAAAACGGCTTTAATAATCTGTCAACAAGACGGAAACCTCGCCGAACTAGTTTGGTGCGGCTACGGCGTTTCTCCGCAGCCTTGAGCGACGAGATTTTAACGAATAATTGCGGAGTAGCTGACACGACGAATTCTTGATCTGTTAGTCGGCCAATTTTTCGAGCAAACGCTGAAAGCGTGACCGGGAAATGAAATTGGTACATTGGACATTGAGGAATTCAGCAAAAGTTACGTTTGTCTTGTACAAGTCACGGTCAAATTGTATTACGTTGTTGCATATGAAATGTCCGATTTTAGAATGCGACTCGTATAAATAGACTGCGGATTTTATGTATTTATCACAAAAACGATTAGGTGTAATCAATCCACAACACTAAACAGATTAGATGAGTTTAACAGTGTCGGTATACACTATTTCAACACATAAACATAACTAATGAGGAAAATAAATTGTTACTTGGCTTAAACAGCTTATAATTGGTGTATAAAAATTTTATTTTGCATAAAAATCCGTAGTCTACTTATAATACGTGTGTTTCAAGAAATGCTGTTACAGTCTATTATATTGGGTTGTAACATAAGTTCGTAGGGTTTTTTTATCAATCATTTCTATTGAATATTACAACAATTATAACAATAGATTAATCAATTATGCATTGTCCGTCATTGTTTATGAGTTCCTCCCATCCCTCGACCAGTTTTTGATGCTGTATTGCCAAAAATTTCCGGGCCTGGACTCAAAGAAGTTGTCGAGCCAGTTTTTGAGGTCTTCATTGCTGTCGAAAGTAACTCCCCTAATTTGTTTTGATAGCAAGCGGAAAAGGTGATAGTCGGTTGGCGCAAGATCAGGAAAGTACGGTGGATGCGGAAGGACCTCCCAATCGAGTTCTTGGAGGGCGGTTTTGACGATGTTTGCAGTGTGAGGTCATGCGTTGTCATCAAGCAAGATGATTTGTCCCTTTCTACCGTGTGCAACTGGGCTAGATAGAGGGTCTTGTCGACCGTCTTGTTGTTGAAAACATTCAAGCATTTCCCAGTACACTATACCCTCCCAATTCCACGAAACGCAGATCGTACTCTTCTTGGGATGGAGGTCTTACTTAACTCCAGGCTTTGGCCTTTCGGGAGAAATGGCCACTTACTCCTTCCTCTTCTTCATGTTGACATAGAGGCACCACTTCTCATCTTCCGTGACGATTCTATGGAGGAACCGATCCTTGTGGCCGCCTGTCGCTCTGTTTTCCAGGCAAAGATTGCCATCTTTGAAATTGGCAAACCATTTCTGTGCGGTAGATTCTCCTATGGCCCCCTTTCCATTCACCGTGCAGATATTTATAGCTGCTTCAATGGCATTCTGGCCTTGATGAAATGCGAAAAACAATAGACGTCGAAAGTAGTGATTTTTGCCGCCCGAAAGTTCCATTTTAGGTTATGTTATACTACTCAAGAATACGTTATCCAAGAGAACGATTGGAACACGCTTGTAGATTGGAGAAAGCACTTTAAAATGGTGTACACAATTTTTTAAAAAAGTCGGTAAATTGAATTAGGACAAAAGCGAAAATAAAACCTCTACGAACTTACGTTACAACCCAATACATACATATTATATAAAACTTTCAGGTAAAAAGCTAACTCGTAACAGTAAACGTACCCCACGACCGGTCATATAACAGCTTCTAGATTTTTTTATTTCACATTAATGAAATTGTAAAGATTCTTTCATAAGAAAAAAAAATGATTTAATAAATATCTTTATTAGAGCACATATTATAATAAGAACCGCGCGCGAAGTCTAAATAAATTAATTCTTGTCATTTTTATATAAGGCAACCACGTGCTTGTTGCTTTTATAGCTCGGTACGTTCAGTGTTAATACCCTATGTTCAATTTTAATTTAGATGTATAATTTTACTTTTAAACAAAGTTTATTTGACTGTGTTAACCAACACGACTGTCGTGTAATTCTTTTATATGTCAGGAAAAATAACTTTTATGCGATTCTTGCTGAAAATGTGGTGATTAATTAACTTATTAGTCGTTCGTAGTAAAAAAGAAATACAAGATCAAGATAACAATCTTGTAAATGAAAAACGTGAATGACCCCATAATATCTTTTTTTTACCGTAATACAATCAAGAAACTTGAAATTTCTAGATTCTAGATAGAATGCATTGAGTACAAAATTGCGTTTGTTTAATGTCATGGCTAAAAATCGGGCATTTCATATGCAACAACCTAATTAATTTTTCGATCGTAAAGTGAATAAATGTAATTTTCGCGGCGCAACGGTT
>CM052311.1:14061870-14078010 GCA_028455605.1 Lasioglossum malachurum
TCTTGCAATAAGTGTGGAAGTTTTTCTTCCAAAAAGTTAAGATATCGAGCAGCTGTCAAATTTTCTCCGAAGAAATATGGTCCGATTAAGTGACCATTTAAAATACCACACCAAAAAAAATTTTTGAGTTTGAGGTCATCCCAAGGTCATAGTATAATACACTGTTGAATTCGTCTCGACATCAGCAATAATCCTATGATGTCCGAAACATGTGGTGCCATTTAAAAAAGTCAAGGTGACCTTTAGTTTATTACGTAAAAGGATTTTTTCTAAAAAGAAGCTTTTGTCTAAAACATTTTTTAATTACACTACCGGAAATGCCTAAAAAATGGTGACATAACTTGACGGACACACCCTGGATCGTTGCGAGTTAAGCCAGTTAAGACACCTTTCGAGTTACACAGTCCGAGTCTTTTACAACCGACTTTTCGCACCCTTGTAATCGCGATCCCGTGACGCGATTACCGCCACGAGCGAGTTCACGCCCTGTATATAGAGTTATTGTAAAGAGTTATTGTAAATAGTTGTGTTGTGTAACAGTTGTCCATAATTCTCTCGTGTTCGTCCCATCGTCCTCACCGGCAGTCCCGTCCCGGAAAAGACGGAACGAAATCTATAGACAGCATCACCTTTGGAGAGCGATTCGAGCAAGATGTTTTATTTTCTACTGAATATGACGTTCAAAGACTTAATATCTGCATTTATTAACGATTTCTTGTGTATCATGAAATATAGACACTCTTTCTGCAAAACGATATCTCGTAGAGATATAAAGACAGAACTAAGTGTTACTAACATATTTTAAATATCATCAGTGTACAATCATATTATAGCGTATTGATATAGTTGTAATACCTGGTAGTAAAGGAGCAATTGAGAAAGATTTAAAATGATAAGATATAAAGGAGAATTGATTTCGCGTTTGAAATTGTGATAGAAATGGAAAATATTCCGAACAGAAATATAATGAAACTACTATTTGAAAATAAAATATCTTGCGTAAAGTAAATGTTAATATCCTTTGTAATTATTGATCGATGAACGTTTAGAAAAGCAAGAACATTATAATTAATGACCATGTCAATTTTCAGATGGAACTTAATTAGATCTCAACAAAATTAATCTCTTTTCGTAGAATATATATGAAATTTAGATTTGAATTATTATACATACAAACTAATAAGTGTCAACTATATTTCATAGGATATAAGAGTGTTTTATGATTTGATGATACATCGTTTGATAATATTCATATTGATTAGAACGCGTTTTGATCAGTATGAAGCACGTATATGGGTATTTAAGTAAATTATACCTTACTTAAATAAGACGTTTACAATGTTTTACTACTCGTAAATCGATAATGATTACGAATATATATATTTTTTTGCAAGTGAAGACTTCCATGCAAAATGTGACTCTAATATCGACAATAGCAATTAAGTATCGAAGGGATGCCAATTTTTTCATTATCATGTGTACAATTGATATACAAATATAAATTTTTTATTATATACATCAATTTTTATTGGATTTTTAGTAAATAATATTGAACGACGAGTGGTGTATGTATATTTAAGGATATGTGCACCAGAGTTGGGCAAAATGTAAATTCAATTACAATTACAATTACTTACCAATTACTGTAATTTGAAATTGCGGAAATAAAATTACAATTACATGTAATTATAGTTGGTAATTGCAATTACTTTGGCTTAACCAGTAATTATAAAAGGAGTAATTGCAATTACTTAACACGATTGCAGTAATTGTAATTGACTCTAACAATTACTTCAGTGTAATTGTTCTTGTTAACCATTAATTTTTATGTTTTGGACCATTTAACCGTTTTATTATTGTAATTATAGTCCACTTTTGCGCATGTAATTGAAGATGTAATTAAATACTCATGTAATTAATTACTGCCCAACTCTGATGTGCACGACAGCTTATCAAAGGCCTCATATTCTATTATGTCGCAATATTGAAGAAGACTTATGCATATGTGAACAGAAATGTTGAAAAGAAATTTGATTTTTTCGCCTTGTCTTTTTCGACTATTTAACCATTAATACACTTTATTATACATATCTGAGAGACGAACACCTCTTAGCGACAGAGTGACTATCTTTTGGAGTATTTAAATGTTTTTAAACCTTTGAGAATGTAAAGGTTGCTGCTTCAAGTAATTTTAAGAATAATTATAGGCCTTGAACGTTTACTAATATGTTACACTAATGTCGGTTTCTTATTGTAATGTATTCTTTGACAATAATATTGCTGCATACTTTGTTATGCTTTTATACAAAAGTCAGCTAAAGTACAGGTCTTAACGTCTTTCAAACTAAAATTACATTAACAATTCCTACCGATTCATTTACAAGCCTAATTGGATACAAGCTTTAATTTTTACACAAAAATAACGTTATTTTTTTAATGTGTTCTAAACTATATCGCTCTAGCTGTATCAACTCATTTTGCATATACTTTGTTCGACATATTCTCTCGAGTCGACAAATACGAGAAGTTATTTAAATGCAAAATTATGACGTTATCGAATATTGTTGTGCTTTCGTGAAAGGAATAATATTTCAATTGCAAGGGAAAAATAGTTTCTATCGAGAAGACTTACAGAAAAGCAACAAGAAGTAAAACAGTATTGCATTGGAATAAAGAGACTGCAGAACAAAGTATTTAACAATTGTATATAAGTAAATATGAGTACACATTTTCGAGAAAATATTGTTTACGATGATTTCGTAACAAACATAGCCGATAAGAAGTAATATTGTAAAAAAAACTGATACCAATTTCATACTTTTAATAATCACTGTGTAGTCGTGCATAATCATTCATTTACTAACAATTTTATTTCTCTTTCTTTTAACTATTAGCTTTACGTTGAACGTTCTTACGTTATGTCGACCGAAACTAATAGCACCAACGTGTTTTGCAATAAAATTTGCATCTCTATGAAAATATATAAATATAAGTTGTATATGCAACGAGTATTTAACAGTAACATATAATTGCACTCAACATTATGACGTGTATACATTTTATTTATATTAATGCAGCTATTATAGTAGGTGTTGCCTATCGGAGTACGTCAAAGCGTTTGCAGAAAGTGTGAAATTTTGCAATTTTGCAGGTTGTTTCACCACGAGATATGTATTGGTATCAATTTTTTACTTTTGTAAGACAAACACTAATTTATATAGAAATAATTATAAGATTAATTTGTAGTTACTGATATGCTGCCAAATATAAGGTGATGCTTTTAACAAATATTTTCTTTGTATATCACTCATTATTGTGTCATTCGTTTGATCGTCATCGCTACAACTGAGTGCCGCGATCGCGTATAAACAATAAAATAATAAAAGAGGAGAGGGGAGAGGATAATGTGAAAATTTTGGAAAAAATATACAATACACAGATCTGTATTTTATATGCTTCATTTACATACTAAATGATACAGAAATAATGATACGAGATGAGAATCGCAAATGCAAGTATTTAATGGCAATGGTACAATATAATAATTCAAACTCGCTTAAAAAATAGAAGTATTCTTAATCCATCGTGCATTGTTCTCGCAAACGGCGAAAAAGATTATCTTATCGTTTGGATTAAATTCTTCTCTCTTTTTTTGTGTATTTTAAATTTTGTACTTTTTTATCTTCCAACGTAAAAGTTGAAATTATGAATATATACTGCACAACTGATTATAATCATAAATAATTGATTGAAAATGAAAACAACATTATTCGAGTCCTTTCCACCTAAATATTACAAAGTATTTTTATATCTATATTAACAAATTCTTTTTGACAATTTCATTATTTGTTTTGTTTTTTTTTTTCTTTCAATATACATAATTATATGTGAGGGACAACTGCAGTTACTTATTCAGTAAAACCTAGATAACTATTATTATTATATTATATTACTAAATAAATACAGGTACCATTAAAATAAATCATTTAGAAAATTGATTCTTATCTTGAAATATTATTCAACTTTGCGACAATCTGAGTACATGAGAATTCAAAGTTGTATGCAACAAGGCATTTATGTACTGATTACATTGTAACCAGACAAATTTACTATAGTTTCCGTGTTTTTCTTTTTCTACTGCTAGAAAACAGTTTCGTACTGTGATACACGAGACATGCTATTAAAAATATTAATAATATGATTTAAATATTGCATGTCAGTCGAATTGACAGATCCAATGACTACATGATACGTGTTAATACAACTATTACTATATGCTCCGTATTAGGACATTTTTTTTCATGATTTTATTGCAAAAAAGTATAAGCATACAAACTAAGTAGCTGCTTTTAATTAGCATAATATGCCGTGTCATCGATAATATGTAATGAATCGATAATCATTAATTAAGTTTGTCGATTTGGATAAGCAAATGGTTCTAAATCTAGGAAACAGTCTCTCTCTGTGCTAAGTTAAATGTGCCAAATGAAGAAGTAGCTTGGATTTCAAGTGAACTGTTTTACATAATCGGTGTTATAAGTATTCGTAACGTATACCGTTACAGACTACATGTAAAATTCTTTTTTTAATTTTTCTTGGTTTTTACAAGGAGGTGTCACAAATTAATAGACCAGACGCGTATGAAAACAGAGATTTGAAAGCAAGATAATACGAAGCTTTTATGAAATCAGTAAAGTGTCTCTTAACTGTGAATAATATATTTGATAAATCTATTTAATTTTTTTTATAATCACAGTTTCTGCGTTCGTACTAAAGTATGTTGCGACTAAAATAATACAGATTTACCACATGCAATCTTACAAAATCCTGACAGTATATATATGTATATATGTATGTATATATGTATATATATATATGTATGTATTTATATATATACATATCACAATGCAAAAGATGTTAATAAAATTTGTACATAAGTATGTGTTTCCAAATAATACACATAAGTGGTGAATACGTGGCAGAATAGGCTACGGACTATAGAATTTTTGTCCTTGGAAATGTTTGATTTGTTGTTAAGTTAATGCTCAAACATTTGCTAATGAAATATGTTGCAATGAAAAGTATGCTGATTTTATACCCTTATATATTTATTTATCTATCTATATAATATATATATATATATTTATATATTAAATTTTATATTATCATTTTGTATATTCACCACTTACAAGTATTCAAATATTACATTTCATATACATATTCTAATCACTTTTGAAGTATCGTTTCATAGAAATTTTTTATTACATAATTAAAGTAAGTAAACGATACGGCTCTTGGTATTTCTAAGAGGAGCCATAGAAACAGTCCTTCACAGCCTGCATAAGACTTTCATTTGAGATCTTTTAAGTCTTTCAGATGTACGCTGATAGAGGACCAAAATAACGACATTGATGTTTGCTCTCAATTTTTTTTCTTCCTCTCTCGAATAAAGAAAACAAATTACAATACAAGATCATCGTTAAAGGTTGTTCCATTATAATAAAGACGTATTAAGTATGCTTCAGGCAACAGAATATGCATCGGATGCAATATAATTCTTTTAATGCAATATCTCTCATTTCGCCGTCTTAATGACGAGCTGTATGTATTGTTCTTAGTTTACGTCAGTGATCCTACGGAAGGTGTATACCAGTATAAAATAAGTGTTATAAAAGGAACTCTTAGGAGAAGTGTTTCTCTAGAAACGCATACTACATTATAAAAACCTTCAGATCTTAATAAAAAGAAACATTCTGAAAGAATTAAAAAGGATATGCTTGTCTTGGATACAATAATTAATCGGGTGTACGTATGTACAACATAATTCATACAAAAGTGAATGTGATGCATACGAATCGACTAAACATTCGAGACTTCGTCGGTACATGATTTTCCCTTATATATGCTTCCTCAATTTGTGTAAATAACATATTTTGTAAAACAAAAGTAACAAAAGGTACCTCATACTTTTTCGCGATATATATAATTGTCCCCGGTTAAGCAAGAAATATAAATTGCAAATTTTTTTAACAAGTGATTTATGTATATACGTCGTGGTTAATTATACTTCCAAAAAAATATATATGTAAAATTAAATGTTTATAATATTATGCAATATTTTTTTCTTTCTATAAAAATTTGAATAGCATTCTTTTTCCATACTTTTTTTTCTTTTTCTCAAATTTATGGTTATGCAACTGATTTCATTAATCTTGGATTATCATATAACAGCATTACGTATTATCCACTTTGACATTCGTTATATCTTTGTACGTTTAGTCACAGTTGTTTAACTTTTAATACGTTCCAGTTAATACGACTGTGTTACTGTGGGTGGTAAATATTTAGCCATACATAAAGTCCACTTTTATTTACTTTAATGAGGGGAATGTATGGCTTCTATGATGATTCCGCAGTAACTTCTGGCGGTGTACTTACAGACGTTACTGCTGGCTTTAATGCTGGTACAAATTCAGCCGCGTTTGGATTTAATGTACTCTGCAAGTACACAATTACACGAATTAGATGTAATTATACACTATGTAGTACTACTTAAGAATATATCAAGGTATACCCATTCGGCAATGTCGTCTGGAAGACTTAGGCGATCGAGTTGCTGCCAAATTTCGTTATCGATACCGCTTCTTTCGAGTAGCTTCTCGTCTTCCCACATTGCTTTTAAACATTCCTCCGTTAGTTCTTCCTCCATTAATTGTTGGATTACCTGTATAGATAGAAATATTTGTATCAATGCATATTTACATTTCTGTCTTTTGTAAGTTTCCATGCTAGCAGAACCTATAACTATTGTATTTACCTCTTTGTCAAATTCCTCCTCATTTTCCATCCAGAGGTACTCCGAAAAATCGGAGCTGGTCTC
The DNA here is from genome assembly GCA_028455605.1 of Lasioglossum malachurum. Lineage (NCBI taxonomy): Eukaryota > Metazoa > Arthropoda > Insecta > Hymenoptera > Halictidae > Lasioglossum > Lasioglossum malachurum. The sequence goes on from CM052311.1 coordinate 14,068,751, forward strand.
CGCTTCTGGCCCATCAAGATCTGGCTCAAAGTTATTTTCCATATACGCGATAATATCCGTTTCCGTGCCATAATCGTTCCCAGAGCCACTGGTCGGTATCTTCATTTTTATTTCGGGTATGTCTGAAAGCACAACTACTAGTCTATATACAAATTAATTCCTCTTTATGCACAAGCTATCTATACGCTAAAGCGCTCAATCTCGTATAGCAAAATACACCGTACTGAAAACAACATATACGAGCAGAGAACAAATATTGTTTTCAGAGATTAGATTATATTATATATATATAGATCTTTCTCATACATATATGTATACATATATTATTATAAATTATACGTACAATACAAAAACATGTAATCGGAGAATGAATCGGTGATTTATCGACTCAACGTAACGTATCTCGTTTAAACGTACTGAAAACAATGTACAATACATACAACCTTGAACTTTTTTGTTCGTACGAAAACTCGCGAAACGTTCACATTTAAATACACGATTGCTCCGTTTACGCATATGGTAGCAGCGACTGCGAATTTACGGTTCCCGCTGTAGAGATCGCGAGATTCAGCATCTACGATTAATTTATCGTTTGATACGCGAACCACCGAGAATTTTGAACGATCAGGTTTATCGCATCGCAGCGATCGGATACGGGTGAATGTCGCTTGACAGATCTGTGTGTCGCAGGGCAACCATTTTTAACTATCTATTTTGTAGTCACCGACGAACCGATATTCCCAAATTTTTATTCATAATCGCACCGTCTATCTATTGTTATTACGGCCGAGAATGATCTCGTTCCGATCGTGAAGTGTAAACATACCTTTTAACTACGCGTCTACGGACGACTTGCGATAGAAAACACGATTTACGCAGTTCATGGGTGAAATACGTGTCGTGCAACACAAATTAACCCTTGGAGTAATGCCGGGACGGTGCTGCCACCATGTGCAAAAAGAGCAATGCACTTTGTGCTCGAAAATGTTGATAGATATTGATTTTGATCTGTGCATTCTAATTATTAAATAATTAGTGAGTATCAAAATCTTTCGCTCTCTTAATATTCCCTAAGCATACGACTTCCTTATGTCAGGAACAAGTGTCGCAATCTTTCGGTTACATTTACATTAACGGACGATATGATAATTCAATTACAAAATAGCGTAATTATCAATTTTTATAAAGCGGAAAGAGAGTTGGTAATTACACGTTTGCCTTCGTAGAATAATTCGAGAAAGGATTTGCTGATATTCTAAATGATTCGGCGTAGAGCAATAAAATCGAGTAGAATTATTATTAAAACAGGAAACAACGTAAACGCGTAGATTTATCGCGTATCTGATTACACACGTATGCGCATACAATTAGAAAAGTAAGAGAAATATAACAGAACAATGATGTTACGCGTAGAAGAAGAGAATCAAGGCTCCGATTTGTAAATTTTGATAAAATTTGTATGTTCGTTCGCGAGTCCCAAGAAAATAATAATGAAACGGATATATGTTCATAAATAGAGTTATTTTCTGGGTATTCAAAGATCGCTCCATCAGATTTTCGGAATCGCATCGTACGTGCGGTTACAAGCATCTGCAGGCATCATTTTCTGCGTCATTTTCTGAACTCAAGAACGTGGATTGAGTCACGTAGTCATTGGTAGGAGAACTATCGCGGTCATCGGCGTCATTCCCTACTTTCATACTGTACCCACGAGCAAATTGGGTTTCCCCTACTCCGCTCCATCGTCAAGGGAACTGACACGCTCAGTATGTATTATGGTGGAATTCAAATATTAGGTCATCCCATAAGTTCTGTTATTTGTTGTCAGAAGACTGTCTGTATCTTTTATGTGGGAACAAGCGTAGTCTCTCTAAAAAATTCCTTACAAGTTTATTGTTACATGAAATGCATGTATACAGACAACAAATCAATGTATGCAACGTACAAATCGTTATTGAATTATTAATTTTCGAGCGATTAAACTAAATGAACAGCTGTTATATTAGGACTAACAGAAAGACTGATGTGTCTACAAGAAATACTACCAAAATATGTTCAAAAAAGTTCATAAATAACGCAGCGAATAGTCCTAAATATTATCGATTATAAAATTGTAATGATTCGGCGTCCGAGAGTTAAAGTAGCTGACCGGAGCAATTACCTTGAAAGAAAATCGATAAGGGCACGCATGTAAATGAGAGATAATTCATTTGTTCTGTGAAGGGACGCTCGTTTCAAATACAAACGCGTTCCCGCCAGATTGCAGCGACATCTGTGTCAAACGCAAGAACCTCTGCCACTACTACCGTTCTTTGTTAGCGACATCGAGTGGAGGGGATGTAGGGGCCCCACCCGGGGAAAATACACGGCAACTTGACTCGAGCAGTGTATTTACATAGAGGCGAGGGAGTGCAGCGATTGGTTGTCCCGTCGTGACGTTTATGTGTTGACGTTTCGTCAAAACAAAGCAGGCTCGGCCGGCTCGCCGAACATTTTATCACGGTGACTCGTCGCGGATGCGTCGCCTCTGTGCTGTGGCATTGTTGTTGAAAAGTGTTCGTTGACTGTTAGTAAGTGCCGCGTCCGGTTTTAGTGAGAGAGCGAGTGCCTTCGGCCATTGTGATGTCGTCCACGGTGAAATTTACCTCCGACGAGAGCCTGGGCGGTGAGTAAACTCCGTTTTCAAAAGGATCGATCCGAGCAGCTGTCAGACGAAAGCGGCCATTTCGCGGGTCTGGAGCTGACGCGTAAACAAATGCGATCTCGTTTTCTTTTGCGTCGTAGACGTTCGCACACGTACGATTACCACTCTGCCAGAACGTTCTCTACGGTTTTTCGTATTCGCACGATCCAACTGTTGAAACTATCGTGAATAAAGCGTGCGCGTCTTTTCGAAAATTTTGGCGCGATCATCTGTTTTTGTAACCTGACGCGAGCCGGTGGTAAAATTGTTGAATATCGCGTCGTTTACGAATGCGTGACAGGAAACGACTGGGCTGTGTCAATCACCCGTGACCGACAGTATTTAATTCACCAAATTACGATTTATAGACGAGAACACACACAAGATCCTCGAAATTATCTACCCTAGCTTTCATAATTTTTTCGAACGGCAATTGCTCGGAGCCTTCGACTGTTTTATGGATTTTTACGGAAATTCGTTTTCGCGTTCAATCGCACGCGAATTAATCGGAACCTGTTGCACCGGCTAAGACGCCGAAAGATTCACAGTGGAACCAGGATATCTAGTTCGATCTCCGGGGAATCATTCGTTTTGGTCCGCAGTCTATTGATTGGCGACATTTTACAAATTTCACGGGAACAACGTTAGTCAAGTGTTGCATTCGCCCGGTGAGAACGGTGCGTCAATTAATGCCGCATTGCAGAGCTTAATTTCTTTTTCCGGAGCGGTATTACGATACTGTAATCTTTATGTCCGCCTGTTGTTCTCGGATTTATCTTGCCGTACCCCGATAGCACTATTGTAAAACCAACATGTTTCGATAAAAGAGTGAGGACAAGTGTACATACACTCGATACAGGGAGATAAGTGTTAATGGATAAAAATCGGGAAATTTTCATTTTAGCGTAAATCCTTCCGAGATAACCAACCACCCGAAAAGACACAATTGATATATGTAGGGAACGCCCTATGGCCAATAAAAATTTTACTGGAAATGCGGGGTAATAAAAGAATAATAAAAAGAACATTCGACTATAGTTTTATCTTGCAGTACGTGGCTCTAGCCTGCACGTAATATTTCTGCCATGAAAAATAATACTATCGGGAAACGTTTGGTCGACTGCTTACACTGCAGCACTGTTTCCGCATAGGGGGAAAGATCGACGGATAAAATAGCTCATATTTATGTTCCTTCGGCGGTAACCATGGTTCCGATTTTTAGGGACTCCTCACAGTCAGACGTTCACTAACATTTGAATCTCGGCGGAATCCACGCGTCGGCACTGCTGCAATAACTGATAACTTCATTATGTCCTATAAATAATTTCCCTCCTATAATCTTAAAACCGGCTGCGAGAACAGTTTCCGTTCTCCTTTCTTACAATGTGCGGTTCTGATTAATCGATCATTTCGCACCGCGACTTTTCACCCCTTGACATTCGTATGAATTTTTTCAATTCAGATAAAATTCTATTCTCCAGTTATCTAGCTAGCAATTAGTTCGTTGAATAATAAGAAAATGGTTGTAACGTTGTTTAGCAATTTTTTTAAGGATGAACGTGACTCGATATTAATTGAAAGTCTCGGTGTTGAATAGTAACATTTGCGTACGAAGACGCGCGTGTTTGTAAATGCTAAGTGGATGCGAGAAAGAAATCTTTAGCTCCCCGAAGGTCTCTTGAACGGCTATTGTTCACGATAGTCGAAGCTGAATTCTACTTACAGGGGAAGTTACCCAACCGTAATACGCCGATTTTAATGAAATTTTGGTATGATATAAAACTGAAAAAAATATTTTACACATATTTTTTTATAGCGGCCGACATTCATGTTAAGGGGGTGAAAATAGCTCTCCAAGTTGGGGTGAAAAATCGATTTTCTTGAATATCTCCGAGAGTATTAGGCCTAGACAAAAATTTCAAAATTCAATTTGTGCGTCGTTGAAGGACGAATCTTTTCAAAAAACTACTTCAATATTAATACCCTCGGAGATAATCAAGAAAATCGATTTTTCACCCCAACTTTGAGAGCTATTTTCACCCTCTTAACATGAATGTCGGCCGCTATAAAAAAATACGTGTAAAATATTTTTTTGAGTTTTACATCATACCAAAATTAACTAAGTAACTTCCCTTGTTAGTAGTTGCGAGCACACATTGTTTGTCCATTAGTTCAGCGTTTATGAATTTTTTTGAACTTTTTAACTCGCGTCAAAATTACGTCCGTGAAAGCGGGATCAATATTCACGTATCAATGAATTGAACAACGTGTTCATTGGTTTGTTGGCCCACACGGGCGTGAATCCAAGGGTAACGATGATTAACAACTTTCCATTGTTCTTATCTTGTTTTGTTATTGGGAATATGTAAATAACTGATCGCAGCTAGCAGCACGCGGCCGATACCTGTTGTGTTGCACCTGCATACCGAAAGGAAACATTGCGTCACAATAATCACTCGTTAACGTCGTGGTCGGCTCCCTGACATTGATCACGTCTCTACCCTCTCTCTCCCTCTCTCTTTTAATGATTTTCCCGAGCAGCTGCAGCTGGAAAATTGACAATACTCAGAACAATCGCGAAAGTCGAACAACGGAGTCCCTGAACTTGGCCGAGTGCCACGTTTCATCGGGTCCGTGTAAATAGAACCCCTGGTTTGAGTGAACCGCGGGACAGTGACCCAATTGTTCGATACCTTAACGCCGGACCTTGCACGTGCCAATATCCTTTCCATTTTCTCTTTGTCTGTTCCCCCCTGGAACTTTCTGGAACGTCCCTAAACACAAAAACCTAATTTTCTTCTTACCTTCTGCCATACAACCCAAAAATAAGATTCCCCTGGATCTTCCTACGTTTTCTCAGAAAGATTCATCGCAACCCAACGAATACAACACTAACATTCATAATCATTCATTCTTTCAGGATGGTTTCCCACATCTCTGAACCCAGCTTAATGAAACCTGAAAAGTTCAGAGTTACACTCCTACAATGTAGACAAATATTAACAAGTTTTTTGAAAATTTTCTTGTTCACATAACATTTAAAAGACTCAATTTGAAGTGCAGAGCGTTGAGAGCTCCAGAAAACTTTTCACAATCCCTTGGGTTCAAACTACAACCTGTTTAAAAACTAAAATTACTTTAACGTTGCTCCGACGCCTGCTCCCAGGGGAAGTCGACGGCTCCCGAAGTAGAACTCCGATCATGCTCCATCGACAGGGGTTAGCATTAATATTAAAAATCGCCCCTCCGAGGATTCAGCTGTAGGTCGCCTAATTTTATCTCCGGACGTCTGACCGGACGCTCGATACAGCGAAAGTTTATCGTTTCCTGAGGAATGCCGCTCTTCCGGGAGCGAGGGCCGCGCACCGCGCAGCCGTGATGTCCGTTTATATTTACGTGACGATCCTCAGGAGCGCGCGTATAGCTGACGTCAGTCCTCGGACTGGCTGCTACTCTGAAAAAGTTGACCCGAGGCCAAAGGATCGCTAGGCAACCACCTACCTATCTCTTCGTACGTGACTCAACTCACGGCGGCTATTGTGTACGGAGTACGGAGCTCGCCAGACGAGACTCAAAAGTTGCACCTGCGTTTCGGCCATTAGGACAGGACAATTACCGCTGTTCCCCTTGAGGGATCCTTTCTTTACGTTCTCCTCTTTCTCTGCAAACAGCGTTGCACTTCGCAATACACGACTACAGTGAGCGAAATTCGTTTAAACGCACATTCAAAAATAAGGATTTTGGGGCTGAAGGTTCAAAATTTTAATAAGAAACGTTTAACAATAACTGAGGATTATAAATACATTTATATACTACAATATTTGTACATATATATTTACCAAGACATTTATGTAAGAATTTTTACAAACAAAACCATATTTTACGTGCGAAATTCGTTTAAACGCACATGTAAAGAAAACAAAATTTAAAATTAAAAATACATGATCATTACAAATATGGCCGCCATTACTTTGAATTAAAGCGAAAATTCGATTGGTCATTGAATTTACAAGATTGGTATTAGGAATTTCTTCCCAGCAGCGTTTAATTTCTTCTTTCAAACTGTCTATATTGGCGAACTGACGACCATTGGCATAAACTTTTCTTACCAGTGTAGCCCATAAATTCTCTATTGGGTTCATGTCAGGCCTACATTCCATTATACGAATGTTTCGTGCTTCGAAGGATTCACGGGAGTATCTTGACACGTGAACCGCTGCGTTATCCTGCTGCAATACAATAAATTCGTTTTCTCCAACTACATCTTCTAAAAATGGTATTAACACCCCATCGAGCATGTCTATGTATTTTTCTGAATTCATCTTGGGGGAAATGAAACAAAGTTTCAGTTTCCCAAATGATGAAAAAGCTTCCCAAATCATAACACTACCGCCATGAAAATTGTGGCTTCATCTAGAATCAATCTTTTGACGCAGGTCACGCCAATACGATGAGCATCCGTCTGGACCATCCAAATTAAACTTCTTTTCATCGGAAAAAATGAGGTTATGTGCATGTGATTTTCTGCGATTTGTAACAGGGTAGCCTTATGATGTTGTTTCAACATTAGCTCTCTCATCGGTTTCCTGAAAACAACATTCGGTGCATTGTGCAAAATTTGTTGCACACGTCTGGACGTTATTGGTAATTCTAACTGCACAACAATTTAGCGTGCAACTAATTTTTTTTTGTCGCTTCACTTATTATATTACTTTTTTCACGTTTTGTGATTTTTGTATTTCCTTTTGTAGCACGTTTTTTGCCATAATCTTCACGACGTTTAAAAAAATTTCGTACTACGGACTCGGAACGTTTAATTTCTTTGGCAACCTTTCGATTCGATTCCTCCCCCTTTTCTAAAAAAAGGTTTTATTGCCTTTTCAGCTTCATTTAAATATTTTCCTATTGCCATTCTGTTCTGTTACATAAAATCAAAAATATGACTTAATCAGGAACACGGGACAACAATACCTTTATGATCACTTTTTAAATCAACCACTTTCCTTTTTTTATAATTTCTGGGGAAGAAAGCACTGCATTTAAACGAATTTCGCACTTGTAGGCGCTGTTTTAACACGTTTCGCTCTGCGACATATTCTGGCATGTAAATACGGAACATTTCGAAGCATAGATGTTGAAAGTAAAGGTTTACCAAAGTAGTGAATAACCCCATTTTGATAACATCATTTGTCCATTTCTTCTAAATAAGTATGATAATTTGTAAATTTTCAAGTGCGTTTAAACGAGTTTCGCTCACTGTACTCGGATTACAGTTCGCTAGGTCTTACGAGGAAAGATACCGGAAATTCAAAAAGTTATAAGAGCTTTTTTGCTATCCAAATTCACTTTCAAGGGGGTGAAATCGACCCTCGAAAATTTATCGTCTGATTAACAAATTGATTAATATGTTACCAGACGATAGTCCTCATTACAAAGAATAACTTTTTCCCTATATTTTATGCAATTTGTTTCAGTGACAAAGCAGAGTATTCTTCCTATATTTAGCAGAGATAATTCTTGCTGATGGACAGCCTTTGATGGTTGTGTACTCTGTTATATCGTCTCCCATCACGCCTACGGCGAGGAGAACGTTAAATTGAAGCGACGGACCGATGATAAGGGGGACACGTTTGTGTCTATTTTTAACCGTAACGCCCGTTGGCGGACCTTAATTCAATTTATTAAGGCCACCTACCCGCCGTGATTTCGTGGCACGTGACGTTTCCTGGTAATTTTCGTGCGTTCATCCCGGCGACAGTGTCCGCCCCCCCTTTATCTTCCCCTAACAGCCGATATTATCACACTGTTCGGTAGAATCCTCGCCTCGGCTACTTCACATCAAGCGCAGCTTAAACAGCCGTGAAAATAGGTCACCGTTTGAACTCCTCGTTTCGACGAACCCAGAAACAGCGTTTACACTGGACCAATCCGCGAAATGAATAAACTTTCCTGCAGGCTGCTGAAAAGTTTCTCTATTAAAGAACGCGATCTTTACATACTCCATGATAATTGCGACTCTGGATACGCTGCTGGAAAAGTGAGCTGCAGTTTCGGTGAATAGCTCGCTAATTGGTTGCTAGGTTGTTAATAATTTCAGGCGTGCTGAACAAGGTTCTGGCCCTACGCGGCCCTTCGGGGCCAAGCGACGTCAGAGTGGGAGGAGTTCTCTTTGTGATAGAGCCATGTCCCACAGTACAATCATTCCTCTATCAATTCATCTGTACGATTCTCGCGCACTAAGAAGCCACATCAATGGACAGATCACACAAAAATTGAAATTACAAAATTGTCACAGACGCAAAAGCTCTATCTGCAGTAAAAGAATATTATATTTCACGGAGTGGGCGTGGCCTCGCTGCTCCAGCTGCTCCCCAGCCTGCTCTAGCTGGTCATCCACACGATTTTCACGCGTAAAGTCGAACACATAGAGTGACGAGCGTAAGTGTAAACACACTTCGTTTGTTTTATATAAAACGTGATAATACAAGATATTTTCCAATTGAATGATAAAGATTAGGTAATAAGAATTTTATGGTGAATGTGATAAACAAAACATAACAGTTTATGTTCGATAATA
>CM052311.1:14078110-14096187 GCA_028455605.1 Lasioglossum malachurum
TTTTCGATCGTAAAGTGAATAAATGTAATTTTCGCGGCGCAACGGTTTGATCATTTTCTACAACAACTTAGCAATATGTGTAGACGAGTCTATTAGCAAACCGTGGTCTCATGACGTAAACAGGATTTAAAAATCCGAAACGCAGAGTCAACTACACATATTGCTAAGTTGTTGTAGAAAATGCTCGAACCGTTGCGCCGCGAAAATTACATTTATGCAGTAACCTAATATTACAATTATTTTATGTAATCGAGATAATATCGTTACAAGCTCGGTCTTTGAATAAGGAAAAAAGTGCAAAATTGTGAAACGGTCAGGTCGAAAATGGGTTAAACAAATTTAATGTTACCGGAGAATTCACGCAAAAAATAATAAACTAGAAATTATTTACGATCCGTCACAGGCTAGCTATCGTGTTCCGTGTGCTCGATATGCATATATGGTACACTCCTCGTCAAGAAAATAGCCCAGGTGTGCTATCTTTAATTTCTCAATGAAGCATGTAAAATTTTTCGTCTCAGTAACATATAATATCAAAACATTATGAGCTCAGAATATGCGGCTTGCTGGAAATAAGTCACAATGTCGTAGATGTTTGTATACCAAAAAGAACGTACGATATTATATAAAGTTTTAAGTATGGGACGTGGAAAAAAATTAATCAAGTCTGAAGAAAAGCAAATTCTTGAACTAAAACAGCAACAGTTATCAGTAGCGAAAATATCGAAAGTAATAAAAAGAAGTGGTAAAGTAATATACAATTTCTTAAAAAATGTTGAAGATTATGGCAAAAAGAAAAGTACTGGTCGGCCGTCATCGTTATCCGATCGTGATAAGTGAAGAATTTTGCGTGTAGCTTCCAACTCGCAGTTAACAACGAAGCAAATAATGGAAAAATCTAGTGTTAGTGACAGTGTTTCAAGTGTTCGCGTCGAGTTCTACTATCCTGCAAAAATATTAAGAGGCTAAAATTGAAAAAGAAACCTGCGTTAACAACAAAACACAAAGCAGAACGTTTACGCTTTTCAAAAGAAAGAGTGCATTGGGACAAGAAGTGGAGAAAGGTACTATTTTCGGACGAAAAAAAATTTAACCTGGATGGTCCTGATGGGTTCCAATATTATTTTCATGACATAAGAAGAAAGACAATTTCAGCAATTCGACGACAAATGGGAGGAGGCACCGCAATGGTTTGGGCCGGCATCGGTTATTTCGGCAAGACAAGTATCAAGTTCATCAATGTGAAAATGAATAGTGTCGAATACATAAATTTAATCAAAGAACAAATGAATAATGATGCAGAACGCATTACTGGACCTGATTACATCTTTCAACAAGATAATGCATCTGTACACATATCAAGATTGGTCCAATCATATTTTAATGAAAATAATATATCTGTTTTGCCGTGGCCTGCACGCTGCCCGGACCTTAATGTTATTGAAAATTTCTAGGCACAACTTGTTCGCGGCGTATACGCAAATGGAAAGCAGTATCAACACGTACAAGAATTAAAAAATGCAATTGTAGTAATAGAAGTAACAATAGAAGTAATAGAAAATAAAGGGGGAAGTACCCATTATTAAATAAGTATATATGTTTGATAAGTAATTATTGTTAGTTATAAAATTTATGTTCATTATTATTTTCTTATTGAACATGTGCTATCATTTCTTTCTTAAGATAAAGTAATTTTTTTAATTACACACACTAAACCTTATAGTATTTTAAATTATTTTCAACGAACTGCATATTCTGAGCTCATAATGTTTTGATATTATACGTCGCAAACGTAAAACTTTACATGCGTCACTGAGAAATTAAAGATAGCCCAGGTGTGCTATCTTTTTGACGAGGAGTGTATGTAGTCGAACAAATAATTATTCCACTTTCCTCGAGCTCCGACAGTTCGTTTCCGACGTGTACAAATGATCGCACCTGCATTTCAGCGAAAATAATGGCACTAGAAAAATAGAAAAATTCGAGGACGAAGTAGTTTAGAACGAGTAGAATTGTTTTCAAACAAAAACGATCGGAAACCCGACTACATATCGGACTTACGCGGGGTATCGCTGTGACCGTGTTAACACCGAATAATCTGTTCAAATAAAGAAAAACCCGTTCACGGATCGCATGTTTGCGCACCGAATTAGGATTTTTGTTGGTTTCCCGCGCGGTCGATAATTCACGAACGTTATCGCAACTACGGTAGCGATAAGCCCTAAGCGTTGTTAGCCGGATCGAGGGAAATATCAGCTGCTAAAAATAACATAGCAACAAATACGATTTCTCCCCCGTTGAGAAAACTCGAGCTGTCGAGCACTTTTAAATCACAATGATCGATTTGTCCTGCGAGCGCTAATTTGCTAAACGCAACAGTTTATTCGATGTTTTCAAGTGTCTTTCCCTTTTCATAATTTTAATTAACGATGTAGTCTGCTATTTAAATGCGTGTAAAACTTCGATGGGGAACTACTCTCGCCGTTTATCTATTTGAACGGGATAAAACAAACATCTTCTTATTGTTAGCAATATATTTAATTTATTAGCTTTTTATGTTTAGATTAAGTGAAATTAAAAAATATTACCATACATTTCTTGTTTGGAGGATGATGATTAGTAGACTGCGGATCTTCATGCATTTATAGCAAAATTGAGAAGATGAAAAATTCAAGATTGTAGAAAAATTTTAAAAATTGAAGTTGTCAATATATGATCTCTCGAGAAGAAATATTGCATTCAATTTAGTTTCTATTTCTTGCAATCGACGCAGACAATTTTTATTATTTTACATAAAGATAAAGTCTAATGGTTGGGCTGCGAATTTCGTGCATTTATGATAAAAATTATTAGACCGAAATGTAAAACAGTGGAAACGTTATTGAGAAAAGAAATAAATGTGTATACACGCTATACAGGGTGTTTCGTTTACGTGATAACGGAAATACCTTATGACGCACTGAACTCACGAAAAAAATTTGTTACCAACATTGTTCGGTTTGAAGTGTACACAATCATATAGTCAAATGTTTTGAGGACTAGAATGGTGGGGAGGGGGGATTTCAAAGTCAAATTAAGCTTTTTAAATGGAATATCCTATTTTTTATACCATAGATTGATAGAGTATCAAATTCTGAGTATACAAGTGTCGAACCTCATACGTCCTAAACCTAATATGTAGTTAACGCGATATTATCCAAAGCAGAAAGAAAATTGTTTCAACAATATCTCTAATATATTTTCAAGTTAGTTTCGTACATTGGAAGTTTTCGTGTAATTACAATAACCTTTGAAGAAGGTTAGCAACGTAAAATTAGAATTGTTTTGCAAAAATAAGGTTTCCCCATCGAGCGTCCGGTTTATCTCAACCGTATTTATTTCTCCTTCTGGGGAAATGACGACGACTCGGATTCACCTGGTTTTCTCGGCCCGCTCGGCGGTCGGCCTTCATGGCCTTCCTCTCCGAGACGTATAGAGGAACCAGGCGGTCAGGAAGCTACCCTGTGTCTCCACTCGGCGGGCGGCCGGCCTTCATGGCCGTCCTTTATCCAGAGAGACGTCCAGGTGCAAACCCTGTCCTCTCCTGGGCTGCCGGGCGTCCGATAGCATTGCTTCGTACTCTCCCAAACCTATTGGCGGCCGTGGTCTTACCTCGTCCCCTCCCATAGGCGCAGCTAAAGTGAATGCTCCGCGATAACCTACCGGTATTTATATAAAATCGTTGGTAACCCTAACAACACGCGTTACTAAGGGTTTAGAAGGTTCTCGACCATGCGGTCTTCTAGAGTCTAGAGCATTCGGCCACGGCGCGTTTCTTCTGTCATCTCAGGGTGGTGCCAAGGCACCGTCCCTTGTCGCGTTACAACCTGATTTTCCTGGAAAATGGAGCCAAGATTAATTCCAACAATTACATTAGCACTATTTTGGAAGCCGTCGTAGTCCCGTGGGCACAGAACCACTACCACGGACAACCCTGGATTTTTCAGCAGGATTCTGCACCTTCTCATCGTGCTAATATTCACCCGATTTCAATCCGTTGGATTATTCTATCTGGGGGATTCCTGAGGCAAAAGCTTGTGCTAAACCTCGCAACTCACAATCAGTGGAGTCGTTGAAGCGCGATTTGAAGAAAGCGTGGAACAAAATTGACGGAAATACGCTGCGTGTCGTGATTAAATCAATTTCCGAAGCGTCTCGAGGCCTGCATAAAGGCAAATGGAGGTCATTTCGAAAAAGATTTTGTATAACATAAATTTTATGGATTTCCAATGTGTTATTATTGTTGTGTTCGCTTTAATAAATAAAAATGTGGTTGCACAGTAATTACTTAAAAGTTTGGAAGTTTCCAAACTTTTGCCGCACCCTGTAATCTATTTTGCATAAAAATAAGTACACACATATGTTGTGGAACGTCGTAGAAAATGTTGGTATTAATACGAAGTTTAAATGTGCCGGGTCGCGGAACGCCATTCGTCTCGCACGTGTAATATAAATTTAGGCGTGTTCGCGACCCCGACGATTGTTTACAAACAAACGCGGCGCAGTTGATGTGCCACGCGTGTAAGTACAACGATAGCTAGATTGCGATCGTCTCGCGATTGGCCGATCGCCAATAGAAGTTATCCTTGGGCGGCTCTCTTATACCGTGGTATCCCCGGTATATGTAGTCATTCATAGATAAGAGCACGGCCACGAGCTGCTGCGTCTGCGATCATTTTATCTTCGAGCAATCAACTTTTACTTTTTTCGTTCTCTCAAGTGAATAAGATAACAATGAAAGTAGTTATCCTTCTCCACCGTACGATCGCTCGTCGGCGTACAATTGAAGAGCATAATATTTATACTTGTTTTACTATCGCGTGAGATACGGAGCATAATGCTCGTGCGAATTCGAGAGTTAGCAAATATTAACGAACTTCTAATTGTTGCTGGATCCTAGTGCTGATTCTTAGAAAGTGTTGGATTGAACGCTGAACATTTTGAGAAAGTTGTCGACGATTTTTTCCGAAAGTCATTTACTTGATATAATTTCGAATTTAGGTGATAGATATGTAGAAAACAAGTATTGACGGTGGAGCCGTCCGCAAAGAGTGCGATTTATTAAAAGATCTCCAAGTACATAGGTACAGTCCGCGACAATACTATAAGACATCGCTTAAAACGAAATAATTATGTGTTATATGAAAGAACTTCATCGTCTTTCATACACAGAGTGTTATTAGTTACTTCTGGAGACGTCGTTTAACGCAGTGTTTTGTTAGTATTTCTAAGAATTTGGAAGTAACACCGACTTACCTTTTATTAACTGCGACAAAACTATAAGACAGGTAATGCTTTTGTAAAAAATTAACACGTACAGCTTATTTTTATCGGTTATTAGTACTTTGTGTTTCCACCTTTATTTTTTATGACACGTAACATTCTTTTTGGAATAGATTTAGACAAGTTTTTAATAGTTTTATGCTTAATTTTCTTCTATACCATTTCAACGCAGTTTTTCAATTGTTTTACAGTACTAAACTGGTTTCCTTTAGAATAATCATCCCTGGCTAGTACTCCCCAAAGGTTTCCAATGATATTTAAGTCGGAAGATCTCGTTGGCCGCGGTAAAATTACTTATTTTTTTTTTTTAAAGTAGGCCTGTACTATCTTTGCCGAATGCACAGCTGCATTGTTTTGTTGGAAAATATATTTTTGGTTGGTTATGGACTGAGCATGTTTTGACAATAACATCTATGTATTACCTGCTGTTTATTTTTGTGGAAATAAATTCAATTTCATCCATTTATTTATTTTATTTATCCATCCATTTATCGCCTTTGCAGTGTCAATTCCTCTTTTTTTAAATCGTGAAAATAATAATTTAAATTATCAGGGGGGGGGGCATCTCTAAAGTAAACCGTTTCTCGTCAGAAAAATTTACTTTCCTCCATTTCTTACGCCAATGCATGCGTTGTCCTGCAAACTCTAATCAGGCTTCTTTATGACGGTTAGTTAGCGACGGTCTTTTCAAAATTGTACGCCTTTTTAAATTATTTGAAGCCTTTATTATTCGTTGTACTATCCTGACACTTGTTTTTACGCCAGTTTCTGTCGCAATTTGTAGTGCCGTTAATGTAGAGTTCGATGCATGTCGTAAAATATTCCGTCTGTCTTGTGCAGTTGTCAACTTTGGACGGCCTCCTGGATACTTTTTACCATAATTCTCGCTATTTTTTAAATAATTATAAACTACACAACGGCTTCTTCCAAGAATTTCAGAAATTTTTGCCACCGAATGATTTCCATTTCGCAAATTATTAATAATTTTAATCTCTGTTTCATTTAATTCTTTTCCTCGTGGGATTTTGTATAAACGTAAATATTGCAAGTTGATTAATATTTTTCAAACAACAGTGCGTGGTACGACGTCCCCAGAAGTAAATAATAACACTCTGCATGAAAGACGATGAAACTCTTTCATATAATACATAATTATTTCGTTTTAAGTGATGTCCTATAGTATTGTCGCGGACTGTACATGACACACTCCGAGCGTCATTGGAAGTCTGGAAGGGTGATCGCTGGAAGAGTAAACTCTAGTGCTAGTCCTAAGGACACCTTGTTGCCTGGGTTTTTACCTGAAGGGTAGGCGTCGCTCTGTCGAGCCGCACGCCGCCCGCTCTCGACGTTCGTTATTTCGATATTCCTTACAGATATAAAAGATATTTACTTTATTAAGACATTTATTTATTTTGATTAAAGACATTTTTTTCTGACGCATTTACAAATGCGTTGCAATCGCTTGAAGCCGAAAGATCGGAAACGTTTTCGTTGCGAATATATTAGGCACAGAAATTTGAAGATTCATTCATGATATGTATGTAATAAATTCTGTAAAAAGTTGTTACTTTGCCGATTGTGTAGGAAAATAGTATATAAGCTAACTCTATACGTTAGGTAACAAGGATAACTGGTGTAGGCGTAAAGCCGTCCGTCAAGAGTGCGATTTATTAAAAGATCTCCAAGTACATGCATACAGTGGGTGTACAAAGTATTCGTACACCTTTTAAAAACTAATAACTTTTTTATAATTGTACCAAACGACCTGATTTTTTATAATCAATTAAAAGCATTGGTTTACGAAATGATATGGCAAAAAGATTTTCCAAAAATTATTAAATTACAAGATTACATGCAAACATAAAAAAGGTATTTAAAAAATTTTTTTATTTGGGCCCTCAAAGAAGATTTAAAATATATGTTTTGTATAGATCTGTGTTAGTTATATACATTCTGAAAATTTCATTGAAATCGATTAACATACACACGAGCTACAAGCGGTTAAAAATGGCGGAAATCGTAATTTTCCACGACTTTTGATCAGTTTCTGGTTGAAATCCACAGAATCGTACTTACAATATGTATGTATATAAACAACATAGATCTACAAAATATATATTTTAAATTTTCCTTAAGGACCCAAAGAAAAGTTTTAAAAAATGCCTTTTTTTTATTTTTGCATGTAACTTTGTATAATTATAAGTTTTGGAAAATCTTTTTTGCATATAATTTCGTAAACCAATGCTTCTAATTGATTATAAATAATCAGGTCGTTTGGTGCAATTATAAAAAAGTTATTAGTCTTTGAAAGGTGTACGAATACTTTGTACACCCACTGTAGGTACTTGACACTCCGAGCGTCACTGGAAGAGTGATCGCTGGAAGTCTGGAAGAGTAAATTCTAGTCCTAAGGACACTTTGTTGCCAGTGTGTTCGTTATCTGCACCCCCAAATGTGTTTTGGGTTTTTACCTGAAGGGTAGGCGTCGCTCTGTCGAGCCGCACGCTGCCCGCTCTCGACGTTCGTTATTTCGATATTCCTTACAATTGTTTTCTGAAATTCGAAGCCGCGGGAGATCGGTACGGCTGATTAAGTGGAGCTTAAGATTGTTGTCTACCGACAGAATTTCTGACAAAAGAGATCAGTTTCTCGGTTGACTAAAGAATGGGGCGTGGAATCGCGAGGTCTCGATCCTGTTGCGCAACGTCCCGCGGTCGATTCTCGATCGCGATCGAATTCTGCCAGGCGGCGCGACGCGCGGCGCAGGAAACCGATCTGCGTCGCGTCGGTTTCCCGTGGCGTCGGCCCAGCAGAAAAACCCGCTCGAGCTTTGTGTTACACGCACAAAACCGGTAAACCGATCCCACTGACTTTCAATTCATTTCTGACGCGTGCATCTTCTGTTTCACTGGACGACACGGGATCCGCTCGCACGACGACTTAAACTTAAACGATTCGCGATCCGATTCGCCAGCGGCGGGATTATACCGAAACTAGTCCCGTTCGAGTCGTGTTTCCCTCGGATTTATAGAATCGTCGTGTTAATAGGTTCTCTTGTATTTTTTGTTGCAGGAATCAGAGTTTCTGGACAAAAACACCGACTGGATCTACGAGTGGAGTTCGCGTCCGGACCAAGCGCCCCCGAAGTATGCAAACTATTCTACCAAACGAGCAAGACGGTCCCGCTTGAACGGGAATGCCTAAATGTCTCTGTTATTTATGGTCGCGGGAAGAAAACCGCACGAGACAAAGCAATGCTATTTTAAGAAGCACGTTCGACGATACAGAACGATTTCTCAGATCAAAATTACCTTCGTCGATCGTCGATGTGTTCGAAATTTCCAGCAGCTTTAAATAACCGAGATATTGTTGTATTTTGACTTCGATGCCCCGCCTTGTACATATTTGTTTAACAAACGATAACCCTTTCCTAAAATTGTTCCTTTATTTTGAGACAATATGCTTGATTTTTTCTTCTGCATATTTATCTACCGTGCGTCACTCTGTAGTCTGAAATATTCGTAATTTTGTCATCACACACAGATCCTTTGCTGTTCCAACAGTCGCCAAGTAGATCGTCCTACTTACAGCGATAACCACGTCGTAGATTATACACACACACTAGCTGTATATGTTTATAATAAATAAGCAAGGTCTCTATTTTATTTGAGGTACGATAAGCGCAATGGCAGAGTCAATACGCTTCTGTTTGACCCAGTCCAGCTAACTTGATATTTCTAACAACATTTGTATCTTTATGATAGCTGTGTACATCGTTGTAGCCTTATACATATAGAGTGAGTCAGTATTACAAACAGTAGCAAAGACAGAAGATAAATATTTCAGCTTTCCGAGATCGCGAAAAATGAACGAACACTTCGTGTTGTTGTTCCGGAATTATTGGAACAGCTGCGTAAACTGCAGAAATTCTCCGAGGTGGTCTATACCATGCTTGCTCTTAAATAATAACTTCGGCTTGGGAATTATTCCAGCAAGTTCACAATTTCCAGACTACTTTATACATAGCACGGTCTACTCTACTGCATAGTTTCCTACAAACTTCCTAGCACAGTGTGGTAAAGCACACTGTTTGGCAACTCTTCACTCTTAATTTTCCGATCTCTAGTCTACTTTAAAGTGTATGATCTATTTTTCATAGGCTTCTCCAAAATTCCTAGCACAATGCAGAGGTACAATTTTCATTCGGGTATTGCTTCCCCTGATTTATTAGCACTAGTTTTCTATAAAGGGTGTCTCAAAATGACCTGATATTTTAAATTGCGCACCATTTTTTTTTTGTGGCGAACATCGAGTACTAATCTTTGCCAACTGGAATCAGGAAGTATTGAGGTTTAGTCATGGAGAATTACACAATCGAGCAACGCATAGAAATTGTGAAAATTCACTACAAAAAGTGGTGAACATTTTACAGAGACGCACAGTGTGTACAAACGGCGAAACCGTGGTCAAAACCTCATAACTCACTTCAATCTGGACAAATTTGGACAAAAATTGGTATATGAGGGTAATCGCTGATTACGAATCTGATCTTAAAAGTTTAAAAAACAAAATGGTGAATCCAATATGGCGGACATGTATAGCAGAAATATTGGTTTTTCCTCTAAAAAATTTGTACAGTAATGCTTTTAGGTTGCTAATTATGAGTTGAAATCTATTTTCTAATATAGAATTAAAAAAAAGTTTCACATTTAAAAATTTCAGTGTACAACTTGCAAACCATGAGTTTATTTATTTACGGATGGAAACCTATAATACATAGTTAGATATAATATTACACTACAAAAAAACTAGAGAAAGTTGCGTAAACTTTTGCCACAACCCTCAATCAAAGCAGAAGAATATCGCTTATAAGAGATCTTATGTTTAAATTAAATACGCAAAAAATAAAACGCATAATATATAGTTGGATATAACATTACAATACAAAAAACAACGTAGAAAATGCGTAAATTTTTGTCACAACCATAATAACAAAAAAAATGGCGCGCAATTTATAATGTCAGGTCATTTTGAGACACCCTTTAGCACTGAAAGTGTCTCCTACACATTATAAAACCATCCCCATATTTGCACAGTTATATTTTTCCCAACTTTGTATTTCAAGGAAGCTTTGCTCAATATCGTTTTTCCATTTCAGAGATTGGAAATTTAAGCACCCTCTTGGAACAAACAAGAGGAAATCCTACAGCATCCGAACTACAAAGGTCGGCAAGTTTGGTCTGTTCTCAAAGGAGGTCCTCTACACTCTTTTTATTACAAACATTCTGTCTGTGCTGGTCGGCGCTGGCTTGGGGTAAGCATTAAATGTGGAGTTGAATGATCGAGGGCGAGAGTATTAAATGATTGAGAGTACTATACTAAAATCTGTGCCCATTTTACAGAGTTTGGCTGACCAGGCGAGGATTCGTAACGTCCAGCGTGACTATTGAGTGAAGAAGTTCGCCAGTCAGGACCGTGGACGTGTAAGGGTTGCTGCGCTTATGTTTGCTATGGGAACGGAGCGACGGGTTGGTCCAGAAACGAGTTGCGAAAGAAAGAAGACTGAAGAGCGAAGATGGTCTATCGAGCCTAAAACATTGATTAAACAAGAAAAAAATAAACAACAGTAAAACCGATAACAATCAAGAAACAGACACATCTCGAATTCCGATTAGCCTCCACCACCGGATGTTTCATATTAGCACTATTCGTCTTAACTCTTTCCTGCCCAACAAACAGAACTTAAAAGTCACGACGTGTACTTATCGGGACACACGCCGCGTTATTATCTCATAAGCCGTGTACGCAATTTGCATTTGCTTAGAATGAAAGCAGGAAAATGAAGAAGAAAAGCATTGTAGACGTATACAGAGACACGTACACGAAACATACACAAGATTAATATGATTTATTACTATAGTCTAGCGCGTTGTTGATACAACAAGGAACATGTCCATTTTATACCGTTTCTAAATGCGTTTCTATCTGCGATAGTCTATATGTAGGTATAGCTTGGATAGTATTTATCTATAATTAATTATTAATTATTACACGGAGAGGAGAACGTTAAGAGAGAGAGAGGGAGAGAGAGGACAGATATATGGAGAATGTTTATGAGAGAGGGAAAAAGCTAAAGGCAATTACTATGAAAGAGTATAACGATTGGAGGAGATTACTGAGCGAGAGAGAGAAAGAGTAGTCGTGTTGGAAAGAAAGGAATTGCGAAGAGGGACATTCGACTGCATTGAAATCGACCTTCAATGCAGGCACGAGTAGGCAAATTTTGTTCGAGTGTGATACATGTTGTATAGAGAGTCTATGGAGCTTATGGTATCTTCTTTCAACGGAGTAATAATTCAAATCTGTTCGTAATATACAAATACAATAAGACGAGAGTTTATTGGAAAGTGATTTACAATGTATGACCGCGTTCACGATTTTCTATCTTGTTCAATGATGTTTGTTTCTTTTCCTTTTCTACGAATATGGTAAAACTGCGAAGAATCGTTCCAATAGTAATTTAATTTTTTAATTTTTCGTTAGAAATTAAGAATTTGCATATTCGGACATAAACGTTTACTTGTATTGGTGTGTTTTTGATCTTACGAATGTATTAGGTGTCACCCCCGGCAAAAAGCATTCTATCAAATTGGGTCATTATTGGGGGAGCCTACATTGAAAATGAAACATAGTTTTCCATATATAGTAGACAGATAATTCAGTTAATTATATTTCAGAAAGAAAGCTAATCAAACGATTAGGGTTCTTGTTCATTATGAGATGAACGTTCTCAAGTAAAAAAGTTCTCAAGTACAGCCCCTCTGTCAATGAAAATATTTTCCACGTTTAACTATGTGGATGCCTGCAATGATCGACGTTGTATGGATCGGAAACCTTCTGCCAGGGGTGTGATAATCGACGATGCACTTGGAATATGCGACAGCGATTTTGTACGACGCGAACTATGATTTTGTATCGTCCAGTACACACAGAAGCTTCGACAAGAGACGAAATAGGGGATCGCTCGTAATTTCGACGTGAAACCTCGAGTCAATTGAACGATCCTTCCTAAGTTTGAGAGACTTTTGCCAGTTACTTGCGACGCTTACAATTCTCCCGCGAAACTCTTCGAATCGCGCTTATCTTTCGATAGCACAATGTGTGGTTGGTTTGAACTATGGTAAAGTAAACAAAAAAAAAAGAAATAAAAAAAACATACATAATAGAAAGAAACAACTCGATAGCGACCGCTATCGCTTTACTAAGATTTACCGCGGTTTTTCACTGACGACGAATATAATATCTGTACCGTGTATTCAGTGTAAGATGCTGTATATTATGAAACAGTGCGTATTCGATGTAAGTAGGAATTAGCCACGCAGGTTTTTGTATTTTCAATAATAATTCTATATATTATATCGGGTCTTTTATTTCTGGAAGCCTTGCAGCGTCAAAATTATTATAATTACAAAACTATCGATTGTAATCGATAAAATACCACTGAAGTGCAATGCGAAAGCATATATCGAATATTTTTATAGCACTCTATAGTGGAGTCTGCGTGCTTCAGGGACTTGAAAGTGTCTGTGAAATGCAAACATCAAGTGAAGAAAATCCACGGAAATGGCGCGCGAACCGGACAATCCGGGAGCAACTTCCACAAAACAGAAATAACCAAGCACCAAGAAACAATCAACCACTCTTCTGATTTCTCAAGATTTAACGAATGCAAAACAATACATAAAACCGAGAAGCTCTGCTGAACCGAGTTTAATTTCACCCGACGATTATTATTAGCATGACGGATTACGATGGTGCGGAGACTCGCGAGAAAAATATCAAGATCTTCGTCAGGGTCTTGCCTTTACAGAAACCTTGCGAATCGTGCGTGAGAATCGACACGGAGTGCAAAGTAATTAATGTTGTTCGAGTTTGAGATTTGATTGGCCTTCGTTAAATAGTTACGAAGAACCATTCATCCGAGTATCGGGTTAATTTAATTAATTATAAGGAGGGTTAATCTTGATCCTCTCTTTAGAAAATATTTGTACGATGTCTTCAAGAGATGCAACCAAACAGAGTCGCCGCGGAAAAGGAGCCGTCTTATTGGTGCTTTCGAACGGATGGGATTTTTATTAATGCCTCACAGGATGAGGTGTATCGTGTTTCTAGCCAGGACCTAGTCCCGAAGTAAATTGAAATATGATCGTTAAGATACATTAATCGCTTCCATCATCCTCGACTTTTTATCTTTAGCCAACGTAGATTTAAAATCTTCTGGCAATCCTTTTTCAAGGCTTTAACTCCATTTTCACAGGCTCTAAACCAGAGGTCTACAAACTTTTTTGTCTCGTAGACCACGTGCCAATTTTTTCTGTTTTGGGTAGACCCCCCGCCAAGTGCTACTCACTTTGATAGGTTTAACTGTAGAGTGAAAAAGTTTAAGAAAAGCACATGTTAAGTTTTATATATTTATTAATTAAAACGACACAAAAAATATGTAAATCTAGTAAAATTATAACATAAAATCGCTACACAGAAAATTATATGCTTTTAATGGGGGAGAGATGAGCCTGATACTTTAATAGCAAATTTTCAAAATTTAACTTAGTTAGGTTTCTTGTAATTAGTTCTTCTTGTAATATGACATCGGTTTCTTCAATGTCGCTGTATGGATCGATAAACCACTGTGGTATTTCCATAGTCAAAACATCCTCAAACCTAGTTTCAAAGTCTGTGTGAAGCATATTTAAATGTTGAACGCAGGTTGAAACTTTAAATATCATCCTGGCAGTTTGTCTGTGACGAATTGGAAAACTAGGAAATTTCGCGCCGTCCAATATTTTGCTTCATTAGTTTAATTCTGACAAGAAAAGCTGAAATGAGGGACTTTGTTTTTATCAAATTTAGACTGTCACCTTGTAACTGCAAGTTAACATCATTAAATTTAGTGAACAAATCTGTTAAATAAGCAATGTCTGGTTTCCACTTAATTAAATTTTCTTTTAAAATTGGATCTTTATCATCTCCGCGGGCTTTAGTCCGCGGACGTTGCCATAAATTTCGAGCGGGCCCACAGCGGGGCATAGCGGGCCAGTCGACTCGCTCGAAATTTATGGCGACGTCCGCAGACTAAAGCCCGCGGAGGACCTCGGTATAAACGCACCCTAAGGCGTGTACCCCGGGAGCTCCAGAACCCCCAACGCACACGCCCCTAGGCTACCCGGCCTCCCGTGGTACCAGTTTAGGTCGACTGATGGGACCTTTCGTAGCCGGATGCCACTTCCAGTTTGAGAGCCTACTCTCTCGGCACTGATCGGCCAGCGCATCGGGTCTGTGGAGGCGCTACGGTCCAAAGGCCCTTACAGGAATCAGCCGTCAGGATCCGGTAAACCGTATCCAGACGGCCTTTCCACCTGCAGGAATCGCCCCTGCGGAAAGTATTTAAGCTACAGTAAAGTCGTGATCTAACTTCCTGAGGGTCTCCACGATCACTGTCCCCTCGCCTACCCCTCCACTAGGGGGCATCCTCGCGAGGGGCCAAGAAATTCGAGCTGCCTCGGTCACCGAGCGCGGTACGTGTTTACATGCTGTCCTTTTTGACGTTCGGCATCCTCTACTTTCGGCGCGGTCGACGTAGTCATAAAACAATAGTTTCCCTACACGATCTCTGTCCCTGCTCGGAACAGGCAATGGGAGCTAGATCGCGACTTTACTGTAGCTATAGTACCATATATCACCGGATAGAACTCTAGTTTTGATGTCGGGTTGCATAAATTGCATATCAAAGGGAATCCTTGATTTAGTATCATTATGTGAAAGTTCCAGTTCGAAAGCGGATCTTTTTCAGGATCCTAAACGGCATAAGCTGCGTCTTGATGGGCCACGGCCAGACAGGCTCCGGGAAGAGTTTCACACTCAGCGGTCTAAGAAACAACTGGGAAGTACGATTCTGAGCGCGGAGAAGTTGCCACTGACTGCAATTAACCGAATAAACGCAGATCCACTGATCACGGTTCCTCTTCTCAGCACAGGGGCCTAGTATCAAGGATCCTATACGATCTGTTTCTGGAGAAATCGAACCGAAAGAGGGTCAGTAAGATACAGTACCAGATAAGCTTTGTCGAGTTGCGTGGGAAACATGTCAGTGACCTGCTGTTACCTGAAGCGAAGAACAGGATTCGGATAAACTATCGAGATCCGTTTAAGGTGCGTCACCTCGGGAAACAGAACGATAAAACGCGACGGTTTAATTGTTGCTCTTATAGAAGACCTCTGTAGAGACTGTGGAGAGCCAGGAGGAAGCTCTGAGGAAGATCTTCGAGGCGGAGATCAGGAGGTCCGTCGTGAAGGGACCCACTTATCCGGATTCGCATTTGGCTACTGCTGTGATTACCGTTCATGCTACCAATGCCAGCTTGGTCACTTCGGGATACACCTTCACCAAGGCTAAAGTAATTTAGACTAAGAAATTATCATTTTTAAGGTGCTTTTATACCAAAGTCCGCGGACTTAGGCCATAAATTTCGAGCGCGTTGACGGGGCCCGCTGTGCGTGGACAAAAAAAGGTCTCTGTGGGCTCCACGGCTTCACGGTACGTTTAGTTTAGGGAAACGATAGCTCCCCTCTAAGGCGGTAGGATACCTTCAGATTGTAAGTGGCAAATAATTATAGAATGTGTTACTAGAAAACTTGGGTTTGCGAAGTTTCGCTTTTTGTCCTTATACGAGCAAACACACCATGTAAAAATTTCATACGGTACACCTAGAGATCGCGGTTTTGGACGTGTACTAAAATACACGTGTACACGTGGCACGTGAACCGTGTAGTACGAATTTAAGGATCCGTTCGGCGATTGTTTTCGAACAGTCGAACGTGCCAAGCGGATCCGTGTTCGTAGATCCGTGTAGTGAACGGTTTGTGAATCCGCATTCACGGATCCGCATTCACGGATCCTTAAATTCGTACTACACGGTTCACGTGCTAAACAAAAACAGGAAATTTGAAAAATAGTAAAAACCCCATCTTTGCATTATAGAGAAATCAGAAGGCGCATATCCCACACTCTTGCAATCCTTTCTTTTTTAACGTGAAGGTAATCCGCCTTATGGATATCCTACCCCTCGCTATAAGCACCCTTGCACCCTGGAAACGTGACTATCCCCTTCAGTTCGTAGATTCTTGTACGAGAATAAAAATGGTCTGCACTGAACCATGAAGAGGAAACATTGTGGATTCTTTTGAATTGATTTTTCTGTATGATCTTTTCTAGATGCACATCGTGGAGATGGCTGGCATTGGAACACCAGGCCGGCCATTTATCCGGAAAACGGCTTCAGACATTGGTGAAGCTAACTTGACCAAATCGCAGTTGGGACAGTTCTTCTCGCAGATCCGCACTGCAGGGCCGATCCCCTACAACGCGATACGATCCAGTAATCTATTGAAGATCCTCGGGGACGATTTCCCCGTTGCATCTGTGATCCGGTGATTGATTGAAAGTTTTTTTTTATTGTAGAAAATCTCATGAGAGATTTATTTCAACATAATACAGAATTCAATATATATAAAAATTACAAACCAGAGAAGTTTTTACAGAATAAGAATATACAAATACATAAACAGTGTAGGCGTTCCAACCGCTCATACTTATACAGAGGGTGGTGGGGCACTATAAACAGAGGTCACCTGAATAACTCGTTTGCTTTTGAAGATAGAAGAAAATGCATCAGACCAAACTTACTTGATATTGAGGCGCTCGTAATCTGATGTCATTAATGTTTTTATAGGTGGAGACGTCAAGGAGATATGAAGGTCAACTTCATTTTTTTAAATGGAATGAGGTATTTTTTAATACATCAATCGATGCAGCTGGACATTCGTTATAAAAAAGTACTAACCTATGTATGTCGAAAAGTTAGTAGTTCAGGAGATGTTACAATTTAAATAATTCTAAAGCACCATTACTGTCGTACTAACAATAAGTCGTTAGACTAGTAAGTAAACGCTAACGTCTCAGTACGACAGTAATGGTGTTTTAGAGTTATTTAAGGATGTTCTGGAGGTACAATGGGAGACAAAAGTACAAGAAATTCGAAATCCATCAATATATGGGCAATGAAAGCCATTCATGAGTATATTTTGCATTAAACTTTTGCGAATACTGTACCCTCTGTAGCTATATTCAGTGGTCTACACTTGTCGCGCTTCCATGCTAGTGAGAGACAACACGATAAATTTGACGTTTTGTAACAGTTTATAATTTTTTTGCTCTGTAACTGTTTAGTGAATCCTAATAAATTTTGAATATAATTAATTACATAATTTTTACTACATATAAAAAAAAAACTGGAGTTTCTAGTTGCGTTTTTTCAAGGTTTAAATAGGGTTTGAAGTGGAATTTTGTGAATTCTCCATAAGAAGACGTGTTAAAATGCGAAAACTTAAGTTGCTAATTCTTAAACGGTGCAGTGAATCGAACCCAAACTTTGGTAATTGCATTAATTTAGTAAGAATTATATATTGTCAAATTTTCAAAAATTTTGTTGCGTTTTTATATTACCTCCAGAACATCCTTAAATTGAAATATCTCCTGAACTACTACAGTTGCGTCGATTGATGTATTAAAAAATACCTCATTCTATTAAAAAAAATGAAGTTGACCTTCATATCTATTTGACGTCTTCACCTATAAAAAAATTAATGACATCAGATTACGAGCGCCTCAATATCAAGTAAGTTTGGTCTGATGCATT
>CM052311.1:14102758-14113943 GCA_028455605.1 Lasioglossum malachurum
CTCCGCGGGCTTTAGTCCGCGGACGTTGCCATAAATTTCGAGCGGGCCCACAGCGGGGCATAGCGGGCCAGTCGACTCGCTCGAAATTTATGGCGACGTCCGCAGACTAAAGCCCGCGGAGGACCTCGGTATAAACGCACCCTAAGGCGTGTACCCCGGGAGCTCCAGAACCCCCAACGCACACGCCCCTAGGCTACCCGGCCTCCCGTGGTACCAGTTTAGGTCGACTGATGGGACCTTTCGTAGCCGGATGCCACTTCCAGTTTGAGAGCCTACTCTCTCGGCACTGATCGGCCAGCGCATCGGGTCTGTGGAGGCGCTACGGTCCAAAGGCCCTTACAGGAATCAGCCGTCAGGATCCGGTAAACCGTATCCAGACGGCCTTTCCACCTGCAGGAATCGCCCCTGCGGAAAGTATTTAAGCTACAGTAAAGTCGTGATCTAACTTCCTGAGGGTCTCCACGATCACTGTCCCCTCGCCTACCCCTCCACTAGGGGGCATCCTCGCGAGGGGCCAAGAAATTCGAGCTGCCTCGGTCACCGAGCGCGGTACGTGTTTACATGCTGTCCTTTTTGACGTTCGGCATCCTCTACTTTCGGCGCGGTCGACGTAGTCATAAAACAATAGTTTCCCTACACGATCTCTGTCCCTGCTCGGAACAGGCAATGGGAGCTAGATCGCGACTTTACTGTAGCTATAGTACCATATATCACCGGATAGAACTCTAGTTTTGATGTCGGGTTGCATAAATTGCATATCAAAGGGAATCCTTGATTTAGTATCATTATGTGAAAGTTCCAGTTCGAAAGCGGATCTTTTTCAGGATCCTAAACGGCATAAGCTGCGTCTTGATGGGCCACGGCCAGACAGGCTCCGGGAAGAGTTTCACACTCAGCGGTCTAAGAAACAACTGGGAAGTACGATTCTGAGCGCGGAGAAGTTGCCACTGACTGCAATTAACCGAATAAACGCAGATCCACTGATCACGGTTCCTCTTCTCAGCACAGGGGCCTAGTATCAAGGATCCTATACGATCTGTTTCTGGAGAAATCGAACCGAAAGAGGGTCAGTAAGATACAGTACCAGATAAGCTTTGTCGAGTTGCGTGGGAAACATGTCAGTGACCTGCTGTTACCTGAAGCGAAGAACAGGATTCGGATAAACTATCGAGATCCGTTTAAGGTGCGTCACCTCGGGAAACAGAACGATAAAACGCGACGGTTTAATTGTTGCTCTTATAGAAGACCTCTGTAGAGACTGTGGAGAGCCAGGAGGAAGCTCTGAGGAAGATCTTCGAGGCGGAGATCAGGAGGTCCGTCGTGAAGGGACCCACTTATCCGGATTCGCATTTGGCTACTGCTGTGATTACCGTTCATGCTACCAATGCCAGCTTGGTCACTTCGGGATACACCTTCACCAAGGCTAAAGTAATTTAGACTAAGAAATTATCATTTTTAAGGTGCTTTTATACCAAAGTCCGCGGACTTAGGCCATAAATTTCGAGCGCGTTGACGGGGCCCGCTGTGCGTGGACAAAAAAAGGTCTCTGTGGGCTCCACGGCTTCACGGTACGTTTAGTTTAGGGAAACGATAGCTCCCCTCTAAGGCGGTAGGATACCTTCAGATTGTAAGTGGCAAATAATTATAGAATGTGTTACTAGAAAACTTGGGTTTGCGAAGTTTCGCTTTTTGTCCTTATACGAGCAAACACACCATGTAAAAATTTCATACGGTACACCTAGAGATCGCGGTTTTGGACGTGTACTAAAATACACGTGTACACGTGGCACGTGAACCGTGTAGTACGAATTTAAGGATCCGTTCGGCGATTGTTTTCGAACAGTCGAACGTGCCAAGCGGATCCGTGTTCGTAGATCCGTGTAGTGAACGGTTTGTGAATCCGCATTCACGGATCCGCATTCACGGATCCTTAAATTCGTACTACACGGTTCACGTGCTAAACAAAAACAGGAAATTTGAAAAATAGTAAAAACCCCATCTTTGCATTATAGAGAAATCAGAAGGCGCATATCCCACACTCTTGCAATCCTTTCTTTTTTAACGTGAAGGTAATCCGCCTTATGGATATCCTACCCCTCGCTATAAGCACCCTTGCACCCTGGAAACGTGACTATCCCCTTCAGTTCGTAGATTCTTGTACGAGAATAAAAATGGTCTGCACTGAACCATGAAGAGGAAACATTGTGGATTCTTTTGAATTGATTTTTCTGTATGATCTTTTCTAGATGCACATCGTGGAGATGGCTGGCATTGGAACACCAGGCCGGCCATTTATCCGGAAAACGGCTTCAGACATTGGTGAAGCTAACTTGACCAAATCGCAGTTGGGACAGTTCTTCTCGCAGATCCGCACTGCAGGGCCGATCCCCTACAACGCGATACGATCCAGTAATCTATTGAAGATCCTCGGGGACGATTTCCCCGTTGCATCTGTGATCCGGTGATTGATTGAAAGTTTTTTTTTATTGTAGAAAATCTCATGAGAGATTTATTTCAACATAATACAGAATTCAATATATATAAAAATTACAAACCAGAGAAGTTTTTACAGAATAAGAATATACAAATACATAACCAGTGTAGGCGTTCCAACCGCTCATACTTATACAGAGGGTGGTGGGGCACTATAAACAGAGGTCACCTGAATAACTCGTTTGCTTTTGAAGATAGAAGAAAATGCATCAGACCAAACTTACTTGATATTGAGGCGCTCGTAATCTGATGTCATTAATGTTTTTATAGGTGGAGACGTCAAGGAGATATGAAGGTCAACTTCATTTTTTTAAATGGAATGAGGTATTTTTTAATACATCAATCGATGCAGCTGGACATTCGTTATAAAAAAGTACTAACCTATGTATGTCGAAAAGTTAGTAGTTCAGGAGATGTTACAATTTAAATAATTCTAAAGCACCATTACTGTCGTACTAACAATAAGTCGTTAGACTAGTAAGTAAACGCTAACGTCTCAGTACGACAGTAATGGTGTTTTAGAGTTATTTAAGGATGTTCTGGAGGTACAATGGGAGACAAAAGTACAAGAAATTCGAAATCCATCAATATATGGGCAATGAAAGCCATTCATGAGTATATTTTGCATTAAACTTTTGCGAATACTGTACCCTCTGTAGCTATATTCAGTGGTCTACACTTGTCGCGCTTCCATGCTAGTGAGAGACAACACGATAAATTTGACGTTTTGTAACAGTTTATAATTTTTTTGCTCTGTAACTGTTTAGTGAATCCTAAAAATTTTGAACATAATTAATTACATAATTTTTACTACATATAATAAAAAACTGGAGTTTCTAGTTGCGTTTTTTCAAGGTTTAAATAGGGTTTGAAGTGGAATTTTGTGAATTCTCCATAAGAAGACGCGTTAAAATGCGCAAACTTTAAGTTGCTATAATTCTTAAACGGTGCAGTGAATCGAACCCAAACTTTGGTAATTGCATTAATTTAGTAAGAATTATATCTTGTCAAATTTTCAAAAATTTTGTTGCGTTTTTATATTACCTCCAGAACATCCTTAACGCGGTACAATCCTAAGATTTTACATGTTTACTTTGGAAATAGTAGGTATGTAATATGTATACAGGATACATTGGAGTGTACATTTTCTACCTTTAAATATAGGAAACTTAAAAATATGCTAGATGTCTTATTATTTTGTCGAGGACTGTACCTTTCCGAAGCTTCGACTCTTCGACGTATCCGAAGTTTCGAAGTCTTCGAATCACATGAAGTTGTACTTATCAGTCTTATCAGTACTTATCAAACGCGCGCGCGTATTTCTTTAAAATATCCAACTTTAATCTTGTAACTGTGGTGGCGTGTTTTTCTCGAAATGTGTAGGAGCGTCCCCAAACATTCTTTACAAGGACCTCTTGAAATTTTATGTTATATCATTTTTTGGTCGCTCTACCGAGCTCTGAATGAAAGTTGCGCTGCAAACTTGACAGTAATAGAAAGCTATTAATTAGGGATGGGATCAAGTTCAATATGTACTCACGAATCCGAGTTAAGTTCAATAACCAAGTTTCATTTCATGAGTTTCGATTACTACTTAAAAGCAATAAACGTTCCAATGATTATACATGAAAAGTATTCATTGTATACAAGTAGTTATCGAACCTCGGAATGAGTATTTACAAATTTCGAAAAGATACACATAAGTACTCTTACTACGATGTTGAAAGTAATCGAAACTTTCACAAGTAGTACTCGAATTTTGGAAATCAGAACTGCATAGTAGGTTTTAAGCACTTTCTTTATTAAATTCGTAACTATTTCAGAATAATATTTCATTTACAATATACTTGGTTTTATCGTATTTGTTTTTTTACCCATGACATTTCCTGATTTTGAAAAAACTATTTCTGAAGGTACAGTAGTGGCCATTATACAAAGATAGTTACGTGTAATTTTTGATAAAATGGGGTACTTGATTGAATTTTCACGCCAAAATAATAACGGGTCTTCTTCCCGTTCTAAATATTGTGATTTTAGATAATTTTA
The DNA here is from genome assembly GCA_028455605.1 of Lasioglossum malachurum. Taxonomy (NCBI): domain Eukaryota; kingdom Metazoa; phylum Arthropoda; class Insecta; order Hymenoptera; family Halictidae; genus Lasioglossum; species Lasioglossum malachurum. Next base: position 14,107,298 of record CM052311.1, read on the forward strand.
TATAAGCTTGCAATAGAGTTGGGCATTAATGAATTAAAATTTTAATCATGATATTGATTGATTAATGTATACGATTAAAAAAAAATCGTCGAAAAATCGACGATTAATTCAATCGATTGATAAAGTTAATCGAAAAAACATAAAAGCACGTAAACAGAGATTATATTATATACAGTGTTGGGCAAATTTTATTTTAAATAATAAATAATTAAATATATAATAAATAAACGTGTGATTTTTAATTGCAAATAATAACTAAACTTTTTATTTAAATAAAAGTAATTTATATAATTACCGCAATTCACTACTAAACTAGGAGATTAATTGTTAATTGCGATTAACGACTAAACTAGGAGATTAATTGTTAATTGCGATTATAACGATTGAAGTAGAAATTTGGTCGTCAATCGTTGATTAAATTTTTGCCCAACTCTGGCTTGCAAGAATACGGAAATTCGTAACGATATTCATAAAAATTTCGAAAATTTCGAAACTCTCCGACCAAGATTCGAGTATACTTGCAAGTATTATTTAAGTTTACCACAGTACTTGTAAAGGTTTCGAAACTGTCTGGCAAAGGTTCGAGTATACTTGGGTGGGAGTACTATTTTTTTTTCGAAGTACTTATAGAGAGTTCGAATTCCATCAATCAAGGTTCGAACTTGTTTGCGAGGTACTTGATCCCATCCCTACTGTTAAACAAGTTTTAGCGGATCGTTGTAACAATTTTTAGCTGCCCCCTTCCAAGGCACTCTTGAAATTTTTGGTCGATCTACTTCACAGCAATATAAAGTGCATCGTTAGGTATCTCTTCAACAATCTAGTTAGGTATTTATTCCTCGTAGTAAAGAGGAAGCTTCAATCTTCAAAGAGTTTTGCTGAAGCATCCTAATTGCATCTTTACGTAGACCGTGCAGCAGCCTACAGCGGTTCAAAATGGCGGCGCATTATCTCGAAAGAACGAATTAAATCGGCATCGACCGATAAACGATTCCTCGTCTAGATGCAATCGGAATTGAAAAATTCCGTACGCCCCGAAGCAGAAAATTTACGTTCGATTCGCAAAACGTCTCGAGACTCGCGAGCCGATATAAGAGTTGTCGGTAGAAGCCGCGGGCGTTATAACTTCGGCAGTTGTTACTTATAAATTACCATCACGGCAGTTATAACTCATAGAGAGTGGTACGACGCCTTTATAACTTATATCCCAGTCGTATAAGTTATAAACGCGGTGCATGTAATTTATATGTTACGGCTGCCGATGTTATAAAGTGCCTCGGCGAGCCAACAAACGGCATTATTTAATACAAGATTCATTTTCACCCGACAATACCTCGAACGCGTCCTCTCCTCTCTTCATCGACGTTGGTCCTCGTCGATGGACACCCGCCTGATTTCGCATGCACGACAAAAATAACCTCGCGCAATTTATTCGCCACGGGCATGCGAAAATAAATTATTCAACCCTCTCGATGGACGTGCCCGAGAGAACGCCGGCTTAATTAATTTATTTAATGCTGATTTAATGCTGATCGCTACTGAATTATCAAATCGGGGACGATTGTACCCTCTGTTGCGTTCAACATCGCTACGCTGCATCGACGTAGTTTAGTTTAAATAACCGTTTGTTTAAAATTCGATGGGACTGCACCGATGAAATTCGAAACATCATATACAGGGTGTGTCCGTTAAGTTATGTCGCCATTTTTTAGGCATTTCCGGTAGTGTAATTAAAAAATGTTTTAGACAAAGGTTTCTCAGTACTTGATGAGCTACATGTTCGCATATTCTTAAATCTGAAAAAATGCTTTTTACGTAAAAAACTAAAGGTCACCTTGACCTTTTTAAATGGCACCATATGTTTTGGACGTCATAGGATTATTGCTGATGTCGAGACGAATTCAACAGTGTATTATACTATGACCTTGGGATATTTCTGTAAAAATTGTTCCGTCATGTTATCCATTTTACCATGCTTTGGAGTATTCCATACAAAATAAACAATACAAACTTTAATTGTGCCAAATAACATAACAACATTACAACATTAAACTGAGACCCTTTCTTTAATGAAAAATAATAGTACGTATCTAGGCAACGTGTAGGCGAAAAACATCTTCAAGGTTAATGTAAAATAATAAAAACCCGCACATGAAGCGATATCTCGATACTGGTCGCAATCTTCATTCACCATGACGCCTGCCGTACGGCAGTGTCGTACGCTGGTACATTGACGTATATCTACATACAGTGAGGGACGAAAGTATTCGTACACCCTTTAAAACATAATAACTTTTTTATAATTGTACCAAACGACCTGATTTTTTATAATCAATTAGAAGCATTGGTTTACGAAATGATATGCTAACAAGATTTTCCAAAAATTATAATTTACAAGGTTACATGCAAAAATAAAAAAGGCATTTTTTAAAACTTTTTTATTTGGGCCTTTAATGGAAATTTAAAATATATCTTTTGTAGATCTATGTTAGTTATACACATGCTGAAAATTTCATCGAAATCCATTAACATACACACGAGCAACAAGCGGTTAAAAATGTAGTTTTATACGATTTTTGATCAGTTTCTGCTTAAAATCCGCAGACAATCCACAATTAGTAGTTTTTCAGATAATTGAAATCACCGATGTCTTTGATTGTAAATTTCTCTGTATTTATTGACAATAATTAACAAAACTCTGTATTTATTCTTCATATTATTCACATTTTTATTATTCATATAATTCACATTTTCAACATATAGTACTTATATTAGATTTTTCCAAGAAACGACGCTACAGGCGAGAAGGCAGGGAATGCAATAACGACAGGAATTAAATGATCTGATATGAATATAATTATAAAAAATCACGTCCTCCTCGTCACTAGAAATCTTTGTTTGCTTTTCGTAACTGACGTGAAATTTACTCTAGTCTTCGTGTATAGACGATTGCGGCATCGTACGCTAATCATAATGACGACTGCATTTAGCGACGATTACGCGACGATGTCGCTTCGTGGACAGACGTAAATTCTTTTACATCGGTCGCAGCACTGAAGCGTACAGGCAATCGGTATTTTGTCGCGTACGCGTTTCTGACGCGACGCATCGTGGACGCAAGAGGGCCTTATTGTTTCAGAAGACTTATCGAAGAATCGTTGGATTCAGTAGGATTTTCTGTGCTCGTTTTTCTCGAGAAAAGTGGCGTTCATTTGTCGAGCACAACGTTGACCAGCGAGCAATTGGAATTCCGCGGGGAACAGCAGAGTCAACATTAATTCCAGTGTTAGCCTGTGGTCCCGGGGTAATTACCGTCATCACTGGCGCAACGATAATGGAAGGAAACACCGGGACGCCAGATCTCGCGTTGTAAAACGCCGATTGAATATCGACGAACGTTTTTCACGGGCGCTGGTAACGAGATTTGCTTTTTCACCTGGCGAGACCGGTCACGGTGACGGTAAATTGACCGATAATGTTGCTTGGCACTGATTGCCGGATAGCAATGATGGATGCACGAGGGGCGCCCCTCGGCATGGTCTGTCCTTTACCCGTGTACGCCAAGGTCGCTAACCCTACCGGGCCCTCGGGTACTCTTTGGCGCCACACTCTCTTCGTACTTTTAGCCCGACACTGTGTTGTGTTGTTGCAGCCGTCGCGCGCGTCGTCCCGGACGAAACATCGCGTCGCTGTTTGCCCTCACAGTCAAACGAAGCGCCTATTTTCTTGGACGTCTGCCAACATTTTTAACCCTCGAATTTTCTACTGTCCGCTCCACTAGACCTTTGTCAACCCCTCGCCGACGAATTTCGAGTCTCGAGTCTTATTTATGCATTCATGACAACTACGAGTGGGTGTGATCTCAAACAGTATAACATTAGAATAATCGAAAAATACTGTTACGTAATTTCCAGTCGAATGAACATGTTAAGGAAGAAAGTAAATTTCTATTTCATTCCAGTTTGTTGTAAACCGAGTAGAAAATGTTTATTTTTCGGAATGATCCGCTGCATAATTTCAGGAACGTTTAAAACACAGGCCTGGCCAACCCAAATGGTTTCACGAGCCACTTTGATGACGCGTAACGTTACAGCGGGCCGCACTTTCGGTAAACATGCTTGTCAAATATGTAATACAAATACAAAATCAATAAAACTGTACTGTTATACTATGATTCAATATGATTAACTATCGAGTCTCTCTTAATTAATGACACATTCGTTTATCCTTTCTTTCACTTAACTTTTGTAAATCTATATTTACTACATGTTCGACGTTGCACATCTTAGCTGGTTTTCTAAATTGGCATGAGTTAATGAAGCACGTGATGAACTCATTGTAAATTTCATCTTTGAAAAAAATGTTTCCCCTCGTTGTGTTCGTTGTGCAAAATATCTTAAGTTGGAATATCTCTCGGATGTAATATAAGTATTGTAAAAATTAATTTTTGATGTGGACGCAAAAATTTGTTTCATTTCATTGTTGCACTGTAACTCAATTATATCAAAGATATCAAATATAGAACTGGAGTTCGTAGTCGCGCTTGCGCATTATAACAATGATACATGCGAATTTTCATTTATTTAATATTTCTTGACCGAAAAATGAATGAAAAATGTAAAATCGCCCGGCGGGCCGCACAATTTAACGGGCCGCGCGTTGGCCAGGCCTGGTTTAAAACATTCTTGGAATTCATGCAATATCTAATAAACTTCGATTCAATCTTTTAACGGTTTCGAAAAGTGTAAGAATTGGCTGCTATTATTAACGAAAGCGGATTGCTCTAAGTAAAACGTTCATTCTAACATGAAAATTGGATGCAGCGGTATTTCATGGTTCCCCGTAAGAATTAGCGCGAGATATCGTTCTATACTCGAAATGATCTCTTTACACGATTTCTCCAGTCTCATGTTTCCAGAAACACGACTGGAAACCTTAACAAAATAAATCGGTGTCAATCAACAGCCGGAAGGTGTATGTCTTCGGTCCTTGATCTCGTTCCCTTTTAAGAGCCGCGAATAAAATCTCTGCTCGCTTCTTTTTTCGTTTCTTTCTCTTCTTCTTATTATCGCTAATATCACTGGTCGCACATCGGTGTTCCACTGAAACCATCATGGAATGCGAACCGCTCCGATTTCAACCGCAATTCGACCGGACAAAAATTCTTAACATTGCTAAAACCGGCCGATGAGGTTATCGAATCATCCGCTTGCTATCAGCCTGTAATTACCAGACGCAATTACATAAACCACTTTTTTATCTACGTTAATTAGCCACACGCGCGTTTCAACGTCTGGCTGTAATCGTAGATTACGCTCCGTTTCTGCACGCTAATCGAACGATCGTTTTCGATCGTGATCCGCTTTTAATATTTTCAGACGATTTTCCTATCCCGCTATCATAAAATTTGCATTCGTTCGCGTGTATAATTAGAGGATCCTTAACGCGCGAGAAGAGGGAGTAACATTTCCGTTTTCAATTTTCACAGGTGAACGTTATCAAATTTGTAACGCAATTTATAAACAGACCTGTCATAATATGCCATCTCCTTGAGAAGTTGAAAAATTTTCCACAAAAACACATTCGAGAATTAAAACGAAATATACATATGTTCTTCGAACATCCATAATCGGTGCAACCAACTATAAAATAAGGTCGTAGGGAGCAAGGATGAATTATGGCATATGATTTTGTCATCTATAAATGATTTTCTATTTTCATTTAAAAAAGAGCAGTAAAGTGTCCCAGTTCCCAGAATCGCCCTATTCATAGAGGAACATCTTGTTTTCCACCAGTGAAAATCCTTAACAACATTTCTGTAAGAATTTTTAGTACATACTGCCAGAAATTAATTGGTAATTATTTATTCCCTGTAAAAGTATCGAATATTCACTACAGCGGCGAAATGATTCGTGCCGCTTTCCCCATAAGAGGCAATGCTAATTCCGGCACGAATTATTTGCTCTTGCTAAACGTCCGTACAGCGCCATTTCGTGCAGCGACAAAACGCTCAAACTGTTAGCCAAATTTTGTTCCGAATCTACCGCTAGATAGCGCTGTTACCGACAGGTTCTCTGTCGGTAATATTTAGCCAATAGTTTGAGCGTTTTGCCGCTGCATGAAATGGCGCTGTACGGACGTTTAGGAAGAGCAAATAATTCGTGCCGGAATTAACATTGCGTCTTATGGGAAAAACGGCACGAATCATTTGCTGCTGTAATGAATATCCAATATTTTTCATCTGGCATGAATAAATTATCTTTATTTGTACAATACAGACACAGAGGATTCTCCAGTATTTCGCCAGATTCTCTGGCGACACTGCTCGCGATGCGTGATCACATGATTACCGAGAACCACCGTGAATCGCTCGCATTACCTCGACGACGAGATTCGTTCTATCGTTCACACGCTTCACACGCAGTGTTACCAGATGAGGGGAAATCAACGATATACAGTAATTTTGCGATCGAAGTCCTGGGTCGGCTGTACGATCGAAGTACAGTGCCTACCCACTCCACTGCCTGTCAACGCCGAGTCGCTCCGCAGGGCGGCGACGATTGATGTCGGCTCGGGTATATCGGTGTGAACACCACACATTGACTCGAGTGAACCGAATTTTCAAACTTCTTAATTTTCATTATTT
>CM052311.1:14114043-14194357 GCA_028455605.1 Lasioglossum malachurum
ATCTGGAAAACTAAAATCGAGCGGCGGTAACATGTATAGGAAAAAGTTGTTCAGAAATGGGGGTTCCCATTTAAATTCCCATTTAAATCGAGTTTGGTATCATTGGATGTCCCCCTCCGCGACGAACAACTTTCATTACCCACTTGTTTTGATCCGATGCATAGTTCTCGAGATACTTCAATGTCTTCAGATAAAATGACCACCCTGTATGGTAATTGGTCCGGGAATCAATCGTCGACCCGATACAACAAAGGTTGAACGGTAGCTGCATACGAGGCGACGTCGCGTTGCGTCGTCGTCGTCGTCGTCGTCGTGTGTGCAACCGGTCCGTTCGAAAGGAATCAAAGGAAAATGAACAAATAAAGATGAAGAAAAAAGAGGAAGTAACCGGGACCTCGGCAGGCTCTCCCCGCAACACCTGCTGGCCGTGTCGTAACTTGTCTGACATCCTCATTGCCGAAAACAGAAGCTACTTGTGCCCGGATCAGGCCCGGTATACCGGTATCTCATAACGGCCTGCGTCCGCGAAAACGGTCTTTTAAATTGCACGCTCGCTTTATATCGACGCCTTATTAACACTGGAATAACTTCGCCCTTTCGAGGACGCCAAATTTTATTTGAACAACTGCCGTTCATATAATAGATGAAAACAGTTGTAAATGCTGCAAATAACTTCGAATTTTCAGTGATTCTTGAGAAATTGGAGCAGGCAATGACCTTGGCATACGTTGCGAAGAACACTCTCCTGAGAAATCGAAATAATTACTATATTTCCGTGGTTGCAAGGAAAAATGCCGCACGTGACAATTTCAACAAATTTGAGTTCATGCATTAATCGAGCTGCAGAGTGTAAGGATCTACGTATTTATCCGAAAAATTGATTTACTCAACCGATGTCCTGTGTCAAAGCATTGGCGATCAAAACTTTAAACGCCAATATCTTCCTGACAACCACAGAATTAACACTGGAGCTGTTGAAACGATCGGTAAAACTATCATTGAAATCGTTGAAGGTCAAGGTAATCGAAGGTCAAAGTTATCGAAAAGGTTAAAAGAAAATGCAGATGATAAGAAATATTTATCAGTCACAGAGGCTGAAGCATCGGATACAGATAAAGTCAACAGACTCGAGATCTTTAACAATTTCATAAAGTTCTACTGGATTCCGTCTCATATCGGGATAGATGGAAATGAAAAAGCTGATCTTTTAGCTAAAGAAGCTTCATTCTATAGTGGTCATTGTATTCCTAGTACTCCTTTCACTGATTGCTTTGAGTCATTTAGTAAAAATATGTTTGAAAATACTCTCTCTTTTGTAAAAAGTGAAGGTCTTGTTAAAGGCAAAACTTAATTCCAGAAATTTTTTAGTGAAAATCGTCTTCCATAATAATTCCAGAATAATTATTAGACAGCGGATGTTTATGCAAATGCATACTTTTATCGAAAAAAGATAGAAAGAGCTGAGGCCTAAACAGAAATTTGTTTTGTCATTGGAGGATTTTAAAAATATAATTTTTATTTTGCATATTGCATATGTTTTGCATAAGTGCATATTTCTTGCATAAATGTTGCATAAATATTCGACTATTTAATGCTACGCCAGAATAAATAAGATGGATGTGCCTAAAAGATTGAGCAGCTACGATCCCCAACGTGCTCTAATTTCGAGTTGTTAAGTACTGTATTGAAACTCAATGAGAGACAAAACAAGGACGATGGTATGATGTGTAAACAAACGGAGCACGCCGCAGTTAATCTCCATTGATCAAGTAAATCATGAGCTATTACGATTATGAGGCCATGAAGAAATTGGAAACAATAGGATTACCTCTAACGGAATGTATACATTTGGTAACTACGGTTACAGAAAATTTAAAAATTATACCCGGTGATTATGGAGGAAAGGTTACACATAAAATGGGATCTGTATTAAAACGAAATGTACACTTCAATGTATTATATTAAAAATAAGCAAGATTTTTTTAAGGGTGAACACGTTGAAGGATCACAAGAGGTTCTGGCACATCATTGGGATAACTTTAAATATGCCCCCCAAACATCATGTGATGTAGAACGCGGTAAAAGATTACCACGTTTTTATTTTTCGGCTTATAAATTAATTTTAACAGACAAGAGGCATCAATTTACAATCGACAGTATAGAAAAAATTATTGTTGTATATTGTAATTTAAATTACAATAAATCAAACAATAAAATAATTACTATTTTACAGATCTCTGTACATACATTCCCTATACACATATTTCGCATATACCTTGCATACATCTTGCATATATTTTTCATATTTCGACATATTATAAATGCATAAAGATCCGCAGTCTAATAATTACACTGTTTAGTTATATGTAAAATGCTATTGTATTTACAGTCTTATTTTCTGAAAAAATGTTCCACTGTTTCTTTTTTGTTGTAATCTATGTATGGTAAACTTTGTGTTCTCTGTCATGTTGAAATAAATCTCACATATATGAGATTTTCTATAATAAAAAAAAAAAAAAAGACTCTCGAGATCTCGCAGTCGTTGCCATCTCGTTGTAACCGTGCTCGGCGCCGCGCCGGCCGGTTATTGAAACGAATCGGCATAACGCCTCGTTCGGGGCAAACTTTATTTAGGTTTCCTCGTATAATACGATCTTAGCAAGCACGACGCCGCTCCCGGGGATTAAGCCGACCCGGCCCCGACGGCCTAAGCCCCGTGGAATTCGGTATTTATGCCGTTCCGTCAATAGCCCCGGGAATTTCGCCATATTGTCGCGGCCGCGGCCGGCTCGCTGCCTACATGCTGTGTCAAAGGGAAAACAAGCTAATTTAACCCCCCCCCTCTCTCCCACACCGCACATGATTTTTCTCTCGGCCAAGCAATTTTAGTCGACAGCGAAACTACGTTTTAACGCGTCGACTGCCGTGCCAGCGACCTCAAAAATTCCTTCAATGAAATTAAGAGAGTACCGAGTATCCGAAGAGAGATCCTAAGCGAGATGTTTCGTTAAAGATTATTTTGGTAACATTTATGTTAAGGTCGAGGGCATCGGTTGCCGGCTATTTTCAATCATAACCGAATATTACAATCTAGTCGCAAAGTGTTGTGCAGGTTCTGAGAAATCAGCGAAAAATGTTCAAATTATGAAACAAAATTTTCATTTGTAGAACTTTGAAAGTATCCTAGGAGGCTCCTCGAGTCATTACAAAGATACACTCCCGGACAAAAAGATAGCACATCGTCTATTTTTTTTCATTTGTTAGAATAAACTGAAGAAAACGAGTATTTTAATATGTCAACATATTCTGACACGCCTCTATGTATAATGTACTGAATATCATCGACAATATTTACTTCAACAGAATTCTGGACATGAAAACATAAATATTGTGGTTCGCAAGTGGGAAGAACCCAATTCTAAGATGACTGCGGCAAATTGCTCAAAGTGTTGGTGTAGACGCTAATATAAGGAATGTGAGACGTGTTTTACAAAAATGCAAATACATACAACGAAGAAAATTAAAGAAAAAGCCTTGGTGAACTGAGCAACATAAGAACAATCGGTTTATAGAGATATTTTGCAAGACTGTGTAAAAATAAAACCCTGGTTGTAATGTTAAATAAATAAATATTACGTTAATTTTAACGTGCGCTATCTTTTTGTCCCGGAGTGTATCCTGAAGCGGAAAACCCTCGTTAAGCCTCTACACTTGCAGGTCGAATAGTTAGTATCGATGCAAACATCAAAATAGTTTATCTGGTGCGTCGTCATTTATCGCATAGTCCTGGGAAACTTGTCGGATTTCGCGTCGCCTGTTTAAGAAATGCGGGACTAAAAAATGATGCAGGGTCCTGCGGGATTGCAATTCCTACATTCGACCTACAAGTGTAGAGGCTGAACGAGCTTTACCGCTGCGGAATATATTTGTATAATGACTTGCGGAGCAACGTAGCAGATGCAGCAATAGAAAAAGCAATAGTCATTGGTTTTTACGATCGTATCACCTATTCAAGAACTGCGGGATCGAAAAATGACGCGGGTTTGCGGGATTGCAAGCCCGAGCAGGGGGCCAGGGTCGGTTCGGGATCCCGAAGTCGATCCGTGATGCACCGAGGCGATGGCGCAAGGCCGCGGGAAGAAGCTGGCCGAGGTGGATGGTGTGCTCCCAGTTCCCGAGGGCCTCAAGGTCAACGATAGTATCGAGAGCCAACGGCGGAGAACCGGCGGGGTCTGGCTCGGCTGTTCGTTGCATAATTGCGTCACGTTGTCCGGGAATCAGTGCTCTGGACGTGCACACCGACGGTTTTGCAAAAACTCACCGGCAAACTGGATTCCATCGCGAGACACGAGAGGCGTACGCGAGAACGTGCGAGCGAGCAAAGCAGAGCAGAGCAGAGCAGAGCAGAGCAAAGAACGTGTGGAGGGCGAAACTGCACGCGCGCCACTCTACGCTTATTTATACGCTCGCGAGAGACCACGCGCGTTTATTTCGCGCGTGCATATCCACGGTTTCTGCGGTCGTCCTTGCGTACGGTTTGAAAACTCTGTCCCTTCCTCTCATTTTTCCCTTTGTCTTTTTCGCTTGTAACGCGTTCTACCGACCCGTACCCTGCGCTATTCCCCCTTTCGGATTCGATCCTCTTCTCTTTCTATTTACTAGAGAGCAGCGAGGAGAGGAAGGGAGTTGTTCGTATCGCGTGTCGTTGAAATTGTACAGGACGGCGCACGATTCAACCCCTGCTGGATTCTGGTGCTTAGTATTTTATAAATCTTGATTATTCGCCAATCCGCAGCTCATCCTCAACAAAATATCGGTCCAGGAATTCTTGGATGCTGCTGAGGGTTGACGAGTAAGAGGTTCAAAGGGAAGGTCAACAGCTTGGTTCGGGACTGGAGACAGTAAGGAATTTTTGGACCATCTTCAACTAAATCTTAAACGTAGTGTGCCAACATTGTTGCGCATATAATTGTCCTCACAATATTTTCGTCAGCGAGGTAATGATTTTGCGAAAGTTGTTCAAAGTTCTTTCGCGAATGTTCAAACGGAAACGGACAGTCCAACTGAAGCGAAGCAGAGAACGTACGCTGTCTTGGAACAATACATCGGCAGAAGACACATGTAAAGTTGGTGGGCGAGCAGATTGAACATTGTAGAACGATGCGCGCGAATCCATTACGTATTTCCGTTTTGCTCCAGTTCCGTACCGGTTAAACGTACGCGTAAACGAAACGTTCTTTGGTGCTTTCCGGCATATAAATTTAGGTAGACCCAGCAGGAAATCTTCCGGCGATAAAGACAGAGCGAGATACGCAACAATGTTAGATCGTTGCCCCTCTCTTGTTGAACCTGGGCATTTCCCCGTCTATTTAAGAAACCGTCTTCTGTGTAACATGGTCTCCACGAAGCTGTACAATATCGGAACAGATGTAGATCACCGTAGATAATGACTGCAACCGTAGAGCATCACATTTGCATGGTACTGTAGTACTTCGCTTACACACGGATAGTTGCTCCCCTTGTCCCGTTTATATGCTTTTCTGGCCGTAAATTTAGGTAGAGACATGAAACCTTCCACTTTATAGCGGAAGTGGCTATAACGAAGTAGAAGACAGGCTAATTAATGACAATGTTGCAGAAGCCTACTCTCGCTGACCACGCATACTCCCGTAACGCGGCCCGTACCAACCGTCTCCATAAAATTTTCTTCTATGTAAATCCGCTGACGTGTAGGCATCCAGCCACAAAAACTTCCCCATTACCGAGCGCAGAAATGCGCAACACAGTCGAACCAGATCCCACGTGTCACTGATTCTGAGTGCTGCTGTAGAGCTTTCTTCACCGGGGATGGTCACTCATTGTATTTTTCATATTTCTCATCTTTTTATCGTCTTTCGAATGTGCACTGTCAGAAGCTTTATTAAGGTACAAGTAAACCAAAAATTTCGGAGAACTTATGCATACAGTGGGCAACAAAAGTAAGTTAATACTCATATTTTGAACAATGAAATCACGATAACACAGTAATATTTATTCACTTATAAAAATAAACGAGTTGATTACATATTTAATGGTAATATCGAGAACAAAATTTATCACAGTGATCTGAAGATTTATCAGGATATTGCTCTTTCTATACTAAATATAGAAAATTTGGCGTGACAAAAGTAAGTTAAAGTATCGTTTAATAACACTGCCCAACACACCTTTGTTCCACAATTACATTATGATGGTGGTTCTTATAGAGTTTTATGCGCTGATTCCGAGTCTGCCCCTAATTTTTCTCCTAGACGAACAGTTTTTGAGAAACAAATATTGTGATGTTATTATACAAGATATTGAATTTAAACATGTTTAAACAATCATTAAAGACGGAGAGACAGCAGTTTTGCACCAACTTTTGAGGATATTTTTGAATTTATCTCAAAAAATAAGGGTGCAGAGGAAAATCGAACTATACCACGCGATAGAGCAGACTTTTATCTCGAAAAATCACCCTTTGAAGTTTGCAACTTCGATGTTTTTTCCCGAACTAGAAAGCAAAATAGCTTCGCCCGGCATGAGTTGGCCAATTTATGTTGAGATCGAGCTAGTGGTGAGCGCCACGTGCGGCAACTTATGCCGGGCGAAGATATTTTGCTTTCTGGTTCGGGAAAAAACATCGAGTTTATGTTTATGTTTATTATAGTTAAAAACATAATGTAATTGTGGAACAAAGGTGTTGGGCAGTGTTATTAAACGATACTTTAACTTACTTTTGTCACACCTTTTATATATTTAGTATAGAGAGATCAATATCTTGATAAATCTTCAGATCACTGTGATAATCGCGATAAATTTTGTTCTCAATATTACCATTAAATGTGTAATCAACTTGTTTCATTATTCTGTCTCAGTATTCATTATTGATTTCATTATTTTCATTATTTTCATTATATAGAATAAAAATATTCAGATAAAAATATCAATGGGAAACACAATTATCGTAGGGACCATCGCTTTTGCATTGCCCTGAGTACAAAAATCGTTTTTTTCACCATTATCTTTGTGCACGTTCGTTCATTTATTACCATAACTGGTACGCAAGGTTCGGATTCATTGAACAATCTGCTAAGTCTGTTGTTCATTATTTTTGAAACGTTCTGTAGCACACCACTGCCACAGCCGTCCAAAGTACTTCTCGTCACGCGTGTGTGCTTTTCCGCACGCAAACACACTGGCCACCTCTCGAATGCGTTTTTCTCGGTAATTAGCGGAAGAGGAGCCGACAACAAAGTAACAACAACGTTAAGTGCGAGACAACATTTTTGCGGGACGCTGCCGCGCTGTTCGCGAGATACTCCGTCCATGTGCCGACACAAGAGCATTGAAATAACGGACGTCTCTGCCATAACATCTTCGAAAAGACCGGTCTCTTTGTATTTTCTTACTACACAGCTTCTGCTTGAAAAATCCTCGAGTATAACAGACCCATCTGAGAAATTGACAATAATGCTAGTCTTAGTCAGCTTTAAACATTTTCTTTCCGGAGAGGAGACAGCTTCTTTAGAAAACCAATCTCAAGATGTCTGAAACTCTGCAAATCTAGGTTCTAAACTGATAAGTGAATGATTTTGAAATTCCAAGAGGGCTGGTATACTTTATAGTAAGCAGTTAAAGTTATCAAAATCAACTTTGGTCTCTAAAAAGTAGGTTCGAAAATATGTTTCAAAAAGATGGATACATCCGTATTTGAATAGATATGGCGATGGCTGCGAATTGCTGGTTTATGACAGATTTTAGGATGTTTTCATTGAACGAACTAGTAATGTTTAGAAGTAAATTAAGATTGGAAATGGTAAATAATTCTAATGAAACGACAACAAAATCAGGAACAACTAATACAAAAGAAATAATGAAGCGACAAGATCAGGAACGACTAATACAAAAAGAATCATAGAGAAAAGTTTTAATTTCAAAAATAATGAACGATCAAAATACTACATATACGTCATGTGTTTGGGTGTACCCTACATACTGTGAGTTAAGCCTTTCGAAAATTTCGTTATTTTTGCGGTAGGACGCACCTTCCCCGAGATAAAGCCATTTTTTATTTTTCTCCGTTTATTCTCCGTTTAAATTTTCGCGCCACTCGACTTTCGATTTCCGCAACATCGCTCCGTAACATCGACTTCCGTAACATCAGAAAATCGTAACCCTCAGTAAAGAAGTTTCACTACAAAAACAGAAAAACTTAGTATATTGAATGAAGTTGGTACAGAGTATACTGACACAGCGTTGGAGTATCAATTGGAAAAAGCTTGAATGGAAACTATTGCATTGCCATTTCGGTTCCAAGCTTCCAGGCGATCACGAGGAGATCCGTTTCTACGAGGCGTTATCCTAGTTTCTGGGATCATGGTCGCCGGTAAAGCAACGATCGATTTTTCAGAGTCGATCCAGGGTTTGGTCGGGTCGACCGGCTAGGCGAGCAAGTTTATGTGGATCATCGGACGGAATCGAAGCGTGATTTTATTGGCGACCGCGCCGCGTCGCGTGACATCGTCCGTCCGAGCTCGATTTGCGCTCTTTCCAGAGGATACGGATGTTTTGTTCGGTAATTTAATTACCGAGATTTCTTTTCCCTCGGCGAACCGGCTCCCGCGGACACTCGCAAAAAATATGGTAATTACTGTTGACGATTCTGCGGCTACGAATCGCATACACTACCCGCCATAAGTTATTTTGCAACGCTCACGCCTTTGCGTTTCCGATCGAGCCTCCCTCGTTCATCAAACTACAACGCGAAAAATGTTGAAAAATTCGCAGGTTTCAATCTAATAATAATGATTGAAACTAGGATTTGAATTTAGATTTAAATATGTGCCCATAATTCACCCCGAAGCGTGACGGATCGGACTCATTCGCTGTCCAGCAGTGGTGTACGCGGTGTGTTGTCTAAAGAAGAGTTTTCACCTCAAGAATTACAAGACAATACTTCTGTCATAAGTAGACTGCGGATTTTATACATTTTACCACTTTCTTGTCTATCTGTCTGTTTGTCTGTTCGGTACAAGTTTTGCAATTGATTTTCATCTAACTTCCCGATGAGCTAGAGACTTGAAATTTTAAACATAGTTCAGAACTGGATGACAATGCAATATTTAAACAAAATTTTTTTAAAAAGCCTATGTGTTTAGGAGATATATAAATTATTAATAAATTTAACCGATGCACCCTCCCCCGCGCGTTACATCATCACGTTCAGCGTCCCCACTCTACTACGTGTTCCCTCTCTGACTCATCCCCACTCCACTGACCCGCTTCGCACCGTTGGAGCTCAGTGTGCGTTCAAGCTTCGTGCGGTGTATACATAGTTACTACGTGTTATTATACTACAATAATGTTTGTTTACCAAGCGAAACAACAGTTACACCGAGATTCTCCGTCGAACCATTATCTCTGACAATTTACCACGGCGTTTCGATATGACGCGGTCACAATTCCGCCAGAAATTTACTACATGTCTCTGTTATAATCTGATAAAAATGTTTATGCATGCAAGAAAAAGGAGAGGAAGCCTTTTGATGGTGGGGCGCAACTGTGATATAGGTAATACAATATCGAGTGTCAGAAATAATGTCTACAAAAAAGAAGCAGTTCGTTAATGATGATTTTCACAGGGAAGCCGCCAAATCATCGGGTATGCCATTGAATATTTTTACTACGTTTTTATTAGCTTGCTTTCTTGTCGGTCTGTCTGTCTGTTCGGTACAAATTTTGCGTGGGGCGCAAGATAATAGTAAGGAGTATAGAGAGTAACTGCCGTTGAGAAAGCTCGCACAACAGTTCATATCATTTGCAGTGGAATAAAATTGTTAGCGACTTTGGTGAACTATTCATAATTATCTATGGCATGCGCTCCACACGTTTTTCGTTTTAAATCTTACAAGTATTTCCATAGCTATTAAAAATTCACAATCTGTATGGGGTTAGGAACCAGTACGGAGCTAGGAAAAATTATATATATATATATATATATTTTATACTTTTTAGTCCGTTTTTAAAAATTTATTTTTATTTAAATTATTTTATACTTTTCAGTCTGTTTTAAAAACGTGGTATTTTTGAAAAATTTATTTTTATAAGAAAAATTGGCACGTAAAGAGAGAGAGAGAGTTTAAAGCAGCGGACATATTTAAAAAATTAAAAAATAAGTCTCTTGGAATTTTTTATTTTGCATAAAGATCCACAGTCTAGTCATAAGTTTACAGTACATCGATAACGATGCCGTTCGGTGCGAAGCAAGTGTCGAAATACTTCTGGACGGTAGTGTACGGCCGGCGTGCACTCCTTTACGTTCATCCACCTTTCTTTCGGGTTAACGATTGATTTTATTGTTCATCGGGCCGATTTAACGAACGCCTGAAATTGGACCGAGCGTAATTGACTCATGCCCCCCTTCTCGTTTTTCTGATTCGGTTTCGTGATTCATGCGAGAGCTTCGCGTAATATCCTTGTTACGGGCGGGCGACGATAAATCAATCGTCCTGCGTAAATTCTTAACGCTCCGCTGCTGCCCCCCTCTCTCTCTCTCCCGGCTGGTTCCACATCGACACCGGTCTTTTAATTACCACCTGTCTTTTTATTGAGCCGCGTTTACGATTTTAATGTAGCCTCTTTAATACGTAAGGTATTGAATAATATCGAGTCGCCTGCGCTAAGTGGACCAGCGACGAGCTGTCATTCGCATTCAGCGTTCGGTACGCCGATCAATCTCTTTGCAAATTTTCTAAGAGTATTTCATCATTCTGATTAAATGCTTAACAATAGTGCCATTCCAGCAACCTAAACGATTTCATCAAACAATGATCTACGTTCAATTTAATGACATAAAACATAGAAATTCATTTTGTCTCCTGACAATTTTAGTAACCTGTAAACAGAGGTGGGCATTATTTGGCGAAAAAAATATTTGAAATACTATTTTTAATATTTTAGATTTTATTTATTTTATTATTTTATTATTTAGATCTTAAAGAAAATAGTATTTTATTTGAAATAAAATATTTCTATTTTAATAATCTGAAACACAAAGTAAAATATTTTAAAATATATATTTCTATTTTAATAATCTGAAACAGAAAGTAAAATATTTCTATTTTAATATAATCTGAAACACAAAATAGAATATTTTATTTTTTTGTGGTACTTAATATATAAGAAACTGTATCATTTGCCACATTTTCGTTTTATTTGTTTGATATTTCGAGAAATATTTTCAATTTCACTTTTACGAATATTTAAATCGCTGTAGCTACTCTGACAAATGATCGCATGACACTAACATGAATCGGGTTCATGAAGTCCTTCCTATTCCGAAACTGCGTATATCCACTTCAGTTCACAGCATGTGCCTACTGAGGTTTATTGATAAACATACAGTGTATTTTATCACCAGGAAACTATTTATACTCAGAAATCTACTGAATGCGAACCATTACTTTGAGCAATAATCTTTAAAATTGAAATTGAAAATAAAGACAAAGTCCAAATATTTTCAATATTCTTCAAATAAAATACTATTTTCAAATACTGTTTTGAAAAATTACTGCTTCAAATAAAGTATTTTATTTTCAAAGATGTGCAGATACTGTAAAATAAATGGGATTATTTAATATTTACTATTTAAAATACTATTTTCCCCAGCTCTGCCTGTAAAATAGGCAATAAAATTACAGGCACAGATAAAAAGCTTAAAAATCTGATGATTTTTCTTTACATTTTCCTGCGCAATATTGCGACCAATAACAATTTAAAACAAAAATAATTTACACACTAGCTATTAAACTAATCTTTCGAACCTCTCACAAAAAATCAAGTTGTTGGGTCGAATTTCGATAGAGTTATTCGTTTTTAAAACGGGTACGAATACTTTATTAATTCATCGAAATGCATGAAATTCGCACGGTTACTTCTCAAGCACCCTGTAAGCCTGCAACCCAATTACCAGCGCGGCAATCCGTTTCGTTTTTCGTTGCAGAGTAGGTGTTCGAAACGAAGAATCGCGAGACAATTCATCACGGGTATCGCAAGGATATTTAACGATTGTGTCCGAGGGAGTAAAAAGGATCGTCCGAAACCGTCGGACGAGATAATGGTTAATTTAGGGGGACATTGTTCGGCGAGATTGCCGGTTACAGTTCGCGTCTGAAAGGATAGGCATTAAGGCGCAATCACCGGCGACGACACGCGGCGCAAGAATTTTAACGGAACCGCGTGCATACATACGTACATACATGCAAGAGGAAGAGAGGGGGAGAGAGAGAGAGAGAGAGAGATAACTCGTCTTGCTTCTGTTACCATTGCTCTTGCCACTCAACGAGTGGTACGTCTTTTCTAACAACGTAAGTACAAGGTACACGTGGACACATCGTATCCACCAGCACCAGCGGCACACGATCTCGCGACGATGGAAAAGACGAGCGGCCCCATTGGCGTAGCCATCTCCGCAGATGGGATAAACACGGACGTATCCCTGCCTAACTTGGCCTTAGGCACTTTTATAATGACCAGCATCCCTAGCTTCAGCCTCCTCCATTATCTCATTGTTTTCCTTTTTTCTCTTTGGTTCTCTTTGGAATCTGGTTCCGTACACGCAGAATCGTTCGATCATTATCCAGAAAACATTTATTTCGACAACTCCCTTGAATGTGAAAATTCACATTATTAACACTAGACCTACCGCCGCTGGTTGGACGACTGGTTCCAGATTTTTTCACTTGACAATTGAGCCCCTTAGTTGACAAGTGAATTAAGTCCCTTTTCTTAATATTATAGAAATTAGACTTCCGTGTAATATCGTGCAAAAAATTAAATACACAATGTAACTTTATTGTAACCACATAAAGCGAAAGAATAGTAATTATGTCATTAATGTAACTTAAAATAATATCTATATTTTTTCAATAGTAAACAAACAGTAACGTAACGAATAATGAAGTACCATTATTGTACTGAATTGTGATAGCACTATTTTGTGAGAAAGCGACTTACGCCATATGGCTATTAGTGTATTAATATTATTAGTCACACAAATGTTATTTTTATAGCACTACAAGTGTGCTGTATATTATGTATTAAAGAAATTTATTCGTTGCTGGATTCTTCACCAGTCTCTTCACTTATACTGGTCTTTAATGCTTGAAAAAATGCATGATGAATTGGAGGGATAAATTTCAGCAAATATATCATGTCCTTCTTTTTGGCCGCAGAAACAGGACGCACAGATGGATATAAATTTTCCTGCATTATATTTTTCAACTGAAATGGCCTGCTGCCACACCGAGCACGCTGAATATTTAATATTTCATACTCAATATCCACAGAAATCTTAGTTTTATCAAAAATATCAAACTGTTTTCCGTGTTCATAGTATAGCCACTGAATGGTGAGCCAATTTACAGTTTGTAGTAATGTACTTTTCTTAAGCTTTGTTATTGACCGTTCTAGCTGTTTAGTTGAAAAAAAATTCGTTTCTTTTCATTTCATAAACCACAAACTTGTTGGAATGTCGAGCAGTTTTCATACATCGATACCAATCTCCATGGATGTATGGTAAATACAGTGACTCCCACAAATATTCACAAAAATTCATATTCTCCCACTGCATATTACTGCAGGATGTGAAAAGAAATTTTTCCAAAAATTGCAATTAATCGAAATTATAGAAAAATACTAAAAGTTGCATTTTACAACTTTTTTATGCGGGCATATACTGAAAATTTAAAATTTTTAAAAAAGTTTTGTAGATCTTTGTGAATCAAACATATTCTGAAAATTTCGTAAAAATCGGTGGATGTTGCAATGAGCTACAAACGTTTAAAGTTGGTAAAAATTGGAGATTTTCACGATTTCCGGCCTGCAACTGCAGATTCTTATATCCTTCAATGCCTGTCGCTTAAGATAATTTGATATTGTTGTAAAATTGAATCTTGTTTTTCATTAGCATAAAACAAAGTATACACAAGTTAATGTGTTAAATAAAACAAGTGTTCTTAATACTTACTATCTCTGTAAAAACCCCATTTTTCGTAATTTTGGACTTATGCCGCTTGTCAACTAAGGGGCTCAATGATTGAAATTATAAAGATGCATGAAAATCATTCAAATCAATTTAATCTTGTTATTTTCATAAGTAGGTTTAGTGTTGAGGCGTTATTACGAAGACGTGTTTACGGGGAAAATTTCTTCGGGAGTATAATAAAAGATCGTTGGAAATCTCAACGAATATGGAAGGAAGATGAAGTTCGGAGTGTTTCCTGATGCCCGCGACCGTATACTAAAGTATAGTTGTGTTCGTCGATCGTACGTTCGAGCGATTAAACGATAGAAGCGATTAGGAGGCCGTGCGCGCATGCCTTCGCAACGGCTACCATGAAATTATTAGCACTGGCGCCAGTTATCTCGCCTCTCTCTTTCTCCCTCTCCTTATCTATCCATCGGATCATCTATCTCCCTTACCGTTTTTTTTTTAATTCTCTCAATATTCCCCTCGCGTCGTGGAAACGCCACGCTACCGCCACATCGCAACCTATGTACCTCCACCCACGTTTCTTCTCGCTACTCGAGTAATCTCGCTTCCACATCTCTTATGGCTTTTTCCAAGTGGAAGAAAATTTTCTATAAATTCTACGACATTTCACCCTCTCTCCTAACGAAAACAACTGGTACTACTAATTTTTAACGAGCTTCTGAATTACACTTGATTCCTCGTGTCTCCCGTCCGTTTGTCGTTAATAGATCTGAACTGATTAAGATCTGCGGTCGGTTAAAAGACTTGCTTGAACTAATCGTTTATTAAACTCTATCCGAAGCGAAATTATAGCAATCATAGTAATAAATTAATTAACCCATTGCCGTATCATTTTCTTTACAGTTACAGCGATTAGAACGTCTTTATCCCTAAAACTGTCGTAGAAGAGAAAAGAAAATTTATATTTTTTGTATTGCTGCATTTAGTTGAATACTTAGATATCGATTACACATGCGAGTTAAATTTTAATTCGTTTAGAAAGAAACGCGTCACATTCATATTTGTTACACTTTGTTTAAAATCTTCATGACGAGTGTGACTCGTTAAAATACGGCAAGGGATTTATTAATACCTAGACTGCATATTTCACGCAGTGAAAAACGATTAGACGTATAACACTGAAGAACGGTAGCTTCTATTTGGTGTGTGTTGTTGAAATGTTTATATTTCGCATAGAGATTCGTATATTTGCATAACGTTCCTCGGCAAGGTCTGCGACAGAGAGCTGGGGAAAATAGTATTTGAAATAGTAAATAGTAAATAGTAAATAATCCCATTTACTTTACACAGTATCTGTACCAACATCTTTGAAAATAAAATATTTTATTTGATGCAGTAATTCTTGAAAATAAAATATTTTACTTGATGCAGTAATTTTTGAAAATAAAACATTTTATTTGATGCAGTAATTTTTCGAAACAGTATTTGAAAATAGTATTTTATTTGAAGAATATTGAAAATATTTGGAGTTTGTCTTTACTTTCAATTTCAATTTTAAATATTATTGCTCAAAATAATGGTTCGCATTCAATAGATTTCTGAGTATAAATAGTTTCCTGGTGATAAGATACACTGTATGTTTATCAACAAACCTCAGTAGGCACATGCTGTGAACTGAAGTGGATATACGCAGTTTCGGAATAGGAAGGACTTCATGAACCCGATTCATGTTAGTGTCATGCGATCATTTGTCAGAGTAGCTACAGCGATTTAAATATTCGTAAAAGTGAAATTGAAAATATTTCTCTAAATATCCAAAAAAAAAAAGAAAATGTGGCAAATGATACAGTTCCTTATATATTAATTACCATTTCTTCTTTAAATTATTGCTAACATAAGAAATATTAAATAAGTAATGTGTGCGATTTCTCTGAAAGTATTAGGTATAACGACGCAAAAAAATAAAATTGTCTATTTTGTGTTTCAGATTATATTAAAATAGAAATATTTTACTTTGTGTTTCAGATTATTAAAATAGGAATATTTTCTTTTGTCATTCAGATTATTAAAATAGAAATATTTTATTTCGAGGTTCAGATTGTTCAAATAGAAATATTTTATTTTGAGATTCAGACAGGGCCGGCCATCTGAAGGTTGCGGTGGACGCTATGCACCGGGACCTCGCGATTGAGGGGGCCCCAACATGATCAAGAACTAAAGTAATGTACTCTTGCACATGAAAACTTGATAATATTCCTATCGTTGTCTCAGTATGACACGAAAAGTAAATGTATTAACTCTGTTAAAATTTTTCTTTACGGTGCCAGTTACTATAGCAAGTGCTGAGCGCTCTTTCAGCAAATTAAAATTAATAAAGAATTGTTTTCGGTCAAGCATGTGTGCAGAACGCTTAAATGCACTTGCTATATTAAGAATCGGAGAAGAGATTGCAAAAAATTGTAATTTTTCTGAAGTTAATGTATTAGAGAGCAAAAACAAAATCACGCAATAGTAATATATGTTCGTGTTTGTATTTTTTTTACTTTACAAAAAATTTAGGGCCCCAAATGGTTTCTTGCACTCAGGCCTATTTATAGAGAAGGCCGGCCTTGGATTCAGATTGTTCAAATAGAAGTATTTTATTTCGAGGCTCAGATTGTCCAAATAGAAATATTTTATATATATTTCGAGGTTTAGATTGTTCAAATAAAATACTATTTCCTTTAAGCAAAATAAAATCTAAAATATTAAATAGTATTTCAAATATTTTTTTTTCGCCAAATAATGCCCATCTCTGGGAACAATGTCTCGCATTTTTACGAGCGGTTTCTCGGGTGTGATGCGTCAGCCGGTTTTCGCAGAGCCTCAAGAATCCGCAGTTCAATTTACACAGTTCGCACTCGATTCCCCTAAATTTCTATAGCGGTGCGTTCGCGTCCGCGTTAGGAATGCCGCGTTACGTCGACGGACCGCTCGCAAATTACGTTAATGGAACGGTAATGGAACGTGAACTGTGATTTTCGGCATTTTGGCATGCGAGCCGATGTTTGGCCCCGAGCCAGTCGATGTCTCCAAATGAGATGCGACGCACCGTTGCGTGCGAACGGTTTCTGTTTACATTGTTGCCTCCTTCGTTCTCTCGTCAAATAGATTTAGATAATCGCGGACTAGCATAATAGAAATAATTTGTAGAGAGAGAGAGCGGTAATCGCCCCCCCTTTCTCTTGTATTTGCACGGTGATTTAGCTGTAATAGTTGCGTTCCTCTCTTCGCGCTTCGCCGCGCGTTCGCACGATCTCTTTGTATAAACTCGGGTATTTATTAGCGTAATCTGTATACGCTCGTGACGCCTAATGAAAACTGCGTTATTGTTATTATTGGACTGCTGCTCGAGCTCCAAAGTCACTCTTTACCCTGCTCCTTCGTTGGTGCCACAGGTGGTTGTTTTTAATGACAATATTTGTGAGGCCGTTTCGGAGGGTATTTAAGGATCAGGGTCGGAGGAAAATGTTTTCCATCTCATACCGATTCTGTTCAATTTAAGAGCAAATAAACAGAATGATACTGCTCGTTAAAAAGCTGGTTAGGCCAGCTACAAATTTGAATGATGAAATCAAATTATCTCTTTATTAACACAATAAACCTAGTATAAAAAACAGAGCCGGAACTAGTCGCTTCGGCGCCTGTGGCAACAACCTGGCATGCGCCCCTACCATCTATGGGTGCGTTCCGTTTCACGCATTATGCACATAGACTGCATAGAGAACCGTTCCGTTTCATTCAATGCGCGCATCAGATCGCACAGAATTCCCTAGATTCCCCCCACTTCTCACGCATTAACCGTGCACAGTGCACAGTGAAGCCAGACTGGAGGAGGAATGATGAAATGATGTACCCCCTCTCTGATGGGGAATTACATGTAATTGTAATTTTATTTCTGCAATTCCCAAGTAATTCTAAAGCAATTACAATTAAATAAAAAATCAGGTCGTTTGGTACAATTATAAAAAAGTTATTCTGTTTCAAAGGGCGTTCGAATACTTTCGTAAGCCACTGTATGTGTCTTTTGTAGAATAGCGGGACGTTGTAGGAATTTTTAAAAGTCAAAATGTAAAATCTTTGAAGGGCCACACGACAAAGTGTGGCGGGCCGCGGTTTGCTCATCCCTGTTCTACACCACTGCGAATTAACGTCAGACCTACCGAGCACTAAAAGCGAGTCAAATGTGTCAACTTATCAAAATGCCAAGGTTCTATTTATTTAGATTTTGCAACGCGTGAGCAGCATGTGTTCAACTAGAGAGTCTTGTTTTTAAACGCACTATATTAATAAATTAATAGTTCCAACCTTTCTTAGAAACAATTGGGTCGTCTTTCCAGGGAAAATTTACATTTCTTCGTCACTTTCCCTCGAATTTATATTTTCTCGCAAACACGATTATACACACTCGAAATGCATTTCAGATTTTCTCGAAGATAATAAAAGAATAAGGTAGAAAACGAGTTAATTTTTCGAGAGATGTCCTTCGAAATGAGAACAAGTTTGATGAAGTGGTTGAAACGCGCACCAGCAATTAGAAGGAGGCCGTCACGTTCGCCATTATGGTCCGCGAATAAAAACCGTAACGAGCTCTTTCCTCGAGCAAATTAAATAATTAAGGCGAAGAATCTTAATTCCCCTCCCGATCCCGGCGCGGCGACGCGACGCGGTGAAAGTAATTACAGGAAACACAATGCTGTCGCAATTAACGAAATCGCTGATCGATTAATCGCGGCGGCTGAGAGGATGAACGGTTTTCTCTTTCTACGCCGAGCCATCAAGGGTTTATTATCCTCGGTGACGAACTGACTCCGGACTGAATAGGACCATTCATCGCCGCGAAAGCTCATAAACAAAGGATCGGACGACTGGCTCCTTGTTTTTTCTTCTGGACACATTCGCGAACGACAACTTTCTCTATTAATCGAACAACCACGCCGCTGTCCCGGCGCGGCGCGGCGCGGCGACGCCCGAAAATTAATGGCGGACGGGAAACAACGATGAATTTGCAATTCGCGAGAGCTCGATTAGCGAAATCGACGGCCTCGATGACGGTGCTAATATGTAGGTCCACCGATCAAATCAGCCGTTCCGACAAATCGATTAACCACTTTTCGAGTTTTCTTCGTTGAAC
This sequence comes from Lasioglossum malachurum, assembly GCA_028455605.1. Lineage (NCBI taxonomy): Eukaryota > Metazoa > Arthropoda > Insecta > Hymenoptera > Halictidae > Lasioglossum > Lasioglossum malachurum. The sequence goes on from CM052311.1 coordinate 14,133,231, forward strand.
GCACACCTTTCGCTTATACCTTAACGGAACGACTAAAAAAATCGCACATCGAGTTTTTCTATGTAATTATGAAGAGGAGACTTCGATCTTCAAATCTACGGAAGATTTTTTCACGATAAAAATTGTTCAATCTTTTTACAGAGCCTTCAATTGGTAGCATTTTCGAGAGAAAACATGTCTTCAGTCTTTCATTCGTGACGTCGTGCGACATCGTCTTAGGCGAAAATGAATGATGCGTAATAAAAGTAGAAATCCGAAGCTTTAAAATGAGACCAGAATCATTAATGTACAGTTTATTTCAACGAAGTTGTTCACGATTGGAACAAAAACGAATTTACAATAGATGATTATAATTGAGCGATGCACGAGTTCACGTTCACTCGCACGAGTTCGCGTTCACTTGAAAATGGATTCGAAATAAATGTTACTTTAAGAACACGTGGTTTACTACGTTCCTTTATTATCAAACCCCTTTTCACTTTTACAATTGTCTCTCCTTTTAGAGTCGTCACTTTAAACAATATCAATTAAAATGTTTATATTCGCTCAGCCACATACGGCCGAATGACCAAATTAAGGCGATAAAAGTCGATTTAACAATTTTTTCTAAGCTAATTTCAAATACCATCATAATGTACTCTAAGAAACGGCCCACAATGTAGCGTGAAAATTTTTTTTGTTAACGCAACGGAGTAGTTGGTGCACCTGTGCAAAGTGAGGTTATGGTTCGGACGGTGAACCTCAGTTGTTCGCGCCAGTAATGTTGACGACGTAATTGCGTTCATCCTGTTTTCTCCAATTGAAATTCGCTAAGTTTTCTACATGGATATTGAAGCGTCAGGTTCGTACTTTCATCTGCAATTATTGTTAACACAAAGATAAGTTGTACATACTGTTGATATACTATATTGTATCATATACTATTTTTGGTTAAGAAATATTGATATGTGCTTACTTTAGCTAGAGTTACAAAAAAGTTCCAACGAGTACTCCGATCTTTCTTTACTAGTTCGAAAAAATGGCTTATAACTAATATAAAAAATTAAAAAATGAGTCCCCCCTTTGTCCCTTCGAGCAATAGAGCGGATTGTTTACAGGCAGTCACGTCGACCGTGCTATACAGGAAATGAAGATTATGTGAAAAGAACTATTTGAAGTGTTAAGAAGTGAACAGTTTTTCAAGTTTTCGTCATTTACGTGTAATGAACGATTGTTAAAGTATGCAAGTAGCAAAGTTTAATCAGGTTGTATTATAAGCATGCTAAGATTACCTACTTTCTGTAATAATGATATTGAAAGCAACGATGATCAGGAGCTTGATGATGATGATACTAATGATGCTGATGATAATGATGAAAATAACAATGAGGATGTAGAATAATATTTTTATTTATTATATCTCACTAATCAAACTACAGAAATAATTTAGTGTTTTAATATATTTAATTTTGACTTAATTAAAATACTATATGGACCCTTAACCCTTTTTTATGACCTCAATTAACCCTAAGTAGCTACTTTTCCGAAGATTATTATTAAGCAGTCTTCTTATAAGCATTTTTAACCAGAATATCAAATCAAATCTCATTTAATGAAAGGAAGCGATTGTTGATCTATTTATTGGTCGACAGGATAGAAAAACCGACTTCCTTTTACAACGACTAGATCCTTCTAGAAGGATCTGGATACTCTGTCAGCCAATAATTCGGTCGATTAACTGAATGCTCTTTCCTTGTGCGTTACGATTGGTTGTCAAACGTAAGACGAAGCAGCGCTCGCTAATGGATGCGCGTGGCGGCAGTGTTGGGCGCAATAAATAAATTTATTTAAATAAATAATTATTTAAAATAATAAAGTTAATTGTTATTGACAAATACAATTTCAATTATTATTTGTATTGACAAATAATAAATTAAATTGTATTTTTTATAGGCATCTAGGCCCTCCGGACGGATCCGACCACTGGCGATATACCTGAAAAGGTTGCTACAGCAGACAAGAAACGCGCACGTGTTCATTGTATATACAAAATACAAGAAATAAGAGAAGACCAAAAACTATTTATTTGATTTCCACCTCAATCCAAATAGTAAATTCATCTTTTATTTGGAGATAAGAAATAATAATTTATTTAAATAAAAAGTTTAGTTATTATTTGCAATTAAAATCACACACGTTTATTTATTATTCAATTATTTATTATTTAAAATAAAATTTTCCCAACACTGCGCGGCGGCTAGTGTCTTACGTCACTTGACGCGCGCATCTTGAACAAAGTCATTGCGATATTTGTGAGACTAATTTTGGACAAGAAAAATAAGATTTTGCCGAGCTTTTTCAGTCGAGCATCCCACGGATCGTTTCCTGGCGAGTCTTCGGGAGAAGCGAAAGGGAAACTTTGAGTTCGCCTCTCGGTTTCGTTCGCGCTTGCACAACGGCCGGTGCCCCGTCGCGGAACCTGTATTCCCGTGACGTTCGATCGCGCGGCACGCTATTTTAATTAACAATTACCGCAACCCGTAATTACCGCGGACACGCGTATATCTGTTCTACTCCCCTCCATTCCCCACCGTGTGGTCGCACGCCTCCTATAATATGCATATGTATATCGAACGCGAACGTTCGTATTAAACGGTCGGCTGCACCCGACGAGAGGAGAGGGAGTAGTTCCTATCGATTAGAGGTCCTCTTCTTGAACTATTGGCCTGGCAATAAAGTAATTTCGGTATTTTAACGCGAAACAGTAAAGTCAATTTTTTTATTCAAGCAATGAACTTTAATCAATAAAATATTTTTCAATTTCGCTCGATGATCTTTTGCTATCTTCCTGGTAGCTTCGTAATTCCGTGATAATTTTTCACGTGCTACCAATCATCTGTGTGGCCTAGCGATTCTTAGTTAATGATAAAAGAAAGTGATTTTCATTGATTCTTTTTTATTTAACACTAACAAGCCTAAGATCAAATTTATTTATTAATATATTATAACATCTACGCTGTTAAACATCTTCATTTAATCATTTACCACGCAAGCATCTTTGTCATTTGAATAGTTGTGAAAATAAAAATCTGGAACCAGTCTTTCCTATATTTCGCGGTATTGTGAAATTGAAGTTCACGCATTCTTGTACTTTTCCCTGAATTCAGGGATTTCGCAGAGACCAGTGCCACCTGTGGAACGACGGGACGGGACGGATCGAAAATCGAAACACGGCCGGCACGCTCGTGGATCATCGATCACTTCCGATCGATTAAACCGTTCTAACCGAAAGTCGGAGGACAAGGAGAGGGGAAATCGAATCGCTCGATATCTCAATGCGTCCCGATGCAAAATGTCGTTCTTTAACGCACCGCTGGAGCGAAAAGACGTCCCGAACCCCGAAACGACTGCTTATCACGAGTTTGCGAGGCTCTTTCGGATCATCCTGCCTTCACCTCCCCTCTCGCCCCCTTACGGTGCCTGTTCACCATGGAATTTCTGAGGAAAAAGATCCACTCCCCGGGGGGGATGAAGAGTAAAAGGAGAGCACGCGGATCGTTTCTCTTGACGGCCGTGCCTCGGAAACACGGTGTATGCACAGTGTGATTTTTTGATGGGTGATCAACTGATCAGTGAAAGTTTATAATTGATCGAGCTGCGCGGTCCGGGTGGATTTTTTTCTTCCCAGAAAGAGAGAGAATCGTTTAACCGAGCCTCCCGCCGTACGCTCGCGCGCCGCGCCGCGTGAAATAAGGGAAATGAGGACGGAACCGTTGTGTTTTCGGACGTTTCTTGTTAGAGAACGTTCCGTTCGCGTTCGCAAGCCGGATTGATTGACAATCCCCGCTTGAAAACGGCGGGGTACTTGTTCGATCGCCGGAGTTTCACTGGAATCGTGTTTATTCGCCGCGTTAATGGCGAGCTGTTACTTTTTATCGAAGTTAATATGCACCTTTCCGGTGCTCTTTGACAATCGGCTTCACTCGCCAGCGACATCAGACGCGGCGGGACCAATATAAAATGAAGTTCGTGACAATTCATTTTATTATTTTTAAACTCGCAGTACTCTGGTGCTGAGAATTGCTAAAGAAATCGTATAAAATAGTAAATATTGTATATGTACATATAAGGTATGTAAATATGAAACCGGAATTTGCCCGTAGGTGGCTCTAGCTGTCAATTTAGTTACCGTCAAACCGCGTCATTGACGCCATTTTCTTGTTTTGACATCTGGTAAAGATTTTGAACTCACAGCCATACAAGTTTCATACAACAGCATAGTTTTTAATAACGTCGAACATGTCGAATTTTGTGCCTGGAAACTACGATATGCGGACAGCATTGATTTTCTGTTTCCATTTCAAGGAAACTGCTGCAGAATCGCATCGAATGCTTGTCGGAGCTTACGGTGATCATGCTCTTAGTAAATCACAGTGCTTTGAGAAATTCCGGTTTCATATTTACATTCCGGTATATGGTATGTCGATGTACCTGCATGATCATGTTTCATTCAAATATTTTTTCAAATATTTGCTTCAATTATTTCTCTCTCTCGGTACATGTCGTCCTAAATAAACATCTGTCTACACCTCGCAATAAAGAAATTAGTCGCAGTCTCGACGCATAATTCCAGACCACTACATCTATGAGAAAAAGAAAACAAGAAGCTAGTCAAACGACTATCACTGTTTCCCGCCGACCTAAAATTACCTTGTATATTAATTATCAAAAAATCACACTCCCCTGGCGCGTTGCATACGACATGTTTGCAACATGCGGCGTCTGATCTGAATGCATCGCTCAGTCGCCGTCGCCGTCGCCTGAATGACTGGAAAAAATAATCTGGAGAAAAAGTGGGCGTCGATGTTACGAAAGCGCGGATTTGTTGTTCGCAGCGCAGCGGCCGCCTTTGATGACGAGTGTAACGCAATCCGTACCCCGTGCGGTTAGTAATTATGCGTCTTTGATGCGAATTGATCGCGACCTCGTGGACTTGTTCTATCGCGCGTGTCTTTCGAAACTACGAGGGAAAATGGTTTAGACGGGAATCGAGTGTCGGTTGTTCATGTGCGAGCTTGTTGCGTCATTAAGGATGTATGTTTAATGGAGTAATTTAATTAATTCCGGCCTCTTGTCCGCGTGAAACCCATTCGCCTAGGGCCTAGAGGGGTTGGGTGTCGGCTGGTATGCTTGTTGCTCGTGGTACAGTCTAGTCTATTGTGATCTAATCATAGATATGATAATGTCAATGAACTGTCCATCAGCATACGTTAACATTTTGGGAATAACTTTCCCAGCAGCTTCTGTATCGTGCAATTAATACAAATCATTTTTATTTCGTATGAAAATCATCAGTAGACTTTATGCATTTATAGAGAGAAATTGAGTAAATGAAATTCAACATTGTTGGAAAATATTTAAAAAATTGAAAATGCCAATATACGTATAATTTCTCCTCCTTTAAAATAACATTGAATTTGGTTTCTACTTCTTGCAATCGATGCAGACAATTTTTATTATGCATAAAGATCCGCAGTCTAATCATCGGTCTATTAAAAATAGACAGCAGAAGTTGGAAATCATCAAAAGGTGGACACAAATGACGAATGAACTGTGTGTTAACTAACTGTTAAATTATTATACGTATACAGTGAACGTACATGTCAAAAAGATTGTTTATTAGAAGGCCGTAAACAATTTTAATCGCATTGCACGACAGTCTACTTTGCCGAAGATCATTTGTCTGACTTATCGTCGGTAAAATTGTTTGACGCGCCGCAAACTGAAATTCAATTTGTAGAAAGTGTTTGCGGTGTGTATGTTGGTTGATGGACAACGACGCGAGTAGGTGAATCAGGAGCTTTTCAGCGATGGGATTCGGTGTTCGGTTGCCGGCGCGGCGCGGCGTAATCCTTTAATTTGCATTTACCCCGGGGAGGCTCATTCCGGGGTTCCAGCATGCGCCGGTAATTGTTAATTGCGCAACGCATCGTCTATCATCGGCTAATGATACATCCAGTGGCACGCCAGGGCATCGTTATTACATTTCGGATGGGCTAATCGCTAATAAGAATTTATGGGCTTCGTGCGCGGCACTGGCAGAATGTGAAAGTCCACGGTTCGAGCGAGTGTTCGCGACAAGGGTGCATGTAGCACTGGCAACGCTCAAATAAATCGTGATAGAGGGAGGGGACAGCTTTCCTCCTCCACCTTCTTCGATTCTGTGTAGTACGTTCCTTGTAACCTCGCGTGTTTCCGATGACGCAAGGATTCGCGACTGATTAATCGCACTGATCCATGGAAATCTTCTCAGACAGGGTGGCACCTCCTCTGGAACTCCCTTAAAATATTATTCTAACACATTTTTCACCGGCAATTTTACACAGAGGCTGTCTCGCGCAGAGGTGGGCACTATTTGGCGAAAAAAATATTTAAAATACTATTTAATATTTTAGATTGTATTTTGCTTAAAAGGAAATAGTATTTTATTTGAACAATCTGAACCACGAAATAATATAAAATATTTCTATTTGAACAACTGAACCTCGAAATAAAATACAAAATAAAATATTTCTATTTTAATAATCAGAAACACAAAATATAATATTTTATTTTTTTTGCATCGTTATATACCTAATATACTTTCAGAAATTGCATTACTTATTTAATATTTCTTATTTTAGCAATAATTTAAAGAAGAAATGGTACTTACTATAAGAAACTATATCAGTTTCCACATTTTCGTGTTTTATTTTTTTGTTTGACTGCTGCTCTCTATTCGCATACAACAAGGTGCAGCGTTCCAAATTGGAATCTGTTAGGGTGCTCCTTCGAGGACAACTATAAGAAACTATATCATTTGCCACATTTTCGTTTTATTTTTTTGTTTGATTGCTGCTATTACTGCGTATATCCACTTCAGTTCACAGCATGTGCCTACTGAGGTTTGTTGATAAACATACAGTGTATCCTATCACCAGGAAACTATTTATACTCAGAAATCTATTGAATGCGAACCATTATTTTGAAGCAATAATATTTAAAATTGAAATTGAAAATAAAGACAAACTCCAAATATTTTCAATATTCTTAAAATAAAATACTATTTTCAAAAATTACTGCATTAAATAAAATATTTTATTTTCACAAAGTTGTACAGACATTGTAAAATAAATGGGATTATTTACTATTTACTATTTAAAATACTATTTTCCCCAGCTCTGGTCTCGTGTCACCGGCTATTATTTCACAATCGAATGGGAAGTGAAACAATCTAAATAAAATTTATTTGTACATAATGAATTAAGATGAAACTTTGGATATATCTTTTAATATTTTTTTGTCAGTATGATCAACTGTATAGCAATCACCGAGTCAACAAAGGTTTCGAAATATTCTATTTTGCCCTGGGTTTCATAAATTGAAATTAATAATGCAAGCGCAAACACGAATTAACTCGTGATCGGTCAACCTTGTGTTAATTCCCGAGGAACTTGTCAACACCCTGCTTCGTAATATTGCGATGGCGGCTTTATACAATTTATTAACCCTTAGCACTCGAGCGGTGACTCAGAGTCTCGCCATTTTAAAAAAATTCCTGTGTATTATTCAAGATATTGTTTACATTACTAAATATGTTGCTGTCTAATCAATTGCGCTACAAAACAGTTAAGTATTGCATGAGGTATTGTATGTAGAACCGCAAGTCTGGACGAATCCGAGCACTGGCGAAATTAATAACAATTCGAATACATACTACTCGATTACCGCGAAGCACGTGGAATTATTAATGAATCCGCTTGTCTCATCTGCTATCTGGAATCGACACGCTTCGGTTGACCATTTTCTTCTCTCGAGTCGAACGGTCTGACAATCTCGAATTAATATATTCAACCTGTCGATCCTCCTATCTCGTCGCTTCGAAGGATCGTAGAATTTCGGTCCCCTCGTGTTAGGCGATAAGCTTCTGCGGCTGCTTTTGCTACTTTTCGTTTTTTTCTTCTCGTAGCAACGGCCAGTGATAGGTGTTAATATCTTGAGAGAGACATCTTTTTGTTCGGGTCTCGATGATGGATTGAGACGTATGCTTGTGGAGAAATAATGGGGCATTTCTCGTTTTGCTTCCGATGATGAATATGCATCGATGTCGAATCGTACCATGTTAAGCTTTAATTATCCAGAAAGAAATGATCTCGACGATTGAAACAGTTAAACCTTTACCTGTAATTATAATACTGGTTGGAGGATGTTGAAACTACTCAATTTTTGTCAATTCTGGGAAGTAGCTAAATGAAAAACAAATATATGAGAGACTAGATACTGAGACCATTGAACGATTACATAATACAATTATAAATAACGAAACCAATGAGATAAAGATCTATAATTCAGCTTTGAATAATGAAATAAACAATTTCAAACGCTTGGACAGTAACTTATACAGAGTGTCCCGCATAAATGGGAACACCTAAATATCTTTCGTATTTACAGTCCTATCAGAAAACTTCAGAGGACAAAGTGACACTATTGCAGGGGGCAAATATATAATGGTAAAGAAAAAATTTTTTTATGTCCCGTTTTTTAATGAAATTTCAAGGCCACCGATGTTTTTTTACGATGGCAAGATAGACAATAAAAAACTGAATCAGACTGTAATTGTTATATTTAATTAAATAACAATAGACTGAAATAGACCTGAATAGGACTGTAAATACGAACGATATTTAGGTGTTCCCATTTATGCGGGACACCCTGTATGAAATGATGAAATCACGAAACAATAAAATTTCAAAGAAACCCGACTATTCTACAGGTATTATACTCTATGAAATGAAAGATTAGTAATAAATAGACTGCGGATGTTTATGCAATTTTCAATTTCTGTAGACAAATTTTTGAGGAAGTGGGATTGAATCAAATCGTATTTTCATTGGCAATAGCATTTGTAGATCCAAAATAGATGAAAATCGTAGTAAATTCTGTCCAACGTGATAAAATTTGTACAAACCACGAATGCATAAAGATCCGCAGTAAAGTAATGAAATTAAGGAGAGAGCAGCCTATTCGAAATAGCAATTTGCCGATTTCCATGCGAGTGGGACCGCAACGAGGACCTCGCACGCTTATCTGTCCAGATGTTCCCCCCGGTGCGCGGCGCGGCTGCTCGCGTCGCGTTCAATCATCGAGCTCTCGAATCGCTTACGGTCGAGTCGCATCGACGCGACGGAACGGGGTTGAAACCGGTGCGCGCCGCATTTATAAAACGCGACCACGGCCTCGAAAGGAGAACAGGATTTTTATCGGGCAGCTTCGAAGAGAATTCCTTTCGCGGCCGATTGTAACGTGTTATCAACCGAACGTCGCGTCGGCCGTCTGCTCTCCCAGCTTGACAAACGCCGTAGATTCGCTATGGCCGCTGTCTCGACGTGAACTCGGTTTTGTTCCTCTTCCGGGTGCGGGTTCATTACCGTGAAAGTGCCAATTTATGGTGGCTGTCAAGCAACAGCCAAAAAGCATCCCGAGCGCCAGGGCAAATCTTACTGTGCCCCGTTGGCCGTTGGTAGACCAACGCTGCGTAATCTCCTCTTAAGAGCATCGCTTCTTGCCCGGCTAATCTCTATTTACGGTTTCCCGGAACACTGACGATGGGATTTCTCTCGAAACTTTCCACGTGATGGTGTACCTTCGATATAACCAATCACGGCACCGAACCGTGTCGATCGGACCCGGATTTCTCGGTACGCGTTCCCAAGAAAATCCGACGCGAATGGTTTAAATGAGTGCATTTGAAACAGAACAACTTTTCTCAAACTCGAACAATCGTCCCGAATTTTGCCGAAGAAATTAGGATTAATCTGCTGGATGATCCTTCTTCTTCTTCTTCTGGCTAGCAAGAAGTCTGACTATGGCAGATGGCCCCTAACTTTTTTGTCAATTTTTTCTGTTTTGGGTAAACCCCCCGCCTTTGTAACAATGAATTGTTACAAATTCATCAACTTCAAATATGTTTTTGACAGCTGACACAGTGCTACTCACTTTGATAGGTTTAACTGTAGAGTGAAAAAGTTAAAAAAAAACACATGTTAAGTTTTATATATGTGTTAATTAAAAGGACACAAAATGCAAATCTAGTAAAATTATGACATAAAATAGCTACACAGAAAATTATATGCTTTTAATGGGTGGGATGAGCCTGATACTTTAATAGCAAATTTTCAATATTTGGCTTCAACTTAGTTAGGTTTCTTGTAATTAGTTCTTCTTGTAATATGACATCAGTTTCTCCAACGTCACTGTATGGATCGATAAACCACTGTGGTAATTCCATAGTCAAAACATCCTCAAACCTAGTTTCAAAGTCCTTGTGAAGTATATTTAAATGTTGAACGTAGGTTGAAACATCATCATCCTGGCAGTTTGTCTGTGACAAATTTGGAAACTGGGAAAATTCGCGCCGTCCAATATTTTGCTTCATTAGTTTAATTCTGACAAGAAAAGCTGAAATGAGGGACTTTGTTTTCATGAAATTTAGACTGTCACCTTGTAACTGCAAGTTAACTTCATTGAATTTAGTGAACAAATCTGTTAAATAAGCAATGTCTGGTTTCCACTTAATTAAATTTTCTTTTATAATTGGATCTTTATCATCCAAAAACTCTAAAACGGTCTCAAAAAGTGAGACATTTTGTCAAACATAAGCCATTTGACAGCCATCGTACTTCAGTGTGAAGGAGCAATCGATGAAAGTTCTCGTCATTTTCCCCACACAGCTGCGCAAATAACCTAGTATTCAACGCGTTACTTCGAATTTTGTTTACTGCTTTAACTTTTTACTGCCAAATGTTCGCCAAATGTAGAATATGCCGTAATCTCAAAAATAGCCTTTCCGTCACGTCCGTGTCATAAACCTTGTCGACGAAAATCCCACGTGTTTCGTTCTTTCGCTGCGGATCATTCGTGGACCCCCATTTACATTTCATGCACCCCTAATCTTTGTTTTCGCTGACATGGACCCGTTGCAGTTCGGAGTCGACTCCTAGGGGTCGATATAGACCACTTTGGGAATCATTGGACTATAGTAAGCACGCGGAGACTTCGATGCGTGCTGAGGACACATGTTTCCTAGGCTTCATGCGATCGTTACAGATTTTGTGCCCAGAGAAGCATTGTAATAATGTGACATTAGTTTTCTGACATCGTATCTTTACAAATGACGAGAATGCTGGTTTACGTCCTCGATAATCTTGGTTCAAATAATTTATAAGTCTGAAAAAACCAAAAGGCATAAAATAAATATACATTGAACGATTTGCATCGACTAACAAACTTTCTAACCGCGCTGCAACTTAATAAACCTCTTAATTGCCGGGTGGATTTTTTCCGTTGACACTGTGGTTTTCGTTGAAAGAACCTATGAAAATGAGAGTTTACATAAACGGCGTAGCCTAGCGTCTCGAGCGATAATATAATTACAATTCTCACATTTCGTGGCGGTAACAGTCGACGTAGGGAAAGATCTCGGTAACTATGTAATTTTTAGCCGGGCTCTAATTGGCCATCATTGGTACGGCTAAGAGTCGGGCTCGGTTTTTACCATGGTTTCCGTCCGCGAGCGGTTTCGAGCGGTTAGGCGCCGGGTGCCTGGGACCTCCACTGCTCGGCTCCTAATTCCGCAACGCTAAGGCGCTCCTCAATTAACGTCACGGCGCTAACTTTCACCGCAAGGCACAGCCGCTTCGGTTACGCCCCATTATCTCGTTGCTCGTGTTGCACGCGTGCCTAACTGCCGACCGATATGCTTTGTGCGTGCGTGCGTGCGTTGGTGCGTGTGCTCGCGCGCGTGAAAAGGCGCCTCGAGGCGCTACCGATCGGCTTCCGATCAACCGTGGAAATATCGCATCGTGGAAACCGTCTGAACTTGGACCACCAAGTGAATTTTGTTCAAGCAGCGGATGGAATTGTTGATGTTTAACGAACCATATATTTAACGAAACATATAAAATGTTAAGGATGTTCTGCAGGTAATATAAAAACGCAACAACATTTTCGAAAATTTGACGAGATATAAATACTTACGAAATTAATGCAATTACCAAAGTTTGGGTTCGATTCACTGCATCGTTTAAGAATTATAGCAACTTGAAGTTTGCGCATTTTAACACACGTCTTCTTATGGAGAATTCATAAAATTCCACTTCAAACCCTATTTAAACCTTGAAAAAACGCAACTAGAAACTCCAGTTTTTTTTTATATGTAGTAAAAATTATGTAATTAATTATGCTCAAAATTTATTAGGATTCACTAAACAGTTACAGAGCAAAAATATTATAAACTGTTACAAAACGTCAAATTTATCGTGTTGTCTCTCACTAGCATGGAAGCGCGACAAGTGTAGACTACTGAATACAGCTACAGAGGGTACAGTATTCGCAAAAGTTTAATGCAAATTATACTCATGAATGGCTTTCATTGCCAATATATTGATGGATTTCGAATTTCTTCTACTTTCGTCTCCCATTGTACCTCCAGAACATCCTTAAACAAACGATAATGAATAAACAACTGACCCAACGAAACATTCTCACCACACATATCCACACAAAATGATCAACACTCTTTCCCAGAAAATCAGTCAGCGATCGGAAACGTTGACGAGTACATTTGTTACTGGAAATTAGAAGTAAGTAGAAAGTAAGAAATTGAATATAATTGAATGAGCAAGCAGAATTTAGTAGAGAATATAATCACACAGAAATTTGATTGATCGAGTAGCGTGCACAGTAATTGATTCCCTCGACTTCGATTTCACTATAACCGAGGATTAGAAATATCCCAAACAAGAGAGAACGCAGATATACATACACTGCATTGTACGTAAGAATCGATTTCTCTGTAAACCGCAATTGGAACAGTAGTAAATGAAGTCACAGCTGCCTTCAAGAAAGACAGTACTAGGTTAACGTGTCATTATATGTAGAAGTCCTTCTACAAAGTTTTTAAATTGATCTTCCTAAAGTCACGATTCATCGTGAAAAATTGCAAGCTGATATTTGAAGATTATATTTATACACACGACGCAAACGTGGGAACAGTCTAAGGGGATGAAAATTACTGAACCTTTTCGTACCCGTGATGCATACCTCGCCTAATCGATTAGTTAAATAGAGCAGAAGGCGGTTCGCGTGGCACGAGCGCATCATTTTGTCTGACACTTTTCTCTAAAGGGGAAGCTACCCCTAACGCGTGATTAATCTGTTACCTAAATTCCCAATATTGTAGGATCAGAAACGTTAGATAAGAAATAACGCAACAATGCAACAGTTAACCGGGAAAAAGTATAATGTTTGAAACACAACGTTGAGTACAATTAAACGAATGAGCTCAACTAAACAAATCTCCGTCTGAGAATCACGTCGTTTCTAATCTCCGTCTGAGAATTACGTCTTTATCGTTCGACCGTCACATTCAAAATCGACATTCGTAATAATATCTGAAAGCCGCAATCAATACCGGTAACGACGTCGCGTCGTTACTGTTCCCAATATCTACATAGGGTAACTGCACCAGTGAATAAACGGGCACAAGTAAATGAACGCTTTTGTATATTTCAACAAATTTTAAGCCAATTACTAGAATGTATTATTCATTGACTGGTATTTTTTATATATTTTTTATTTAACGTTTAATAAAGAAAAATAATAATAATTTCATTTTTTGTTTTCATTTATATTTTTGACAAATGAAGTATAGGGAGTCATTTGGCATATACGAGATTCCTTTAGTTCACATATTTTTTTTTAAATAAAATATCTTCCTGAACAATTTCTTAAATGCTTATTCACTGGTGCAGTTACCCACCACCCTACAATATACGGGGTGGCGCAAAATGATGTGTCTGGTTTGAATTCTTTATAACTTTTTTATTTCAACATTTTTTCAATTTTTTTTTTCAGAATTTTGTAAACGAGGCTTCCAGAACTTAATATGGAAAGTTACACAACCGAGCAATGAACAAAAATCATCGAATTTTATTTTGAGAACCAACTATTTCGCGCAATAGTGACTTCAACTGGCCACCGCGTTCACCGGACTTAACCGCTCCCGACTGTTTTCTTTGGGCGTATTTGAAAGAGCTAGTGTACGTCAATAAGCCAGCGACCATTCCCCAACTGAAAACCAATATTCGCAATGAAATCCGTGCAATAACACCTGAAGTTTTGCGAAAAGTCATGGAGAATGTTTTAGAAGGAGCACGAATGTGTCAAGCAGAAAATGGTCGCCATTTGCGATATGTAATCTTTCACGTCTAGTTCAATAATATTCCTCTTCTGTACACTATATTTTTTTCCAATATTTATTTATTTCACTCTAAAATTAAAAAAGTTATAAACAATTCAAACCAGACACATCATTTCGCGCCACCCTGTAGAAATTATTCATTCATCAGTGCTCACTCGAATCGTTTTATATCTGAACCAAAGTGAATGTTTTGAATGTTTCGACAAGATCAACTCTTTCGAGCACTATCGCAGCCCACTTGGGCCGGATGAAAGATGAAAGATGAAAGACTATGATCGGATAGCGGGGCATCCGGGCAACAATGGCGGTCGCGCATAAGATGGCCGGCGGGCGAGCACTTGATTTCGTCGAAACTCTGGGAAAGTCTCGATTATTTTCCTCCGTCATTACACAACATAAAAGTAAGGGAACACAATGCTCGGTAAAAGGGGAACGGCCGTCGGCGAAACGAATCAAGTTTCATCGACGTGATATCCGGCAGGGATATATCCGGATATCCGGATACCGATCGCACGGGGCCCGCGTTCCTTAAATGTCCTCGAGGTAATCCGAAACTTCGTGATTAGCGTAGCCAAGGATGTCTAATCTTTCGGTGTAACCGAAGCATCGGTACTTTCACCGTTTCCTCGCCTTTCTTCGTTTCTTTCCGGCGACCGTGAAATTGCCTCCCTTCGATAGACAGTGTGCTTCGATCGTTACACCTGCGGAAACGAACGGTCGACGATATTCCGCATGTAACACCGACGACGGCGCACACGCATCAGGGGGAATGATCGACGCGGGAAATCGAACGGCCTTGTCGGTGATCTCGAACGAGAGTCGATCGGTTCCGACAGTGACTTTTCAATGAACGGGCCGCGGCACGTTTTAACCCCTCCGAGCGGAACGAAAATCGAGTAATTAAAACGACTGCGCCGAACGCGTTTGCACCGAGGGAACGTAACCTGATCATTTCGAATGTCTCGCTTGTCCCTTCGAATAGGACAAATCTTCGCTCTCGGATCGCCGCTTTGTAACGTATGAAAACCGTGCGTGGATACAGTGACGAGCAAAAGGGTAAACACACTTCGTTTGGTTTACATAAAACGCGATGATACAAGCTACTTTCCAATTGAATGGTAAAGATTAGGTAATAATAATTATATGGCGAATGTGATAAACAAAACATAACAGTTTATGTTCGATAATATTAACAATTGTATATATTATATTTTACAAAAATAAGGATTTGTAGCAATGTTTACAGCTTTGCACTTTAATTGCGCACGTCGAAATAAAGCTTTAAATTAATATTTTGCCATTTTCCTTTACTTTTTTTGTACTGCCTCTAGAAAAATATATTGTATTATCACATTTTACGTAAAACAAACGAAGTGTGTTTACACTTTTGCTCGTCACTGTATGTGTATTCATTGTGGTCATTTTCTGATTAGTCAATTTTTCAAATAACGGTATTTATCGATGCGTATCGAGTACCGAGTCCTATGTTTTCCTCGCGGTAATAAATGCATTGTAGCCATTTTCTGATTAATAAATGAAATCGTGTAATAAATGAAAATAAGCGAAATTGATTTGTAAAAGGGTGAAATTAATTTGCATGGGGTTGAATTTGATTAGCAAAAGTATGGATTTCGAGGGCAAAACCTGTAGTAGCCAGTTCAAATTAAAAGATGAAAAGACCGCTGTGCTTCTTCACATGAAATATCAACTTTGAATAGATCTAACATTACGACACAGATCTCCTTAGATTGAATCAGTTTTTGCCAGTGGCGGAGCACAAAGAAGATGTAGAACGAGAGAGGGACGAAGTTAGAACCGTCCTGGACGAGGATCGTTTCTTTCCGGGCGTCCATTGCGCGAACATGTTCGTTGTTTATTGCCACGATTCGTGAGATAGTATCAATTGAATGTACCGCTTCTGGAAAGAGATTAATGCAGTCCCAGCGGGCATCGCGCCGTACCATCGTCAACGAATAATTCTCTGCTCGTGCCCTGTAGCTCCGACGTCACTAATTGTTTTCCTAATTCGGGCTGAGGCTACGCGGACTAGGATTATGCGGACATCTAATTAGAATGATGCATAGCCAGACGCCATTCCTTTGCCACCTCTCCTCCTCATCGAATACCAAGAGGCCCTTCAACTTTTCTCGCTTGGTCGGAGAAGCGATGATAATCTCCTCCGGATGAGGATTAAACCGAGAATCCAGTCGGGGAAAGTTTGGATTTTGTGAATTCCGATGGTTTTTCGTAGTTTTGTTCGATTCGACGCGCGACCCTTCGAAAACTTTTAATCAGTCTTTTAACCTTTTCCGAACGACGCACACTGGTCCACGCGCTCGATCTAGCTGTTCATTTGGTAAAAAAGCAACTTGCCCAAATCGATGTTTACTGAATGTATATTGGTTCCTAAATGTCCATGACATTCGAAAACGATGAAATTAATGAGATTTATTGAAAATTGTGATTAGAACAAGCATTTAAAAATCAACATTTTATGAATCCTATTTGCCACCGAAAAAATTACCTCTTTTCTTATTGATATAAGTCAATTTTTGTTGCAAATGAATAGTATTTGTCTATACTTAGAGTATATCTCTTGTACAAAGATTTAATATTTCTAATTTATTGAAATAACAATGCGCAATAAACTAAAGAGAATCTTCAAAGTTTACAATCTTTGGTGAAGGATATCTCTCGAGTCCCCCATGGGCCCCCATTGTATCAAAGTGCATTATTATCAGCGTTCTTTTCTCTATGAAATCGTGCAAGAATCACATCCTTTTCGGTCCTGGTGCAAAAGTTATTTTTGTTTAAAGCATATGTGTCGCCTGAATTCCGGCCGAACCCGAACCTCTAGCGCGGCGCGTCACGCGTTAAGATTTTATTCAATTCTTTTAAAATATGAGTGTGTCGAATGTTATAAATGGTATAACATGCCATCGAGTATGCAGCGGATATAATAAAATCTGCTACACTACCAATCGGAATGTTTTCCGAGGGGGCCATGGAATAACGACTTTCGTTCATGTACATTATACATGTACAAAGTTTCATTGAAATCAAATCTTTGAATTTAAGGTTTGCATGCAACTTTTGCTATTTCCAATCAATTACATTTCATGAGAATCTTGATCGATTTCGATGAAACTTTGTGCATGTATTATAATTGACTTAGACCTACCAAGTGCACCTTCTAAATTTTCATAAAAGGCATCATTTTACAGGGTTCACGGTGACGTTTTGCAACCTGTGCAAATTCGAGAAAGTTTTTGAATCGGACATTCTACACATACAGTCTTCTGGAAATGAAAGATCATTTTGTCGAGGAGTGTAGCCACCCCGAGACGTAAATAGCGTGCGACAGACATAATTCGAAAGATATCAATAGCTTGCTCCATACCTGCATTACCGATCATTTATCCGGCAAGATTATCAGGCATCTAGCGTGTCCCTAACTCCCCCGGTGTTGTGCCCGTTCCACGAACTTTGTCATTAAAAGCGGCGGTGCTCGTTCTCGCCCCTATATAATTTATAGGCACGTACCTACGCATAGTCAAAACCGCGATACGATCAGCCCGTCGTATTAATACAACCTCTGGGCTCTCTGTCTCGCCACCTACGCCCTATCTCGGAGCCACGAGATTAGATCTCGCTCGAAAAGTTCAGCTCGGAAAGTGTATCCCCCGCGGTATCGTGTCATCGTCACTCACCCGTTGCCGCGGCCGCGAGTAGTCATCGGCCACGGGGCTAAATGTCATCGTGCGTCGGATCGACACTTATTAAGCACCGTTTCGGCCCCTTGTACCACCACGCTAACAGATTCCAGACGTACGATTGAAATCGGTTATTTTTATAGTAGGTTTTCGCTCTAAGACGTAGAACCATTTTGAAAAAGTCTTCGTATAATTATAATTTAAAAGCAGTGGTCACACACACACGCACACACACACAATTTTACAGTCTAGTTGCAACTTCATCTTTGTATTGTTCGATGTACCCCTCCCCTCCCATTTTGTTAAAGATTATAAATTTATACGAATTCGAAGATAAGCTTACACTATGCTATGTCGATGTTAACGGTCTCGTGTCTGCAACCAAAATATTTCTTGCAAACCAACGTGGTTGTTAATATCATCGAGATTAATATTTTTAACCGATTCTTTCGCTGTTACACCATAAATGTTTGCAGCAGTGCTAAACTTTTTCGAGGCGGTGTGTGTGTGTGTGTGTGTGGATTTAAGAGCGCGAGTATTATTGTACGACGTAGAGGCACTCGACTTGATGTATACATGTTATTACGGTTTTAATAGCCCGTTATATAATCGGCTGTGGTAACACCGGCTCATTAACACTATTATCAATTGATTTAATCGGCCGTACCATTGCTACTGTTACTATTACGATTGTCAAACATATATGACAGCCATCCGAGCATCGACGTGTGTTAAGGGTGTTCTGGTGGTAATACAAAAACGCAACAACATTTTCGAAAATTTGACGAGATATAATTCTTACTAAATTAATGGAATTACCAAAGTTTGGGTTCGATTCACATGCACCGTTTAAGAATTATAGCAACTTAAAGTTTGCGCATTTTAACACGTCTTCTTATGGAGAATTCACAAAATTCCACTTGAAACCTTATTTAAACCTTGAAAAAACGCAACTAGAAACTCCAGTTTTTTTTATATGTAGTAAAAATTATATAATTAATTATGCTCAAAATTTATTAGGATTCACTAAACAGTTACAGAGCAAAAATATTATAAACTGTTACAAAACGTCAAATTTATCGTGTTGTCTCTGACTAGCATGGAAGCGCGACAAGTGTAGACCACTGAATATAACTACAGAGGGTACAGTATTCGCAAAAGTTTAATGCAAACAAAAAGTTTAATGAATGGCTTTCATTGCCAATATATTGATGGATTTCGAATTTCTTGTACTTTTGCCTCCCATTGTACCTCCAGAACATCTGCTCATATTTAGGCGAAAGGAACGTGACCGGAATGCCACCTATTAATTCTAAAAATTATGTCTGAAATTACCACTGTCAACTTTATTTTCTATCCAAAGTAAATCCATAATTGTAATCAACAAACTCAGTTATCAAATTAGCTTGCGGATTTCTCTGAAATGGCATTTTGATGAACATTTGCACTTTGGAAATTTTGCACTCGGAGCAATTTTAACTTGAAAATGAAACATTTGTAACGTTTTAAATTTTACGGTTGTAATAATTAGACCGCGGATCTTTATGCAAAATAAAAATTGTTTGCATTGATCGCAGGACACAGGAATCAAATAAAAATTGTATTCTTCTTTTCACATTGATGTCCTTAAATATTTTTCACATGTCCACTGCTTTGAATTGTACGTACCCATTTTTGTCATAAATGCATAAAATTCGCAGTCTAGCAATAAATGTTTAGTATATAATTGATTAGAATATATTCGATAATGGTACAGCAGATTTTAGTGGCGCCTCGGAGTCACCATTCAGTAAATGAAGTTGCGAGCCATCGCAATGTAACAAGTGACAATTTCAATCATCATTCTCCCGAATGAAACGGTCCCGGACGAGTTAATATTTTTATCACGTGCCGCGATACACCGATAAGATAATCGTTCGCAATGGCGACTACTCGCTCGGCGTTAGTAACGACGCGGCGCGGCCGAGGCAAAAGCGGAGGCGCTGCTTGGCCGTGTTGAAAATTAATTAGCGGTTTTGAAAGAGCGTTTACCAGGCCCGGAATCTAGATTGCCATAATTTTCGCCGGCGAGCATTCGTTTCGCGGGCTTGACAGATCTTTACACAAATCTAGACCGCTAACTGCGAAATCCGATCCGAGGATCCGGTGCGTCGTTTCTCTCCCGAGGGAACGACGGTGGTGACGTTAACGTTCTCGCGTTTCTAATTTTTACTATCGGCCGGTGAAGATTGCTTCGATTCGCTGTGTTACATCAATTCATGCCACTTCAGAGTTATGACTCTATTCGAGGCATCTAACGTTACGTGCTCGACCAGCGAACACGAATTCCACGCTAATTTCTTCGGGCGTCTGGCGAACGCCTCTGGGAATTAATTAATCTTCCTTCAAACAGCGAAGTAGAAGCTCGCGAAACGTTACATTGGGATGTATCTAGCACAGAGTAATTAAACAATTTTTTGAGAACCTTTCAAACTGCTGTCAGTATATAAAACATTTAACAGGAAATCTTCAGCTATATGAATTTATAGATTTGTAAAGACTGTACAGGGTGTTTCAAAAATATATGTCGTGACTATCCTAGCGTGATTCTCCATCTCTGGATCGGTGGAGATTTGTTTAAAAAACTTTCTGCAAAATTGACCTTGACCTTGAATTTCAAGGTCAAATTTTTTTATTATTGCTTCGTATAGTACTCGTCAGGGGGAACAAAAGTCTGAAAGGAACCATGGGTAAAAACGAGCTGTTCGCTTAAAAATTGACGTTAACACGTTCGCGACAGCGCGGCCCGTTTACCACCTTATGGTCATTATCACGGACATGGTATCACGCCGAGACATTACACAACTATTTGAATTCCATTTAACTACAGTAGAAACTATCGTAGTAGTAGAACAACTTCACAACTTATTCGAGATTTTTCACGTTCGCGTATCCAGCGAACGATTGTTTTCTGATGCTGCAAAAATTGTCACAGCCACGAGAACAAAACTTGTATCGGAAAAAGTAGAGCAATTATGCTTCCTACACGCGAATTTAAAATAGAATACTGTTATTCTACTTATCACATAATGTATCCGAAATTATTTCTTTCCGTCGCGAAGTTCGAGAACCGATTACATACACGGGAAATACAAAAATCATTCTGAACCTGCCAGTGAAAATAAATGATTGAACTGAAAAATCATAAAACAGCATTATACTTACATACAGGGTGTCCCAAAATTCCTTCAACAGCCGGAAATGGGAGGTTCCCGAGATTATTTGAAGCAACATTTTCCTTTGCAAAAATGTTATCCGCGGCTTTGTTTAGGAGTTATTAACGAGAAACACGGACCAATCAGAGCACGACCTAGACGCGAGTTGGCAAAGTTGGCCCGGCGCGCTAACTGTTTGTTGGCCGTCGCGCTCTGATTGGTCCGTGTTTTTCGTTAATAACTCCTAAACAAAGCCGCGGATAACATTTTTGCAAAGGAAAATGTTGCTTCAAATGATTTCAGGAACCTCCCATTTCCGGCTGTGGAAGGAATTTTGGGAGACCCTGTATATAAATACAACTTTAACTTCGGGTACCCGAATATTGCAAACTTTCGGGACCCCGACCCGATCCGACCCGGCTGCCATTCCGGGTACCCGAAGTTTATATAAACTTTTGGAAACCCGAGGTTTCGGGTACCCGCACACCCCTACTGTACATGTACTGATAATGCAATGATATTTTCTGCATCAATGACAAAGCACTGGGACAAAAATAAACGTTTCTTTCATTTCAACATTTCTGCTATGAACGTATAAAATTCAATCGATAAGCAGTGTTGACAAAGAGGCGAGATTTTTCACTGTCACGGCAGTCAGCGTGAAAAGGCTGTCGGGTAACTCCGAGTGGTTAGCACACAGTGGAGGGGCAGAGATTATTAAAGGAAAAACTTTATTCACGGCTGTTCGGCTCTCGTCGACTTTCTCACTGAAAGACGAGCATCTGCGAGTAAAATGTAGGTTATGTCTATAAAACGCGCGGAGGGTGCCATCGTGAGAACATGTAGAACCACTTTTCTTCGTGGTCTGGAAATGGCGGTAAGGTCAGCCGCGGGACGGTGGATGATTTCACCTCGGCCATATTTATTATCCTAATCTTGGTACGGTGTGCCTGGCCTACATTCGCGCCTGCAAATTGCCACGACGACTTACTGCCGGCTGTTTTTCATATCTCGAACGTAAATCAGAGGAAATTCAATGGTATCCCCCCCCTCCCCTCCCCTCCCCACTCAACGGGACTCATTCTCTTTCTTTTTCACTCTGTTAGACTGCAATCCTTTTTCTTCGATTTTTCGCGATGACTCTCATTGCGTGTAAACACATGCTTAATCAAACGTAACTGTTATTGCCAGAGGATTATCTCCCCTTTTTAATATTGATAATGGAGACCGGGGGTACCGGATCGAAATTATTGTCGCGCATTCTAATTCAAATGAAGGGGACTTCTCCTCGCTCGCATATCTCTTCCGAAAGAATACGCCAAATGGACGCGTCCCGTTATGCTATCAACGTACGGCGCAGTGAAATATTACGGTGCAGCGGTGTTGGCTGATGCAATTGATTTAGTATAATGCACTGTAATGTTTGTAGCAGCTTCTCGCGATCGATTCGTTCGCAGTAGTCGCGTGACTCCAAAATTATCATTTTTATCAAAGTTTAACTCCGAGTAACTCTGAGTCGTCACTAAAAATGTTGGGATCTAACCAATTACTAAACATTTAAATATTGAATAGGGTTTTTACATTAATTTTATATCCATAAAATGAAAAAAATCATATATAATGGAATGATTCTCGGTCGGAAGAGATGTTTAATTTCCGAGATAAAATAGCTTCGAGTGCAAAGGGCTAAGAATGTCGAAGAAAAGAACAAAAAGAGTTGAAAATAATAATATCAAGAAAATTGTTAAGTGGGATCGTCTCGTTAATCAAGCGATCGCATAAAATTTATCCTCCGAGTATCCCTCATCGGCTTTCCCCGTCGGCCATCTTATTTAGCGGATCCCGCATTATTTATTTACCGTTCGGCTTAACTTTTCACGAGCCCGCTGGAACGATCTAATCCAGTCCGGATGATTTACAGCCGGGAACCACGAGATTTCGACCCAGGGTTTATAGGGGGACTGTTTCGGTTGATTCAGGAATCCGCGATTCTCCGCGAGAAATTAAGTTAGAGACGCAAATTGAGGGAGCCCCTCGGGGCTAAAGAAGAGCGTCAGCTTGCTAAATTCTTGGCAGACGCCGCACCGCGGCAGAGACGCATGGTACCGATGATTCATGGAAATGGGTTAAAAGTTAATGGTTCAGCACGGCCGGGACACGACTCCGCGGAATCCGAGTGATATAACACACGTGCTCGACAATCGGAGGCCCTGCTCTCGTGTTTAAATTTAATCCCCAGTTTGCCAGCCTTCGAACTTCCATCCGTCTGGAACCGTGGCGATTAGTTCCTGGCCCAGTGATTTATCACGTGGAACGTCTGTTTAAGCAGCCGTACACCTGTCGGGAAAAGATTTGATATTTCACTGGCCGGGAAGATATATTATTTCCCGATGAAATATTCACTCCCACTCGCCGCAGGAAATTTATCGACCGGGAAAAGTCTGCTGAATTTCGTGCAACTCGAGTTACCGTGGAGATCATCAAGGATTTTCTTCTTGATCCTATATTATACGTACACTCCCGGATAAAAAGATAGCACATCGTCTATCTTTTCTCATTTGGTAGAATAAACTGAAGGAAATGAGTATTTTAATATGTCAACATATTCTGACATACCCCTATGTGTAATGTACGGAATATCATCGACAATATTCAATAGAATTCTAGAAATGAAAACGTAAGTATTGTGGTTCGTAAGTGGGTCAAAATGATAGCACGTGAATTGCTAACATCAAACTCAGAACGTAGTTAATAAAGTCCGTGATATTATCTCGTGTTGTATGTTTGTTTAAAAAAGGCAAAATATTACGAAAAATGGGTCGCGGAAAGAGATTGAAAGCGTGTGAAATTAACACTGTAATAAAATTGGAAGAAGAACAATATTAAGTGACAAAAATAGCAAAAATTATGAAAAGAAGGCGA
Organism: Lasioglossum malachurum; assembly: GCA_028455605.1. NCBI lineage: Eukaryota > Metazoa > Arthropoda > Insecta > Hymenoptera > Halictidae > Lasioglossum > Lasioglossum malachurum. Next base: position 14,157,338 of record CM052311.1, read on the forward strand.
AAAGTAATAATGAAGTTCTTGAAAAATCCGGAGAACTATAGTACAAAGAAGAGTTCTGGACGTCCGCAAAGTCTAAGTGCCCGGGAGCGTCGTGCAATACTAAGAGCAGCATCCAATTCTAAGATGACTGCAAGGCAAATTGCTGAAAGTGTTAGTGTAGACACTAATATAAGGAATGTGAGACGAAGAGAAATAAAGAAAAAGCCTTGGTTAACTGAACAACATAAGAACGATCGGTTACATTTTGCGGAAAAGAATATTCATATGCGAAAGAAATGGCGAAGAATAATATTTACGGGTGAAAAGAGGTTTAACTTAGATGGACCTGATGGTCCGAGTTACTATTTTCACGATATGCGAAAAGAGGAACAGTACTATGATTGTACCATGGCGTACAGGTACTATGACAAAATGGAAATCAAATATATAACAGGAAAAATGAATAGCAAAACGTATTTGGAAATGATTAAGGAACAAATAAACACGTACGCGGCCAGAATTGCTGGAGAGAAGTATACTTTTCAGCAGGATAATGCCGCAGTACACACTGCAAAAGTAGTAAAAGAGTACTTTTCTCGAGAAAAAATTCGCGTTTTAGATTGGCCAGCAAGATCACCAGATCTCAACATTATTGAAAATTGTTGGGGAAAATTTGCCCGAGCTGTATATAGAAATGGCAGACAATTTGGAAATATTGCCGAATTAAAAAAATGTATTCAAGATGAGTGGGAGCATTTAGAGCAAAAAACCATTAAAAAACACTATAAATCTTTGCCAAAGAGAATGATGGCTGTTATTAAATGTAACGGAGGAGCCACAAAATATTAAGCACTAATTATCATTCGTTCATTTACTGTTATACATAATTTCAAGTTAAATGTGCTATCATTTTGTCACACTGTTGTTTGATATGATTCTTATATAGTAAGTACCATTTCTTCTTTAAATTATTGCTAAAATAAGAAATATTAAATAAGTAATGCGATTTCTGAAAGTATTAGGTATAACGACGCAAAAAATTAAATATTATATTTTGTGTTTCAGATTAATAAAATAGAAATATTTTACTTTGTGTTTCAGATTATTAAGATAGAAATATTTTATTTTGTGGATGAAATTGTTAAAATAGAAATATTTTATTTTGAGGTTCAGGTTGTTCAAATAATTCTATTTCTATTTCCTTTAAGCAAAGTAAAATCTTAAATATCAAATAGTATTTTAAATATTTTTTTCGCCAAATAATGCTCACCTCTGGTAATAAGCCAAACAAGCGACAAGATTTAGGAAAAAATTGATTTCCCAACAAACATCGAGCCAATATAAGAAGATGAACGGTTCCGCTGACAGAACCGTTTCCTGATAGCAGCACTTAAATGTTGACTAATGCTGGCGACAGTAAATTAGAGGCCTAATCTCACGAGTCGCAGCACGAGAACAGCAACAAAAGCGCATGATCTATAAGACGCGGAAACGGGCCGGTAGGCGCTTTAATCTCGCACGATCTAGGTATCCGCGAGGATCGTCGAGTAATCCAACTGGATCATCCGCGGACACTGTCAAAGCCCTGTGTGTCGGTTTTCTGCAATTAACGGACCGTGTCTAATGGCGTTGCTGTACCGACTGACTAATGACACGATTTTCACCCACGCATGAAGCAGGGTATCTCGATATCTCGGGCGTAATTATGTCCGCGCGCGACATTAGCGTACAATGTTCCATTGTTGGCGTGGTCATGTTCCGGCGGATTTCTAAACGATTGCCTACCGTGAACGCCTTCCTCTCCGGATCGAGTTTTCTTTTCATCGATCCCGATCCTCACGCACGATCGTGTCCCTAATTCGAGTGATTACCGCTGCTTTCAGACATCATTTCTGCGGTAATGTTAGCGATTCATCTATTACTAGATTTTATGCATTTATGACAAAAATGATTAGGTGTAATTTAAAACAGTAAAAACATTAGAAGAATTTAAAAACATTGTGTTATATTTTATTTTCGACTTAGTAAGCATACTAAGAAAAAAAATTAATATCCAGGTCGCTGCAGATTGTTGCAATTCAGGTAGAAAATTTGGTAAATATTGTTATTAGGGGACCCATCTCGGATCACCTTCACCTTTGTGGCTAACCACAATAAAACAACTCGTGGGTAGACAAAGAAATTAAACGTATATTTGACACGTATTTCTGCACAACGCACTATCTCTCTCTCTCTCTCTCTCGTTCTTATTCTCACTATAGGTACTCTCATCGACACACGTCTACTTTCTCACATCTAGCGACAGACTCCCTCGTTCGTTCGACTCTTGGTCGCTCCGCAGCCAAACATAAACAATATCATAGATAGAACGACTTTCCTACATGACGATTCTCATCGATATTCTTATGTCCCATTCTCAATTCGCTTCGCGCCTAAAACCTAATCCACAACCTTAACATATGTTGTCAAGGACACCATTCTGAACAACTTTTGTCTATATATCTACTCGTCGCTTGGACTTAGTTTCCGAGATAATTACAAAAAAGGATTTTGGTATGCGTGGTTGTTTTGTATAGGTGGCTCCGCTTCCTAACCTTAACTAATTCTGATTGCATGATTTTTCCATTACTAGTTCAAATTCTGTATCAAGGCTATATAGAATGCAAAAATTATGCGATCAGAATTAGTTAGAATTAGGTGGGGGGGAAGGGCCGTCCGTTAAGCCGGCTCGACCATGCATGCGAAAATCCAGAAGTAGACTTTCATAATTGAAAGCTCACCCTATATAGACTGTATATTATAGAGTGACACTCTGTTCTGTTTTCTCTCTGATCCCCACACCGTGTTTACAAACAGACAGACAGAGACAAACAAGAAAGCGAGCTAATAAGAACGTGGTAAAATAAATAGATGCCGCCCCGGAACAGGCTTACGTTGCCACGGAGCATGCAAGAATACGGAAAATTCAATACAGTATTAGCGATAGTTTTTTGCGAATATCTCGGAAACTAAGTCCGAGCGACGGATAGATGTATCCACAAAAGTTGTTCAGAATGTTGTCCTTGACAACATATGTCGAGGTCAAGATGATCCGAGATGGGTACACTAATAACGATATTTACCGAAAATTTTTACTATTTAATTTTTATTTTTATTCCTCGCACATTAATATTTGGACGCTCCAAACGAACCGATAACTTTTTTAACATTCGACTTATACGATTTTCACTTTTTCGAGAAGCTAGAGCAACTAGTTTACTGTATCATGTGAAAAGAAATGTTTTCGATTTCAATTCAAAGCACGTCCATCGACACGCCACTAAAACAGTAAATAAGTCTGCCATGTTTGAACATTCTGTTCTGAAATCAAACGGAGAATAAAGTAAACTTTTTACTGTAAAAAATTCCCGAGCACAAACTACATATTTGGATAGTTGAGCCACTCCCGTAAATATTCTTCTTCGATTTGGTAAGACTTGTCAGGGTGCTTGGCATTTTGAATGTGTTGAAGAAGTCCCGAAAGAGCGAGCTGAACTGGCTGGAACGAGTTCTCTTTCGGCGGTGGTGCAATCATCAGCGCGATGACGGCGTGAAGCCACCGTGTCGCAGATCAACCCTCGTCGAAGCCCCACGAGCCCGGACCAGAATGAAACTGCCAAGTTTGCGAGCCGCCGGTTAACTACCAGACCAGACACATTCCCGTTGGCAAGATGTATCCCCGCGATGACCTTTCTTCGTTCAAGGGGCTCGGCTGCAATACAAGCCGGTACGGTTTTACAACCGCCCAAGCGAAATTAAACTGCCACCCTCAAAGTCGCCGATACGTCTACCGGTCTGCGTTAGCCGGGGAAGAATCTTTTGTCGGCCGGACGAAATTCCCGTCTTCTCGGAACCAATGTTTCTCCTCGATGTTTCCGCGAAGATTTCGCGCGGAGAACCTCACTGGAAGGGAAAGCGAAAGTGCGGACGCTCGAACGATTCGCGAAAAATAAATTAATAAAACTTTTAACCCCTTGGACTCGAAGCAATTTGAATTCCGAAATCAAGACATACATGTCTTTCAATCTAGAAGATTTTGATTCTATGTAATCTTTTTTACACTATTCGCACGAAACTGAACCTGTTTCCTGATGCATTTGGATTTCTAGCAATTTTTTTAGAATACAGAAGAGTTTAAGGATTTAAAAACTGTTTCAAATAATGATATGACAATTTTTACTGGCGCCCAAGAGTCACCACTAACAATTGCTCTACCATTATACAAAATATTCTTTACATCACTTTTGTTTCTATTCTCATAAAATGAAAAAAAATCGTATAGAATGGAATTGTTCTAACTAGGAAGAAATGTTTCATTTTCGAGCTAAAATAACTCTGACCGCAAAAGGTTAAGAAGCTCCTAATACAGACAATTTTTATTTTACATAAAAATCGGCGCCGTAGTATTTAGATAATGATTCGATTGTTGCAGTTACATATGAACACCAAGAAGTACCCTTGGGAGATAACGACAGAGAATGGTTACATCTTGCACGCGAATGGACCTATTAGGTCCACCAACTTTCTCGCGGTCGGTCAACAATGCGTTAATAGGGAGCAGCCGCTTAATCATAATCCTTCATCCGCCTAGAACGTCCACATTGACTAATGTAACTTCGAAAGTTCGAAACCACACGTAGCTACCAGGGTCGGTTCAATCCTGAACGCGTAACACACTGTCAGGGGATCGTGTCCAGACTATACAGGTTACTTAATAATACGTGGAACACTTTGTAGGGAACCTATTTTGTACCGGCACGTGTCGGAAAAGTGCCTGGCACTATAAAATGCTTTTTCAATAATACAAATCTCTTAATGCAGTTGAATGAAACATAGAAGTCTAAAATGTCATCGATAAACTAGACTTATTCTGAAGCACCGTATAAGTCAAATTTGCTTCGGTGCATTTCAAGAAAGTACAATTTTTTGAAACCGGAATTTGTGTATAGAAAATACACGTTTACTGTATGACAATGATACAAAATATTTGATTCGAAGTATTGCCCATCGGTAGCTACACATTTTTCCCATCCCTCTGACAATTTGTGGATGCCACGCCAAAAAAACTGTTCCTCTTTTGAGACAAACCAGTCATCGAGCCATTTTCGTAAGATGTGAAGCGCTGCTCAGCAAGTGCGTGTCCCATCGATGCAAATAAGTAATAATCGGATGGAGCCAAGTCTGGTGAGTAAGCCGCATGCGAAAGTATTTCCCAACTAAACGCCTCAATCGTTTCCTTTATCGGTTTTGCTGTGTGTGATGGTGCACTATCATGAAGCGAAGTCACTTTGTGTTGCCTTTTTTAATATTCCGGTCGTTTTTCACGCAAAGCTTGATTCAAATCGATCATTTGTTGTCGGTAGCGTTCAGTATTAACGGTTTCGCCAGGTTTTAGCAGCTCATAATAGATCACACCCTTCTGATCCCACCAAACACAGAGCATTGTCTTTCGCCTGGAGTTACCCATGATCTCTTACGCTTAGGATTCTCGAAATATATCCACTTCTCTTCGCCAGTCACAATTCGAAGAAGAAATGACTTTCTTTTGTACCTGGCGAGCAGCATTTCACAAGTGGTTTTTAGGTTTTCCTGCTGTCTTTCATTCAGTTCATGTGGAACCCATTTTCCCATCTTCTGAATCTTTCCCATGACTTTGAAACGTATGGAGACGGCTTCTCGTGTCACATTTAATTGATCCGCGTGTTGTTGTTGCGTTTGAGCGTCATCCTCATCCAACATTGCTTGCAAATCGCTGTCTCCAAACTTTTTCGGTGGTCTTCCACGTTCTTCGTTTGTCACATCAAAATCGCCATTTTTGAATTTTTTAAACCACTCAAAGCACTGTGATTTACCAAGAGCATGCTCACCGTAAGCTCCGACAAGCATTCGATGCGATTCTGCAGCAGTTTTCTTCAAATGGAAATATAAAATCAATGCTATCCGCATATATCATAGTTTCCAGGCACAAAATTCGACATGTTCAACGTTATTAAAAACTATGCTGTTCTATAGAACTTGTATGGTTGTGAGTTGAAAATCTTTACAGGATGTCAAAACAAGAAAATGGCGTCAATGACGCCGTTTGACGGTAACTACATTGACAGCTAGAGCCACCTATGGGCAAATTTCGGTTTCATATTTATTATACATACCTGGTATGTATATCATTTTTATTTTCGCACAAACGTATATCGCGTTGGCTATAAATAATCGATTGTAGAAATTATGGAACAGTGTGCAGAGTCGAGACAGTGAAGTGTACAAAAATTAATTTTTATCTGCCGGCAGAAATTGCTTCGGGGGCATAAAAATCCGCAGCAGAAATTATGAAACGGTCCGCGTGCAACAAAGCCGACGCTAAACCGAGCTAGTCTCCTGCCCAGGCACATTAATAACGAAATTTCTTTCACCGGACGTGCCGGCATAAAAATGGATTTTTATCCCGTCCGGGGAAAAAATCGCCGGCACAAATTATGAACCGGCCTGTACAATAAAGAATCGGACAATGTGTGAGTTACGGACCGGTGCCAGGCGAGCTTGGGAACAGAGTCTCGGGCCCGGCGCGGCGGAACAACGCGAAACGTAACGAGCTACCCGTCTCGTTCCCGAGAAAAAGTCATTCCGCTCGAAGCGTATGGTAATAACGGCCGAAGAATAAGGCACGGGGGAATAGAGATATCAGTGAAAGCCGATCGGTCGCCGATCCGTGCCCGTTGCGACCGATTATTGTTCTCCCGGCACCGATGTGTCCGCGCAGTCATTGTTTTCGCAACGTGTAATCGCGGAGGCGCAAAAATCCTCGGCGATCTTTTCGCGCGGCGCGGCACGCTCGACCGACTTCGCGTTGGGAAACTCCCGTCGATCGTTAGGGGATTATCGAAAGGGGATATATCCAGCTGAGAACAGACAAGCCAGCCTGTGCCAGCAAAAGCGATTCCACAGCGCGAGTCCGCTCGCAAGCCGAAACTGACATAATTCACTTTCGGCCGACAGTAATCTCGAGAAATCTCGAGCAGCCTTGGAAAAGTGAGATGAGGAGTTGATTCGCGCGGGTCGTTGTACCACTTTTTCATCAGATCAACGAAGGCTCAAGATTGTTTGACATTATGGTTGCAATCAGGTGGGATTAGGTGCAACTAACTTGCCTGCGCTTCTTTATGTTCACAATCTTCTGCGTTTACAGTGAGAAACAACAGCCAATTCAGATCTCCTTCCCTTTTATAATAATTTCAATCAAACGCGAGACTGATACATTGGCTTCTTAAATTGTTTGCTAACTCACGATGGCGAAGGTTCATGTCACAGATGAGACATATAGCGATAACTAGTGTCGCGTCCGGTGGTTCAACCATCGATAATAATTCATATAATCAATCATGTATAACATATATTTCCTGAATTTCTTTTAATATCGTATTTGTCTAATAATGTTGTACGAGAAATTAAATATTAAATACTGTTGTTGATAATTAATATTGAACTGTCGTATATTATACCACATTGCGTGCGATAGGATTAAGAAAACTCATTTTGAATTTAAATCTTCATTGAACAAGTTAAGAATATAGCGAGATATATTAATATTCGTTGAAGACTGTTCATCGCCGAAGAATGTGAAGATGGACACTTCGAAAAAGAAATTAACAAAAGTTTGATAAATAATAAGCTGGTGACTAATTACCTGGCAGGATGTGTAGGGCAACATGATCTAGCCAAGAGAGCGATAAAAGGGCATCAAAAACTCTTCATCCGGTCAAGAGGTTTTCATATTTAATTTCTTGTACAACATTATTAGACAAATACAATATTAAAAGAAATATTCAGGAAATATATGTTATACACGATTGATGATATCAATTACAATATTATCGATGGTTCAACCACCGGACGTGACACTAGACTGCGGATCTAGATGAATTATAAGAAGCTGGGGCGAAATACAATATTTTTCTCTTGGCTAATAGATCATAAATAGTCCACAGTGAATAGTTCTGATAAAAATGCAGACACCTTGCACTCGCAGGTTCGCGTAGAAATGTGCTACAAAATTAAAGTAATCGTTACCATATTGTTGCAATTAGGTGGCTGATTCATTCTCCAGAACAACTGGGCTTTGATCACCGCTCCAGCTAGTGCACCATCCCTAAAGCTTCACCCTTCCACCAACCCACCAATTCTACGTGTCGCTTCGGTTAACCCGTTCGATTAACCCGTTCGATTAACCTCGTCAGATTCCGCGAAGGAAAGGCTGCGTTTAATATCTCACTACGGCGATCAACTCTTTTTCGCCTCGCCTAAAGTTGCATTGACCTTTGTCCGCAAATAAGTCGATCGCCTAAAAATAGCCTCGACAAAACCCGTGGAAGCCGGACGGGCAAGAGAGAGAGAGAGAAAGAGTGAGAGGGGGAGGGAGCAGGATCGTCTGGACCGAATTCCCTGTCCCTTTTAAAACTGACAAATGCGCGAAATGCCTGGCCGGTTTGCGTGTCGCAGACGGCGGAGACAACATTGTTCGACTCGCGGGCACGCACCTCGTGAAATCGATTCGCCACGGCAGCAAGAAGCGAACGGCCGAGAAAACGACCGCGACGGGACGCCGCGCCGCGCCGCCGACACCATCGTTCGCGAAGGACAGCTGTAAAATTGCGCCGGAATGGCAGACATCCCGACGCGTCGTGATACCGATCGTTCCACGACGATCCGGACGGCCCAGGACACGTTGCCGATCGTCCCGCGCTGATCCCGTGGATCTGTCTTCCTCTTCTCAAGCGTAATTTAGTAGACTCTTGTCACGTTCTCATGCATCCGAAGCACGGAACGCGCCCGATTTCTAGCGCGATGCCTAGAAATCGCTTTCTGACCTGCCGCTGTCTTTGTCGCACGACCGACCGACTCCTCCCTCACTCCAACGGGCCACACATAGTTTCACCGCCCGCTTATAGATGGTTTTTGGCCTCACGCCTTCTCGCTAGTGGAAACGTGCAGTTGTTACGGATGACGAACAGGTGTTCAATATCATCTCTGGCAGGAACCGTCCTAGATAAACGAACAGAGCCACCGTAGACAAATCTACATATCTGTTTAGTTTAGTTTAGGGACCAAACATACGCACGACCAACTGGTAGTTGACAAAATACGAATGTTCATCCAAAGGGTACTGACAAGTACCACCAGTCATTGCAGAGGTATATAAGCCCTTGCATTTCCACTCTCGTGGGCTAGTACTATCGTAATCACGAATCGTGTCGCGTCGTGCTGCACCTCGGAAGTCAACTACCAGTGAGATCGGGCTAAGTTCCCCTTCGAATCAAAAGTTAACCGTATAGATTCCGCGAGTTCGGTCTAAAATCTATTAGGCAGTGATAAGGTTGCTCCGAGACTCCCGCATTGCCAGTGCGCCAACACCGTGCATCTCAGTTTAGGTAATACACATCTTCTTTCAATTCTTTCTATTCTAATTCAATTCATTCGCGACAGTTACACAATTGTATCACAGAATCTTATAATCAGAATATATCTGTGTTCTTTGATAATTAACGCAAATTCGTTAAACCTATAATTATTGACCAATATCCTAATCGAGTAATTGAACGTCCCCACACGATACAATCCAAGCGGTAGGATTGTATCATTAAATTATACTAGTTACGAGGCTTACTAACTATCCTAGCGGCTCCCCGATTCGCATTGGGTTCGTCCGCATCCTAACAGCTCCCTGATTTCGCATCAGGTTCGTCTCTGCTTTTATCCCTTTTATCGTCTGCGTTTGACTCCATTCCTAGAGGCTCCCTGACTTCGCGTCAGGTTCGTCCTCGCTGTCTATAATCCTAGCGGCTCCCCAATTCCGCATTGGGTTCGTCCGCGTACCTTTCACTAACAAATTGATACCATATTCTTAGTGTAACAACACATCGCCGGCCAGCAGTAGAGGTATGACATACCCCAGAGGAACGCTCAACAAATTGGAACTCACTCTGGAATGATCCCCGATAGTTATTACCAACAAGGTGCTGATGCTTCGCCCACCTTGGAGGAGAAACACCGTCTTCAACCCCATCGTTCCCATCTGTGCCCTCCCTTGAAAACTTTATCTGGATACCCTTTTTCCGTCGTTAAAATAATATTTAGAGTCTAACCAACAAATTGTTAACACTTAGAGTCATCCTCTTTCACTTTAATACTCTTCTTATTTTTCTTTATTTAATTATTTATACTTTCTGTAACTTATGACTTTCTTACATTTCTTATATCTTACGTTTGTTTAATAGTAAATAAAGTTATTATTTATCTTGACACCTGCGTCCTAGCTCAATGAACACCACGTTTTAGGTCCTCCACTGCGATATCGCGAATCCCACTAAGGGAACAGGTTGCCGCTCGTCTGTTCCCGTGCCAATGTTACAGACTCTCCGCAAGGAAAGCATTGCGACGTAACACTCTGCTCGAAATCTTCGCCACCGGTCTAACTCGATGTCGATTGCCGAGGAAATTTCTTTTTCTTCGTGAAGAAAAATCTCTATTTCACTTGTCACTGGAAAAAGAAAGAAATATGTGCAATTAACATCGAAATGTTAGTTTCACTTGCCAGAATGTACAGGATTACTGCGAGGAAATCTGTTGAGACTCGAGGAAGATCTTTCGGTAACAGGAAGAATATGGTCGACGCGAATTTTCTTATAGTAAGCCAGTTTCCTGAAGGGGGCACACACTTCATCACCGTCGTCCCGTGCACAGTTAAATCAACACCGATGCCAGAGACACTTGCCGATCGTACCAGCACATTCCGATAAATAAATCTCCGCTCTTCAAAAGTTCCCAGCCGTCCGACATGATTCAACCATTAACCGAGGTTCAAGCCGCGAACTTGGAAATCCGATGTTACGAGAATTCCGTGGCGGTGTGACAGGGCCGCATCGTGATCTTCGTGGGCCCTCCGCAATCTTCAATTCCATGTTTCTCCTCCACCACTAGCATTTCCTTGGAAATTATTCTTCTTGAGCAGTTTGTTTATAGCGGAAATCGCTGTAATCGATCTGGCAGTTTTTCTGTAAATATCTGAAACAGACTAAAAGAGGCCGCCTGTTATTTGTATAGGAAAATGTTGTTCATCTACGAAGAAATTGGTTGGGTAAAATATAAAGCACAGTAAAAGATTCGAAAAATTTAAAAATACTGTAATGTGGTTTTCAATGTAACGAAATCATTAAGGGACGAAATGAATTTTTATTTGATTCTTGCTTCCCACAATAAATGCAGAACACTTTTATTTCGCATAAAGATGCGCAGTCTATTTATAACATATTTCAATTTCATCGAAATCCGCGAGGAAGTGACGTCTCGACAAGTTCAACTCTTGCTCCCTCTGTACAAAGGTTCCAGTGGGCGTGGCTTTGTTGCTCCCAAGGTCAACGAAGCCAGGAGAGTGCTCCACAGAGCAAATTATGATTCCAGCCGTGTCTAGACTTTTTGGATTCGTTTCCAGCCTCTCTGGATAGAAACCGGCGAAAGCGTACAAGATAGACAACGAGCCCATAGCCTGAGGAATATAGCTACAAGCTAAATGACACCATAGAAAGATCTGCCTCGCAGGATGCCCCGAGTGGACGTATCTCCGTTGCTCCCAATTCTGACAGAGCCCTATCTATCAAATGCTCGGGGCTCTAATCTATGCTAGCTTCGGGCACCATGCCGATGGCGTCCATTGAGAAGCACGGCCCTGCGGTCAGGTCTCTCGAGATACTGGCGAATCTCGCGCGAAGGTGAATTCGCTCTTAAAGCTTGCGATTCACCGGACACTTACGCAGAAGTAACATTAATGGACACTTTCTCCCCGCTCCGCGTGAGAGGCCGCGGGAGAGGAGTAGCCCGGGCAAGCAGGCAAGCCACAGAGAGGTCGTCACTCGATCCTGATTAATGGGTTTCGGGATCTCGCGAGGCTGTAAACAGTATTAATCAGGATCGAGTTTACGCCGCGCGGTCGTGCCACGAATCGCATTAATCAGGATCCCGAGCGGCCGGCCGCGGTCGGCACGAAATATTCATTTAGGTTCGTGTCCAACGACGGTCGTCCGGCACGGTGTATTGATTTACGATCGTCGACTTCCGAATGTCCAACACCTGGGGCCCGCGATAAGGAAGCTACGCCACCCTATCGCAACCCGAATCGAGATCCCCTCCATTTTCTGGCTCGCGATTTCTTTCGCCATTTCATTCATCGAACCTACCAGCACCGTATCGTCGTCTGCCTCTCGAAAGAAGAAACCTGAGATACACCCACCATCTCGCTATACTCGCTCACCTCATTTCGGACTCGGACAGACAAATGATCACGGTCTTGAACATGTGTGTGCGCGTGTGTGTGTGTGTCAGGTACCCTTTAACAAACGTATTAGGTTGTCCCAAAAGTTCGTTTGGTTCTCGATTAATGTGATGAATGCTAATTCAGAGTAGTTTTTAAGAGAACCAATGACATGGTTAAGAAAGAGGAAGCTTAAGGAATAGTGAAACATCAACGAACAGAAGATTGTGCTGTTTGAGTACGCTGATGTTGTTGCGTTGCCAGCTCCAATTTCAGTCTGGGTTTACGCTACGGTCGCATTAGCTGAAGTCATCTTTGAGAAAAGTCTCCGATTGCCTCTTTAACTAATTTATTGCCCTACGACCAGGGTATGACTGATATGTGTCTGCGGATCTTCACGGATCTTCACTTGTAGCACTAGGGGGCCCGTAATTTATGGGACAGTTTCGGGGTACACGGGACTCGGTGTCGTCTTCCTTGGACCGACTCCGCCAAATGTTTACCCTTGTTATTACAACAATGTACCAGCTCGTGGGCGTTGCGTAGCGGCGAAAACCGCCCTAAATGCGTTTATTGGTTCCCCACTATTTTGAACTCTACCCGTGGAGGGAATTTCTCTAGTCATGTTTTTCCGATTCCTTTCCATTTCCGACAGATTCTATCAAACTCTCGCTCCATAAACATCGCTCTCTTGCACTGTACAGTAACTAATCTACTTTACTAAGTACATACATTGTTACGGAAAGGTGTATTGATTACCAGCTCGCATACATCCAAAAGATTGTGATTTTCGCGAAGTCGGTGGCGCCATAACAGATGTTATCTGACAATATGGAATGTGCACGTAGTGAAAGAAACTTTTGGGACAACATACCCGGGAATTAAATGTGAGACTTGTCCGACGAAGAATGCCCTCGTTTATTTCCATGGCAGCATCGGCACCGTTCGCTGTTACCAACCTTAAGCTTTTCTTTCTAAAAGATGTCTGTTTGTCACCCTGTGTTCACCCGGAGCAGTTTATTCGCTCAAGTCAATGCACTTAAGCTTAGACGACGATACGTAACTAAGCCTCGGAGCGTTTCGCAGCGCGACGCAGGCTCGATCGTGAAAGCCATTAATCAGGATCGAGGCGACGACCTCTTCCCGAGCTACTCCTGATCCTCGTATACATCAGCGTTGACCTTGAATCTATGGCGAGACCGCGACACCGTAACAGAGCACACATGCCGACCGAGAAGAGAAGCAATGTGCAACGCCTAGGACTGCACCGGCGCTGCACCTTTTTCAACCGCCGCGACGCGGTTGCACCTGCGTCGAGATCGGGGGCCCGGATGACAAACGAGGATATCAAAGCCGTGTTCACCTAATAAATATCGGTAACTGTCTGGCTGACCCTGACCCCGTCACACGACCATGCGGATCTTTCGATAAATTATCCGATTTTATCCCCTCTTCTAACAGGGCAGAGTCACGACACGATCGAAAGCTTCTGTGATTTAGCGGATCACCTGTTCGCCCATTTTTTTTTCGGGATAAATATTTTTGGCGGATTTTGGCTCGTCTTGGAACTGGAGAGTCGACGGAATTTTGTTTTGTGTGCTGGTTAGGCTTGCCCGAAAAACACCAATCAATAAGAACTGTGCAGAAACTGAGCCTTGTTAGTTGATATCTTCATGTTCCGGCAAGAGCCTTGAATTTTCGAAAATTTAGTGAAACGATATAAAGTGACTTATAAGTGAATGATCGAGGATATTCTCAACCGAATTCGATAGGCTTTGGATATTTTATGCAGCGTAAAAAACCATTAGACCTGTGTTTTTTATTATCGGCTTATCTCGAAGTTTAAGGGTTGAAACTACCCCTAGTATATGAGGTATATGAAAAAATGTTTCATACAAAAGTTTTATAGTATTTTCTACTCTTTGCAACAATGTACTCGAAAAATTCACTAAAAAATGCACGAAAAATTCAATACAGTATTAGTAATAGTTTTTTGCAAATATCTCGAAAACTAAAATCGAGCGGCGGTAACTTGTATAGGAAAAAGTTGTTCAGAATGATGACCTTGACAAAGATAAAAGACGAATTCCAACGAGATTTGCAGAGAAATCTGTGCCGTCGAGGTACAATTAATCGGGAAAAATGGAGGCCGAGTACGAAGACGCGGAACGATTCCCCGCAAAAGTGATTGGTCATCGGCGGTGTCGTTGCACCGCGTTGCATATCAATTTCAAGCGTGCAACGAGCGCGGCGTGGCGTGCTAATGAACTGCGGAGCGCAGTCGCGAAACGATCACGGGGAATACGAGACTCGGTCCCCTACTTTCTGCAGGTGTTCCGTCCACTTAGTTAATCTTGGTAATTAATATTTTTATCTTCTCGGGGGCCGGTCGTGCGCGAATTAAACCCGACATTCGGGACGCGTCCGTGATCGATACTTTCTTCTTCGATCGAATTTTTAACCCCTTTTAACCGATCACGTGCTGCCACGGCAGGCTTCGGTATTGTGTCGGTGGACGGTGTTTATGCAGATTCGAATTTTTCCAGACACGCTTACAAGCGTCGCTATCCAATGCAATTTTAACCTTTCGCGTGTTTGCTAGGAGAAATTTAATATTGCGTGCGAGCCGAGCTCGACTTTGATGTACTCGGGAGTTTAATCAATTTCACCTTGGAAGCGATCGCGAAAAATTATTGTTATTATGTAGGAAAATTATAGATTGTTCGGTCGCGGCCTGGAAAATTAAATTAATATCCCGTTGATGCGGTTTCAAAATAAAATATGAAAAAATAGATCGATCGGCAAATATTTTCTTCGCTGTGCTGACTTGAATACGAAATTCTTTTAATATTTCACCGAAAAGTGACTGTTTAACTTTTAATTTCTCGCCCTAGAAAATATTTAATTTCGTTGGATAAAATTTAATTTATGTTCGAGCGATGTGAAGCTCCACGTAACCAGTTATGATTTCAGAGACCACAATATGTTTGCAAAATATGAAAATTTCAAGTCACCTCTGAAGTAGGGATGTCGATTTTTAATCGATTATTTGAAAATTCGATTATTTTCATAAAATAAATCGATTTTTAGAATCGATTCTTCAATATTCAATATTCAATATGTCATTCGGGGATCATGATTATTCCGCAATGTTAACCACAATGAACCTTGAAACATTGTCTGCTCGAAGAAGAGTATCTGACCAGAGCTTGATTTTTAATTTAATTAATAATCATATTGATTGTTCCTCTCTACTTGCGCAAATCAATTTCTATGTACCAGAGCGTGTATTGAGAACTAGAGCAGGATTTCAAACACTTAAAGCCAGATCTACTTATGGATTAATTAATCCAATAAATCGCATTATTGCAGAATAGCACTCTCTATAATCTTGTTGATTTCTTTACTGAGTCTTTGCAAATTTTTAAAAAACAATTACGCAGGATTATAGGATAATACCATATCGTTTGTACCAGTAGTTTTAGTTTCTGTGCATGTCCCTTCTTTGTTATTATACGTGTAGTCTCTTTAATAAAAGAGTCAAACATAATTTTGATCTTAGTTTTTTTATCATTTTTAGACATTCCTAAAAAAAAATCGATTATTCAAAACATCGATTATTTGAAGCTTCGATTATAATCGATTCAGAAAAATCGTTTTTTTTTTTAATAATCGGCATCTAAATCGGCATTTAAATAAGAATAACTTTTTTATGAATGGACCAAACGACTTCAATTTCTCTGTAGGGCTAGAAGAATTAGTTTAGTAAATGACGTCTAAAAAATATTTTCAAGAAATGCATTTGGTCGGAATTGCGAAAAAGAAATAGTAAAAATTGATTTTTACTACTTTTTTAGCTGGGCCAATAACGAAAATTTAAAAGATGTGCTTGGTCAACTCGTACAAATGTTGTACGCTCTGAAAATTTCATTGAAACTGGTTAATTGGTTTCTCAAGATTTTCGGCCTTTTTATAGCTCGTAAACCAATTAACCCATTTCAATGAAATTTTCGAAGCGTGTATAATTTATACGAGTCGACCAAACACATCTTTTAAATTTTCGTTATTGGCCCAGCTAAAAAAGTAGTAAAAATTGATTTTCACTAAACTAATTCTCCCAGCCTTACAGAGAAATTGAAGTCGTTTGGTCCATTCATAAAAAAGTTATTCTGACTTAAAGTGTGTTGAATCAGTTGCGCTCGTTAGTGTATAATACATTAAAACGCGAGAATTTAAAAGTTGCGCTGATTTTTGCTATTATTCAGAGATTTTTGTTGCCATTGTCAGTGGTGCGAAGGTCGCGTCCGCTCGCTGCCAACGTCGCCACGTGGTTGGCAGAAGGACACGGAGGTGTACGCTCGTGTTAGGCTGACGATGCGTGGCTGTGTGATCGTATGGAGCAAAGTGGCCATTGAGAAACGACACACGGTCGGGTCGGATCGTTGGAAATTGGAGCGACATAAATCCGAAAAAAGCTAACGCCAAGAAGACGTCGGCTTTCTGGGTCAGCGTCGCGAGAGGGTAACAAGGGAACCACCGTAAAATTATTCGCGAAACGGTGTCGCGTGTCTGGGCTCGCGCCGTTCAACGGATGCGAATCATCGTTCACCGGTATACATATCAGAGACTCCGTGAATCATCCGCTGACGACGGATGAAATATGTTCCGGCCACCTGAGAGTTTTGACAGGCCCCGAGACGCTCGGATATTCGTTTGTCAACTGGCAGAAGCGAAAATGCGATGACTCGGCGGCGCGGCGCGGCGGATACTTCAACGAAATGGTAACGCGTGCTGAAATACATGCGTTGACGGCTCAGACTGGACGTGAAATTCTAATGTAGAAATGGTTCGGATATTGTTGCTAGTTGCGCATCAATCCGTTAGGTTTATTATTCAGGTTTCCTAATTCCTCGTGAAAACTTTTCTGTGAGATCAATAGTTTGAATGAACAAGCTATTTTTTTAACCATTCAGCAGTTCTAGCATTAACGCACTACTAGACAGCGAATCTTTACGCAAAAGAAGTACGTTCTATCTGAATTGCAACAAATTGGAGTGAAACCACATGCACACCAATTTCATCCATTAAGAATATTTAAAATTAATTAAATATTTCCTTATTTAGATTAAATCATATATGTCTTTATTTACATAGTATTGTGGAGGGAGTTACAACGATTCCCCTCTGCAGATCTGCCTCGAATTTTCAAATTGTGTTCGTGAAATATTTAGAGCATCCACTTATTCGGGGAATCTCGCAACGAGGTCTAGATTTTCCTGCGAGTAACTTCTGCAATCGTAAATATTTCTGCTGTGAACTAGCGTTAGCAATTGTGCAAGCAGTGTACTATTAATTGCAAATAGCAACAATCTGTTGTGTAATGGGATACACGGAGGTTCGGTCTGCATTCATTCTCTCTGACTCATTTGCGCTACTTTCGTGATGCCAATTTTCTATTCAAGTAAAATTTGTCCCTATTAAATATACAGGGTGTGGCCGGATGGGTGGTGAAACCGAGCAGGGGGTGATACCGCATGTAAAAATAAGTCGAAAAAAAACAATAACATTTTTTCGTTTGACACTTCGTTTTCGAGAAAATCGAGTTTAAAGTTCCGCCAGTTACAAAGTAGAATTGGTTGATCGTGGTCAGACGCGTCAGACGATTCCTATGCAATAGCACGCGTATTTGCTGCATTTTCAAACCCGATTGTCTCGAAAACGAAGCGTCAAACAAAAAAATGTTATTCCTTTTCTTCGATTTATTTTTACATCCACCCTGTATATTAGATTGAAGAACTAAGTCTTGGCCTACGCCGGATCCTCAGGTCCGACTTTTTTAACAGACTGTAGGTCCATACGTACGACCCTCTCATAAATACAAGAAGCACTTCGAAGGCTAATTGAGTTGCAGAGACGACGGCGAAGGCGGCGTGAAGAACTCGCTTCGATGACAACGATGAAAAGCTCGTGCATGCTCAAAGGAAAGCTCGACGTCCTCGCTCTTGGTGTCCGCGGGGCTGGCCCGTCGAAAATGGCTACGGCGGCGGTCGGGTGCAAGCCGATAATCAAATATTAGCTCTCGAGCAGCGAGATTAAAGCGGCCACACCGAGCGGGAAACGAGATTAATGGTTCACGGTTAAATCGCGGACTAATGGCGGGCCGGCACCACGGCGTAAATCATATTTCGCAACGCGCAGCGAGGCGACACATCGCGAACAAAGGGGGTTGAAACGATTACGCCGGAAGCGGTCGAAGGCGTATGATTTGGAAAATGAGGCCCCATTAAACTCTCTCGGGGCCGCTTCGTCCGTGTTCCTTTTTCAGAGAAGTGTCGGCTTGCGCAAGTCGCGTGGCCAGTGTCCGGCTACATTATAATAATGTTAGAGTTTCGGCCGGCCAGAAAGTATTCGTACAGACCGATCCGGAATTGCCGGCTTCAGTTTCACACTTCGACGGCTTGCGATAGGCATCTTGAATACAGTGTCTACTGGCTTGTCAAAAATTAGGATACATAAAAACGCGTTACGACCCATGAAAAAAATTGCAGGGGTCGTACACAAAATATCAAGGCCGATGAAAATGATTGTTGATGCAGTAAAAAAATATTAGGAGTTGTGAAAAAATTGTAGTGTTCGTAGAACGATTACAGGGACCCAGAAGAAGTTTGTATTTCGCCTATCCACGAAAAATTTGTACATCGTTGAAATTTAACAATACAACTAATAAATTAAAAAGAAATTAACAATATTTATGCATAATAAAATAGATTTCCTGCTGATATGCAGTTTCGCCAAAGGAATTGACCGTACATCATGATTAGACTGCGGATTTTATGCATTTATGACAAAAATGGGTAGCTGCAATTTAAAACAGACAGATTTAAAAAATTTAAGGACATCAATATATTAGTTGCAGCGCGTATGAACACTATTAACACGTTCCCGTTAATGAGCTGAGCAAATATATGATTATGACAAATTTAATTCTGTAAAAATATATTTCTACTAAAAGATTGAGGCTTTATACAAAATGCAGTATAGAACGAAGCACATAAGTTTGTTTAATTGTGTTATATTTACAATAACTAATAATTACATGTAATGGTTGATTTTGTTAAAGCAAGAGATACGTAAAAACGGCTTTTTCGGACAATATCGCTACAAAACGTCATTACTCTTATAGTTTTTAGTCTTGCTACTCCAGCACCAAATTTTTTTACATTTTGTTTGTAGCTTTTACAATCGAACTGATCGCAGCGCCACGTGGGTAATTATTTACTTTAGGGGCTTCCTCACCGATTTCGATGACGTTGAAATATGTTGTCAAGGTCGTCATTCTGAACAACTTTTTCCTATACATGTTACCGCCGCTCGATTTTAGTTTTCGAGATATTCGCAAAAAACTATCGCTAATGCTGTATTGAATTTTTCGTATTTCTGCACGCTCTGCGGCAACGTAAGGCTGTCCCGGCGCGGTATTTGTTTACATTTTGCTTCTACACACGCTGTGGAGATGAGAGAAAACAGGGTCTCACTCTCATAATATATATTATATATTATACATTAAATATCATATATTATACATTATATATTATACATTGTACATTATATATTATACATTGTACATTATATATTATATATTCTATATTATATATTATATACTGTATATTATATATTATATATTGTATATTGTATATTATGTATTATATGTATATTGTATATTATATATTATATAATATATGTATAAAAAATATATTATGTAATATTATTGATTTCAATTTCAAATCTAACCCAGACCTACTCCGATCACTTTTCGAGATGTTGAAATTTTTATTTATAATATTATATATTATAAGTAAATTATAGTAAATGCTCTTTTCGATCGATGATGTAATGAAATATTGTGTGATAATATATCAATCTTTAGTCGAAATATCAAATGGCCTGAACGACAAGTCAGGCAAAAAGGGCTTGGCACGGAACGTGTTAAAGAATGAAAGAAATTATTACTTGGTTGCAATGTGCATCGAATAGATGGCTGTGATTGGTGGTGTCTTGTCGATGCAGTGTTGGCCGGTTTTTGGATGAAATCAGGGGCGCAGGAACCGCGAATTTAGGATAAGGGGTCGCGCTTGTTACCGTTCGAGCGACTCTAAGCCGTTCGTTATCGGCCCCATCCTTTCGACGCCGCTTTTGTACGAATCACGATTAAGTAATTGGCAAGGTAGCGGTCTCTGCGATCGCCCGGATCGATACCGTGGCCGTGTTGCACGCACGTGTTTTCCCGTTATTTCTCACTCGTGCATTTTCGCCGTGCCCGTCGATTTCTATACGATCCCTGCTAGCGGACAGTTACACGAACTTCTTCAAAATATAAATCCAACTGCCGTCCCCGACACTTTCGCGGGTTTCCAGCTTTCCTCTTTTAACGAGAGAGCCGTGCGCTCGTGTTCTCGCATTTTTACTTCATCCTTCTCCCTCTCTTTCTCTCTCTCTCTCTCTCTCTCTCTCTCTCTCTCCCTCTCTCTCGGCGGGACGCGTTGCATAATTTTCAGTTAATTCTTTTTTAATCGCGATGTACGAGGTGTCGGCTGTCGCCGCGTGGGCGTTACTTCGGTCATGTAATTGTAATAACTAGATCTTGATGCGTTTATTGCGGTCGAACGTTTGGGAGGACAAGATAATAAGGATATGAGCAGACGTTTATGATGTACATACTTTCTTTTCGTCGAGAGGAATATTTTACTTGGAGAAATCAATTTGTCTCTTGTTTTCGGACGAGATGTAACATCGCGTTCGTAATTATTCGAGTTACCCTCCCATCGAGAAATGCAGAATACTGTATCTGGAGAGAAACAAGATACATCATTTCGACATTTAACGAATCGCGTGTACAAATATATCTTAATATAGATTGCAATGACATTGTTGCTCGACGTCGGAATGTATTCAGTTCGTCGCAAATGACTCGTCTTCGTTTTTTACGACGTGAAATCAATTTTCGCTGAACTGTTCAATAATTGATGTTCGATGTAAATATCCATTGTTGCAGCGTGCACGCTGGTAAATATGGATCTGTTTCCAATTGATCTCGAATGACATCAGCACCCACAATCGCCTTTGATCGGTCATCAAGATTTCACAGACAGTATACCTACATAATCGTGACACATCTACCATATATTTATACCCTAAGTGCACGATATCTAACTGTATTAAACGAATTTATACATTGGTGTAAGAAAACATAATTGAAAAGGAGGGTCTGCTTCGCGTGAAATTGACCGTAACGGTGGAACAGGGTTATTCCTATTAAGTTTATCGAGATCCAACTGTGTTTTACAGTTCAGTTTGCACGTAATAAGGCGAGCGCGTCGATGTGGACCGTAGAATTGTATTAGCAGTTGAACTGTTGTCGCGTATCGTGTAAATTCACGGAGCCGGGGTTATAAATAATATCCCACGAAAAGTAATATTAGCTAATAATAACGGGGGCGCCAATTATGTTCAACAGGTTCACCCACACGATTGTGTGGCCAGCGATACATTCTCGTCTGCATTCTCGCGAGCGAGCATGCAACGCCGCGGACGAATTTATGTAACCGTGCACATTGGCGACTCCCATTTCCGGTGCGCCTTGCCTTCGTTCTTTTTCGTTTTCGTTTTGCCTTCCCTGGAATGTGTATCCCCTTCCCCAACGCATTGTCCGACGACACATTGTCATTTAAATGCGCATGAAACATTGAACGACAAAGTGTCGAATAATCTTTAAATAAAGCTTCGCCATTCATGATTAATCGTTAAACGCCTGGTCTGGAACAACGTCCCTCGGAAGTGATGGCCGAGAATAATTTGCATTTCATTGAAATAAAACTCATGAATTTCAGATGGGCCTTCTCGCGCTATTCGATTTTTACTCTTCCTACTTTCTGCGCGATAAGGATTCCTATTGGCTGGACTGTACCTTGAGTAATCAGACATTTTTTTGCCGGTTTCTTACGCAATTCTGCAGACTTCGCCGAGAAAATGCGAAAAATCCGAGTTTCAATCCTAGGAGATCAGGGGTTTAAAAGTTACGAATGTTCAGTTTCGGAGGTTATCAACTTTTAGTGAATAAAATAACTACTTCCTTTGACCCGACTTTGACTCCTTTCCGACACCTTTGTTTATGCTTGAAACCATTTTTTTTTTACAGTTTTCCTTCTGCTTTTATTTTCCTCATTGTTTCTGTACAAGTCACTTATCCTAACCTAACTCTATTCGCTCGCACGCTTTACTTATCCTAGATCGCAATATTAATAACTTAAAAACTACCTAATTCGCGTCCTTAAAACTATCCTAACACATTCCTTTCCCCGTAGATTTCCCCCAGGAAATCCTCCTTCTTGTCTTTATTCCTCCTTTCCGCTCTAAGTGCCTAATTAATATATCTTTTTTCTATTCGAGACGGACTTCTCTCGGTGTCCCCTCTCGATCGAGTACCCACTCGGGAAATATGCTTGAAACCCTAAATATCAAGTTCTGAGACTGTAAGTGACTATACAGCGACAAGCAAAAGTGTAAACACACTTCGTTTGTTTTACATAAAATGTGATAATACTAGCTATCTTTCAATTGAATGATAAAGATTAGGTAATAATAATTATATGGTGAATATTCAATTTACGATCGATAATCGGGATTATTTTATATGGTGAATGAGATAAATAAATCATAACAGTTTATATTCGATAATATTAACAATATATAGAATATTTTACAAAAATAAGGATCGATAGCAATGTTTACAGTTTTGCGCGTATCAGAAACGAATAAGATAGTACACATATGCTAGGGAAATGAAATTGTCAACAAATACTGATAGCCAACTGTCGTAAGACACGTTTAGACTAGTGTTCACCTAGTTATTCTTCAGTGTGACAGTTACTTGACTCGCGAGAGGCAAGATAAAACCACTTAGTGCAGACAAGAGGAACAGTATAATTTCATTGTGCGATAGATGTTTTCACTACGGCAAATTGCAGTCAAATGTGGTGTAAGTCATACGATAGTTGCAAAAATTAAGAAAACTTATGGTAGTACGTCAACTTCTTCAAGGAACGGTAGACCGCGACTGGTTTCTGACAGAACTGCACATCAAATTGCACATCGTCTTCGGTCTGAAAATCATAAAACTCCAAAAATCGCGGCTCAAGACATTGGAGTAAATGCAAGAGAATGGACATTCGCCATTCTCTAAAGAGAATCGGGTTGAAAGCGAAAGAAAAGAAACGCAAACCAGCTCTTTCAGTCAAAAATATTAAACTACGACAAAAATTTGCTCATACATACAAAGAGTGGACAACAGAAGACTGGAAAAGACTCGTATGGTCTGATGAAACAAAAATTAATAGTTTTGAATCTGATGGAATGTCCTGGTACTGGACTTCATCCGAAAATAGTAATCAAGCAAGTAGCATAAAACAAACTACATATGAAGTTCTCGATAGTTCAATTTTGTGTCGGGGTGGTTTTACTCATAAGGGTGTTGGTCCTTTAGTTCGGATAGAAGGTATCATGTGAAAAGAGCATTATTTAAATATTTTGAAAAATAATTTACCTACTGTTGTTGTAATTCTATTGAATTTCCCGAAGATAAAGTAGTATTTCAACAAGACGAGAATCCTAAACATACTGCAGAGATAGTAAAAAACTGGCTAGAAAATCAAAAATTTTCTGTGATGAAGTGGCCAGCACAAAGTCCGGATATGAACCCAATCGAAAATTTGTTGTCAATTGTGAACAGAAGGCTAGCAAAATACGACACAACCCACCTTCAGGTGTTTATGAATTGTGGAAAAGAACAGAACAAGAATGGTACAATATTGAATAGATAGTAAAAAAAACAAAAATTTAATAGATAGTATGCCACGCAGGCTAGAGGCAGTACAAAAAAGTAAAGGAAAATGGACAAAATATTAATTTATAGCTTTATTTCGACGTGCACAATTAAAGTGCAAAGCTGTAAACATTGCTACAAATCCTTATTTTTGTAAAATATTCTATATATTGTTAATATTATCAAACACATAAACTGTTATGTTCTGCTTATCACATTCGCCATATAATTATTATTACCTAATCTTTATCATTCAACTGAAAAATAGTATTATCACGTTTTATGTAAAACAAACGAGGTGTGCTTGCACTTTTGCTCGTCACTGTATATGCGAGTAATTGCGAGTTTAAACACGCATAACTCCTGAACCACAGATCTCCTAGGATCGAAACTTCGATTTTCGACGTTCTCTCGCCAAAATCTGCAGGATTGCATAAGTAAAAGGGAAAATGTCTGGTTACCGAAGGTGAAATTTAACCAATACTTGTATTACGTTCCATAGAAGGTAGCAGATAATGAATAAATTCAATTACCGAGGCTCTTCGCTTCCTCTTTGAACAAGTGAAGACTTTGAACGTTTCGAACAATGTTTCTCTATTATTCTAGGAAGTGACGGAACATTCGCGGACAGACCTAACCAAGTATCAACGATACGAAACACGTAACGCAGAATTTATTCACGCGTTTCCACCGGTGGAGAAAAAAAAAATCGGAAAACACATTAACGAGCCATCGCTTGGGACACGCGATTCCGCGACGCCTCACGACGCCTGTCCGGCTCTCGGCGCCGTTCATCAGGAAGCAATCGTTTGCTGCCGATCCTGCCAAATGGAAGGCCGGGAATATCACCCGCAGAGAGAAATATAAAGGCAGCCCAGGAGTCGCGTATGTCATGCATGGATCGATGACTCGCGGGATTTTTCCGGCTGCCGTGTTTGACCTTCCGTCCCGCTTACGTAGGTGGTACACGCCTCGCGTGAAATACCGGGTGAGCCGCTATAATTTAACACCTTAAAACGTGCCCCCTTCCTTCGTATTTTTTTTATTCTTCTCCTCCATTCCGCATGGAACGTTCGGTCGCCTTGAACACGTCGAACCGACTTCTTTGCAAATCATTCATTGTTCCTTTTTCGTTTCGTCTGACCTTGTTCAGGGGGGACGTGGGCTTTTACCCGTGGTCTTGATTAAAAACGTGAATTCCGCAATTTATGGTCGAGGAGCTCGTTCCCGTTTCTTCGTGAAAATTTTATTTCATTAAATTGCGTTGATCACCTTTTGTTCGAACGATTGAATTTTATATATGCAGGGTGTCGAAAACCACCCGTCCAGGGGTGTTTTTAACTTCTCAGATGAGCATATTCGGTGAAAATGTTTGCAATAAAAGTTGCAGGGATTAATGGAGGACATATGTCCATGACCTTGTATTTGACCTTCGGATCAATTTTCAAGGTTATTTGGAAGTCAGTACGTATTTTTTATGACCTCTATCAGTCATTTTAATCTAGGACATAAGTACATATCTGAAAGTGAAATTTCGAGCTCTTTCAGAATCCGTAGTCAAAAGTAGGGGATCCCGTACTGACCTCCAAATAACCTTGAAAATGGTTCCGAAGGTCAAATACAAGGTCATGGACTTTTATTCCAAACATTTTTAAACACTAAACATTAAAAACACCCCTGGACGGGTGGTTTTGGACACCCTGTATATTTTTAATGTTAGCTGTCTAGGCTTCCTTACTTTTGTTGCTGCTGACACAATTTTCATTTTTCGCGAGAATCGGCAATTATAATTATTGTTTTGTGACCTCACCGACCACGCCGATCGTAGAAAAGGACAGCGCGGTCGAGAGTCGATGACGTAGAACCTACCTCCACTCTTCGCGTGTTTAGTATCATTTTAATCAGAAAAATGCCACAAAAATAAATTGGCGGAAGTCCCGTAAAAAAAATAACGAAAAGTAAAAACGCCCGTAACAAATTGGAT
This sequence comes from Lasioglossum malachurum, assembly GCA_028455605.1. Taxonomy (NCBI): domain Eukaryota; kingdom Metazoa; phylum Arthropoda; class Insecta; order Hymenoptera; family Halictidae; genus Lasioglossum; species Lasioglossum malachurum. Next base: position 14,183,516 of record CM052311.1, read on the forward strand.
CCTGATTGAAACGTTACAAACCCACATCCTGCGGGTATAAATGCGCAATTTTCAGCGAGTATCGTTTGAATTCGCGCATTCCATATCGGGCAGCTTATCTCTCGTTAAAAGAGACCATCTATAGAAACGGTCCGATAATTGCTTGATTTTCCCACGCGGCTGCGAAGAAACGTGGAAAGTGCATTCGGGCGCGCACGCAGTCGATTTGTTGAAGCAGTAATCAACGGTGGAGGTATCAACAAAATCACGATAACCGAGCGATGGTTCAACTTTTTGTCTCTCGGACGTGTCTAACCTGTTAATTTATGTGCTGTTTCGTTTCCTCTTTCCACGGTGCAATGGCCGCCGTTGTCTCACCTTCGGGTTATCTCGTTTTCTCTTTCTCTCTTTCGTTGCCTTCTCTCCCATTTTCATTTCACTGTGTCGGGTATATACTTTGCGTTCGTATGCGTCTGTCTCTCTGTGCATTTCTTCTTCTTCTTTTCATTTCATTTCATTTGATTTCGTCGACTGTACCTTAATACGCGAGCGCGGTTGAAAATATCCTGCACACTTTCTCCAGGACATCGCGAGCGACAATAAGAGAGGCGCGTCGCGTCGGTGTTAATAAAATACGATTGATGGTGTTACACACTTTTAGGTGCTTTTAGGCGCGAGCGAAACGGGAACGGCAAACGTGCTTTGCAATCCTTTGATTTACGACGTTTCCGTGTCGCTATGATTCCGTCCGGTTCTCTCGCATTGCTGGACGCCGCGCTGCGCCGCGCCGACGCACGAGAGACGGAGACTTTCGACTTTTGTCGCGAATTCCGATGTACAGTTACCGAACCCTTCATTGGACGGAGTGCAAACACGAGATTTACAATAAACATTTTCTTTTTATTAACCCCCCGCGCTGATTCATTTGAAAAATTGCTGTACCATTGTTCAAAATGTTTTGATCTTACGTTGGATTCTAAGGTGAAGTGCCCTAAGTGTGGACTAACTAAGAGATTAAATAATTATATTATACATTCTGAGGCCTTAGCTACAAGTAGGTGTGGATATTATTCCATTAAGACATCAATTGAAATTTAAAAATAAATTCAAAGTTCATCTGAAAACAGTATACAAAATAGTCAATTTTTTTACATGCGAATCATGTGCATTTATAGTTTGTACTTTTACTAGAAAAAAGATATAATTTAAGCATTTAGACAAAAAGTAATTATCACGCATAGTAATATTGATATTTTAAAATAAATTGGCAATAAAACTTAACTTAAATAATTATTATTAACTCAAATATTAGATGTCCAAGTTTTTCCCATACTGGGACGCGATTACAGTAGCCGTCCAACTATAAGCTTATATTCTATGTGCATACGCCTTAAGTCGGACAAGTGTTTCCGACGAAAATCAACCCGTAGTTTGTAAATTAGTATTAGCTTAAACAAATTACTATTAGCTTGTATAACGTATATAGAAAATGTGTTCCGGCTGTGACGTTAATAATACTTAATTTTTATGCCATAAATCTATCAGTATTAATACCTAACCTCAAAAATTAATTATTCATGTCGATATAATTCTTAAAAAAATGTTGCTAAAAGCAAGCCAAAGGTGTACACAAAATCTAAGGATATTATTAAGAATGACAGATTGAAGGAAAATAGAAAATTGAATAAAAATAAAAAATTGAACAGAAATCGCGAATCTCATTCTGTTGAATCCATTGTACAAGTACAAGCTCTCAATACAGTGTGTGGGCCAATTTAAGAGAATGAAAAATTTAAGGTCGGTGAATGCTAACAAAGGACCACCAACTGTACTGTCGAAGACAGAAGAAAGATCTTGAAAAAAGGAGCAAGAAAAAGAGTTATAGAAGAAGAACATTTGTCAAAAAACCAGGAAAAAGAGAGAAACAAAATTAAAAAAGAAGAACAAGAAATCAATAATAATTTACACGAAAGAAAAAATATAATTACACAACAAATTGAAGATATAAAGTTAAAAACCAATGATAAATCTAAAAAATAAGGTCTGAAGCAGCTAATGATAATAAAGATGAAATTATAGAAGAGAAAGCAAAATTATGCACTCAATTAGAGAATATGGAGAAAGAAGTATTGTCCCTTGAAATGCTTGCTTTGCAACAGAAAATGAACATTAAACAGGGCAGAATTTAATATACAATAATAATATATTAATGTGTGCATCACTAAAGATTTAATAAAGTTCGATGTTATAGGAGGCATTCTCAAGGAATACCCCCACTCCTCCCGGCCGCGTGTCACGCTCCCCGTGGTGGCCACAGTGCTTGGATCACTATAGTGCCTGTTGCAGATTATATGTAAATTCAATTTGTCCCGGTGTAGGCTTTACTTCTGTCCAGGTACTAGTTTAGATTGGATTTAATATGTCCAATTATAGGTTTGAATTATTCTTGTTAATACAATTCAAATATTAATCCAAACAATGATTTTTTTATTTCAAATTACTTTACAAAATCTGAATTTTATGTTAAAACTCTTAAAAAATTATTTTTGTTTATCTAAACTGATAAAATTAAAGCTAGCAAAAAATGCTGTCCAGGCTTAGGGCATTTCACCTTAACCAATTACTAAACATTTAAGTATTGTATACAGAATGGAATTATTTCTAGGTCAGAACCCAGATAGAACGCGACACTCTATTAAATACTAAATTAAGTATGAAAGACCTTCACAACATATTTCAGTTTCATGAAAATCCGAGAGGAAGTAACGTGTTCGACAAGTTTACGAACTGCAGGTTACAGTTCTATGTTTAGGCCAACGAAAATCGTTTGCATTAACCGTTTCTAGAGTGTTACTTGTTTCGTGAATGTTTCGAGTTTTTTGTGGGCTTCAAGTGTACAAAGAGCAGGATGTTTATGGCATTATAGCAAAGGACGCGCGCGAACTTTCCAAGGGGCCCGACAGTTCGCAGTTAACATCCTCGAGCGCTAACGAAGTAGCCGGCGAACACCAAGCGGCCATTGCCACATTGCCAGCCACTACACGCGACTACCACTCGTCTGTCATTCGTAGATCTATAACTTATTGTATTTTTTCGGGGGCGGCGAAAGTGCAGCGCGACGCCGCGCCGCGTCGTCGGCCAAAGGAATCAGCGCGATAAGCGCGCGCCGAGACCGACTTTCGGTACTTTATTACACGACTGGAAAGGACACGCCGGATACGCCGCTTACAAATTACGCTGTTCTAAATACGATCGATCTTCCGGTCCCATGCGAGCCGTCGATCGACCGGGAATTCAAAGATCCCACGCACCAACGAGGCTATTCCGCAGTTGCGAATTACGTAGCCGCGCAGTTCGAACGTTCCACTGCATCTCATTGTCAGCCGGCAGTTCTCCTCTTCGTCATTTTACTATTTTCTTTGATTCGAGAACGAACTTTTTGTACCTTGCTTCTAAAACAATTTCCATCTTCATCCAACATTAACCCTTAGCACCGAGTAACTGGGAGTCACCTCTAATGCCTCGTACAGACTTGAACATTCCGACGAACATTTCGGCGCGCCGAACGGCGAACGGCAAACGGAACGAATTTGTGCTTTTTCCAGAATTTCTTGCGAACAACTATGGGAGCTGCAACGGCGTATACTACACTAAAAAATACAGAAAATGTTGGCAGTTTATTGTGTGAATTAAAGTTTCAAAGTGAAATGTTCGGGTTTGTTTGAAGCATTAAAGACATCAGATTAGCGATTAAATGACTTGAATTTTTAGAGATGTTATAGGTCCCAGGCCTGTCCAGATCCGCGCAGAACGGAGAATAATAGAAAAGGAATACGGCAAGGAAAAAAGGAGTTTTCTAAAGCCAGACAGTTGACTGCTTTTGACTGCGAATGCTTTTCTTTGTCATTTAACTAGCCGTTTCACTAAAGACGCAGTCATAAATCAGAAATAGTGTCTGGGCACGGTCGTTGTCCGCTCAAACCCCCGGCCTTTGGACAACGAAGGAGCTTTTCGTCATGTTCCCAAGCAGTGAAAAATGTGCGGCTCCAAAACACCTGTGCACGAGCTACGCCGCTCGAACGTGCAAACAAAAGTTCCCAGCGTAAGCGAGGTAGCCGAATAATATTTTGACGGGGCCAGTCCAAGGGGAAAGCGGAAGGGAAGGGCGATAAATGGCTGGGTAATGGCCGTAGCAATGCCAGTTAACACTCGGTGTCGGAGAAAAGGAAAAGACCGCTGGTGGAAATCAGTGAACCGGGACCGTGAGCAAGCAAACTGTGATGATTAACCGGCGATTTGTTGCAATTAAACGGTCCGGCGCGGCGACGGTTTTCCCGGTTTCCGCGGAAACCATCTCGCGGCAACACCTCGATATTAATCAGCCCCCGCGCGACTACCGATACATACGCTACCTGACGCAATTACGCGGGCGCGTTCGTGTTTCAACGGCTCGTACGCGAGCTATCGCGCCCCGGTGTATTATACACAAATTAACGGCCGACCATAAGTCATGCACGCGATTACGCCGGCGAACAGACAGAAATATCAATACGTACAGTACCGCTCATAATTATTCCGGCGGCCATCATTTTCGCTAATCTTCATCTCGAACAGCGCAGTTTCACGTTGTAACACAAACATCTAGATCGTGATTGTCGGTTAAGGATGTTCTGGAGGTAATATAAAAACGCAACAACATTTTTGAAAATTTGACAAGATATAATTCCTACTAAATTAATGCAATTACCAAAGTTTGGGTTCGATTCACATGCACCGTTTAAGAATTATAGCTACTTGAAGTTTGCGCATTTTAGCACGTCTTTTTATGGAGAATTCATAAAATTCCACTTAGAAACTAGAAACTCCAGTTTTTTTTATATGTAGTAAAAATTATGTAATTAATTATGTACAAAATTTATTAGGATTCACGAAACAGTTACAGAGCAAATAAATTATAAACTGTTACAAAACGTCAAATTTATCGTGTTATCTCTCACTAGCGTGGAAGCGCGACAAGTGTAGACCACTGAATACAGCTACAGAGGGTACAGTATTCGCAAAAGTTTAATGCAAAATATACTCATGAATGGCTTTCGAATTTCTTGTACTTTTATCTTCCATTGTACCTCCAGAACGTCCTTAATAACAATTAAGTTGTTTTAATGTGTTGTAATGTGTTTGTAATGTGTTGCAATAAAGATTACTAAACATTTAAGCAAGATTACATTCATTGATTACATTTTCTTGATTTACAAGGAATCTTCGAAATCGTTGTCAAATATTTTCATCTGTCTGCCTCATGAGGAAGGACATTGTTAATATTAACGGATGAGACAATCAAGGGATTTTCCTAAATGGTTATTATTAGACTGCGAATCTTTATGGTAAATGGAAATCGTCTGCATCGATTGCAAGGAATAGAAACTAAATCGTATGTTATTTCTTTCTTTAATCGACATGTTCAATTTCCAAAAATTTCCACGGTATAACTATTACATATTATGGAAGTCTCTTGGCTTGATCGGTGAAATACTTTTATTTCTTCAATTGCATTATAATATCGTATCTCCTGGACGTCTAGAGTCGTTGGAATAATTATGAGTGGTACTGTATATGTATGTATACACGTGGAACGAACAAGCACCACCGGTTTAGCTCCGTCCAGGAAACCGTCGATACGTATCTCCAGAGGAAAAAAGCAGCGGTAACGCGCTTAGGAACCGAACCGACTGCGACTCTATTCGTCACGACCGGTGAGCTATTCATTTCCCAGCCGGCGATCGAGCACTAGGAAATGGAAAATCCACGGCTGAATATATGTATGTATAGGGTGTTCCTTAACTGAAGGTACGCTCCAGAAGGGGTGTCTCCAAATTGGCGAATTAACCCAAGATTTTTTCTTTGTAACGAGAATCACCTTCGCGTGTAACTTTGAACAATATATTTCTTTTCTTTAGAGATTGAATAATGTTATTCCCATTTCCGAGACATTCTCGTTGCGCATGCTTCTCTGTACAGTAGCTTCCACCGTTTTACACGATCGACGGGTTCGATAATCGAAACTGAGACTTTGTATATAATCCTTGTCACAGCGGCCGTGGCCATTTGTCAGAATCAATTACATCGATAACCGCTCCGGCAACGATTTACACGTGAAATCGCCTCCGTACCGTTCCCCCTATTTTCACTTTTAAGTGTAACGTATCGCGCATTAGTTCCACCCAACAGTCGCAACGGAGAACGTTTAAATCAGATCCGGCAAATGCGCGTATTGTCCGCGTGTCGAATTGTTAAAGGATTTAGCGATATCTCCGGACCGGTATCGATAGCGCGGAATAAATCGCAGCGACACGATGATCGCGAGTACCAGGCTGCCTGTGGAATCTCGATCGAACACACCGTCGTACGTGATCCAGAAGAATCTTCCAAATCGTTTATTCTAATTCTAATCACGATCAACCAGAAGATTTAGTCTTGCGAAAATCTTGAGAAACTTTGGGATTTTAATTTGCACGAATTTGCAAGACGATCGATACACTCCCGGACAAAAAGATAGCACGTCGTCTATTTTTTCTCATTTGGTAGAATAAACTGAAGGAAATGAGTATTTTAATATGTCAACATATTCTGACATGCCTCTATGCATAATGTACTGAATATCATCGACGATATTTACTTCAACAGAATTCTAGAAATGAAAACGTAAATATTGTGGTTCGCAGGTGGGACAAAATGATAGCACGTGTAGTAAATCTACGCTCCCCAGTTATACTGAAGCTCGCGAATTGCGAACATCAACCTCAGAACATAGTTAATAAAGTCCGTGATATTATCTAGTGTTGTATATTTGTTTAAAAAAGGCAAAATATTATCAAAAATGGGTTGCGGAAAGAGATTGAACGCGTGTGAAATTAACACTATGATAAAATTGGAAGAAGAACAATATTCAGTGACAAAAATAGCAACAATTATGAATAGAAGTCGGAAAGTAATAATGATTTCTTGAAAAATCCGGAAAACTATAGTAAAAAGAAGAGTTCTGGATGTCCGCAAAGTCTAAGTGCCCGGGAACGTCGTGCAATACTAAGAGCAGCATCCACTTCTAAGATGACTGCAAGGCAAATTGCTCAAACTGTTGGTGTAGACACTAATATAAGGAATGTGAGACGTGTTTTACAAAAATGCAAATACATACAACGAAGAAAATTAAAAAAAAAGCCTTGGTGAACTGAGCAACATAAGAACAATCGGTTACACTTTGCGGAAAAGAATATTCATGTGCGAAAGAAATGGCGAAGAGTAATATTTACGGATGAAAAGAGGTTTAACTTAGATGGACCTGATGGTCTGACTTACTATTTTCACGATATGCGAAAAGAGGAACAGTTTTTGAATCGTCGGCAAATGGGAGGTGGTAGTGTGATGATTTGGTGCGGTATCGGGTACTATGGTAAAATGGAAATCAAATTTATAACAGGAAAAATGAATAGCAAAATATATTTGGAAATGATTAAGGAACAAATAAACACGTACGCGACCAGAATTGCTGGAGAGAAGTATACTTTTCAGCAGGATAATGCCGCAGTACACACTGAAAAAGTAGTAAAAGAGTACTTTTCTCGAGAAAAAATTCGCGTTTTAGATTGGCCAACAAGACCACCCGCCCTCAACATTATTGCAAATTGTTGGGGAAATCTTGTGCCCGAGTTGTATATAGAAAAATCAATTGCAAAATTTGTACCGAACAGACAGACAGACAAGAAAGCGAGCTAATAAAAACGTGGTAAAATGGCAGACAATTTGGAAATACTGCCGAATTAAAAAAATGTATTCAAGATGAGTGGGAGCAATTAGAGCAAAAAACCATTAAAAAACTCTATAAATCTTTGCCAAAGAGAATGATGGCTGTTATTAAATGTAAAGGAGGAGCCACAAAATGTTAAGCATTAATTATCATTCGTTGATTTACTGTTATACATAATTTCAAGTTAAATGTGCTATCATTTTGTCACACCATATTTCCTTAAAAATTCTTTTTTTTTAATAAAATCGTATAGACTGGCGAAATTCAATTCAATTTCATCTGTGTCTGTTTATATAGATATTTTGCAAGACTGTGTAAAAATAAAACCTTGGTTGTAATGTTAAATAAATAAATATTACATTAAAATTTTAAAGTGTGCTATCTTTTTATCCCGGAGTGTATACTAATGATATTAATAATCAAGTTTTTGTTAAATCTGTTCAACAACGTTTTCGAAGGAATATGCTGGTCATACTCGTGGATGGAAGTGGTTGAAATTCGCAGTCCAGTCGGGAGACGTCGATGTCAAATCGAACGAGGTTCATGATCGAGAGGAAAGGTCGAGCAAAGGGCCCCGCGGAATAAGCATGAAAGCAGACGAAATGCATCGGTGGCGAACGGGACGTTCGCTAAGCTGAGGCGAGAGCGAAATTAATAGCCGACTTGTCATAACAGCCAACGATAGAAGCCGCAGTGGAGCCAAGAAACCGGACTTCTCCGTGCTCTTAACGCGCGGATATGCATCGAGCCGAGCCCCGAGCAATTCCCCGTGACGAATTTCCTACGTCAACTCACCTCGCTAGAGACGGGGTCTCCTTTGGCCGAATGACGTATGCAAATCAGCCCGTTGCACCGTCAGTCCAGGAAGCCGGCGACTTCGAACCCCCAGCGACACGTTCTTTGCTTCTTCCCTCAGCTGGCTCTTCCCTCCTCTTCCCTAATCCAGGTCCAACACTTTTTCCATTTCACCTCGACAATGAATGTCTACGATTTCTTCAAATGAGCACGCAACAAATTACCTAATGCTTGGACAAATTCGTCTGCCACTGACTATGATTGATTCTAAATGACCGGAGAATTATGCAAGAACAATAACGTAAAAATTGAAAGAACATTTTCCCAGAACTCTGGAAGAAAAATTCGAGGGTCGTATGAGCTCCGACACGCATTACCACGCGGTAATGACGTTACAATAATGGCGCCTTCTATTACTGGCTGAACGCCGGCTACAGGCGCAGCAAGAATGGAAAGTGAACTTAGCCAACGAAACCGCGCGCGATGGCTGGAGAGAACTTTCCGCGTAAAATCGTCAATGGGAAATTGCATGAAATTAACGATAATAAAAGAACGCAACGCCGCGCCGCACCGGGTTCCATTGTCAGCCGTGCGAGATACGCGATCTATTCGGTGACGCAACCGCGAGTCGAATTTCAACGAAAACGCGTCTCTAACGAAGATATCCAGTTTCAAGTGAATAATTAAATAACAGGCAGGTCAGTCACAATTTTAGCTGTTCATTTTTTAACGAATTCACTGACCGACGCAGTAAACGTGTCTCGAATAATTTTATTTATTATAATTGAAAGAACGCGGACGTTCCAGAATGATCGATGCAACAGATTTCTAGCTGCCCCGATCCATACTTTCGAGAAATCCAGCTCCGGTCGACTTTTTATGAGCGGCCGCGTGGACCCTCACCGATAAAGTGTCCGCGCGCGTAAATATTAGTGCATTCTTAGCGCGATTTCAATTTCACTTCGGACGTCCCCGTTACATTTCGCACCGTACCGCCTCCGTAAAGATATCGCGGGAGAAAGTTATTAAAAACTGGCTGCCACGACACGTTAGACAGCGAACTGTATCGTCGGATTAACAATCCTTTTCTTTTTTTTTTTCTGTCACCGGTACTTTACGCTCCCAGTTTTGCATCGCGAAAATTAATAGTGACCTAACCGAGAACATTATTTACTGGACTTAACTCTTCTCTTCCGGAGACAGCAGAAAAATTATTTATTATACATATATGCGTATTGCTCGGTTTACAGTCAGCGAATTTCAACAGTCAATTTTTAATTTTTTCAGGCAAACTTCGAGAAAGCGCGGGAACAAATAAAATCTTATTTTCCGTGGAGTAGCAGTCTTTGTAGATCTGAAATGAATAAAAATCGTATTGAATTTTGTGCAATTTTATATTTCAGCATTTTTTGAACATTTTTAGAAGCCACGTATCATAACCTATTACAGTGACTCCCAAAAATATTCGGACACTAGCTATAACTAACTTCACGACTTGATAATTCATTTGTTGATAGAGCAATCGCCCTGGGAATTTCTTCTAGCAATAAAACATTTATTAATGTTGATAAACATATATAATGTATTTGAAAAATATACCATATTTATCAATGAAAAGAATAGGAATAAACGGAAAACCTTTGCAAGAGAGCTAATTTCTAAGGATGAGATATGGTGGAAGGATGTCATATTTGCTGATGAAAGCAAATTCAATCTGCACAATTCCGACGGAAGAACTATGGTGTGGAGGAAAGCGAATAAAGAGTTTAATTTTGAAAATACAAGAGGTACAGTGAAACACGGCGGAGGCAGCGTAATGGTCTGGGGTTGCATTTCGTCATATGGAGTCGGTAACCTAGTGTTTATTGACGGTATGATGGACAAAAATCATTATTTAAATATACTCAAAAATAATTTAGTTCAAAGTGCTGAAAAAGTGGGGCTTACTAATAATTTTAAGTTTTACCAAGACAACGACCCCGAGCACAAGTCACGTATTGTGCAAGAAGATTTATTATACCGCTGCCCCAAAATTCTTCATCCGCCGCCCCTATCATCGGACCTTAATCCTATCGAGAATTTGTGGGATGAATTGGATAGAAAAATTCGAAAAACCCCAATTACATCGATAGTCGAATTAAAACAAAGACTTGTAACTGAGTGGTCGAATATAACTGTTGAATATTTCAAAAAAATTACAAATAATATGCGAAACAGGTTAAGACATGTTCTTAAACAAAATGGTTATGCCACGAAGTATTAAA
>CM052311.1:14202422-14216824 GCA_028455605.1 Lasioglossum malachurum
CGATTGATTCAATCGATTGATTTAATCGTCAATCGTCGTAGCTTTCCAGGAATAATAACTTAAAACATAAAAGCACGTAAACAGAGTTTGTATTATAGACCAAATGACAATACACCTAAACTCAGTTTACATTTTTTTCAGTATCCATACAGTTTTGATTACGTATTTCATTTCGAAATTTCGGCAGTTAATCTCATTAATCAATTATCCGATTGACGATTAATAATCGTTAATCGCAATTAACGATTAATAAGTATTTAATCGTTAAGCGCAATTAACGACTAAACTAGGAGATTAATTGTTAATTGCGATTAATGATTGAAGTAGAAATTTAGTGGTCGACCGTTGATTAATTGTTTGCCCAACTCTGTGTAGAACGCTCTTTTTCAGCGTATAAATTAATTTTAACAGACAAGAGGCATCAATTTACAATCGACACTATAGAAAAAACTATTGTTGTATATTGTAATTTAAATTATAATAAATAAAACAGTAAAATAATTACTATTTTACAGATCCGTACATACATTCCCTATACATAATATTTAGCATATACCTAGCACAGATCTTGCATATATTTTGCATATTTCGACATATTATAACTGAATAAACATCCGCAGTCTAGTAATGTTACTTCTAAAAATGTTCGGCGTCGTCACAAAAATTTATTTTGACTCCGAAAAGTATGAATACATTCAGAATACTACGATGCGTATTTTTGTCAGAAATGCATAAAATATCCCAGTCTACTAACCAATAAATAAATCAAACTTCAATGTAATGGATATCAAGAGACTCGTAAAACGTACAGAAGTATAAACCGAAAGAAAGTTTAATACAATTTCAGCTTTTATCTTCTCGAAACCGTGACGCGAAAAGAAAAAACAAATTCGATGGTTCATTTTGTAAATTACAGGCCGTCCGTATGATTTCGCGCAAGTATTCGCATCGAGATAAATTTTACGAGGCATAACAATGATATTCCAGGCAGCGTATCCACCGTATCCCGCCATTGCGAATTTTATGATCGATCGCAGCCAGTTGCATTCCATATTCCCCGACAAATCTTTTCTACGTGACGAGGAGTCGACGTCGTCAATGCCTCCGACGCATACCGCAACGCGCTCTTTAAAGCTTGCAGAACGCGCGCGCGCGTGCAAGCGTTGTGCAAACATTCGTACCGAGAAGGTACCAATCAAATTTAATATCTCAAGTTTCGTGCCCTTCGAATATACGACGACCGAGGAATGCCTGGAATCTCGTAAAACCGAGCGGAACGCGCCGAATTTCGTATTCCCGCGAAATTTCTCGATCTGGTAATTGCGGGTCGTAAAAAGTTTCACGAAAATGTTCGCCAGAGCCGGAAGTCGCGAGCGAGACATTTGCGAGCTATCGATATTAAAAATTCATTTGTCTTTCGATATCAAAAATTGATTTTGCTTCGAAGTCTCCGATTTCTTTTTATAGACATCCCGGATAACGCGGAGGGCGGAGGATCGACACAAGTCAAATTAACTTTTAAATAAACGAAAACTAACTGTGCCAATATAATCTAAAATAACCATGTATATGTATATTTAAATTCTTGAATATTAAAAGTTAAAATTCTTTTGTTGTATGTTTACAGAGCGTGTAAACTTCACCTAAAAGACGGACGCCTAACCTATAAATGAATGGGCACATTTCCATACGCGCTAGAAATATGTTAAAATGTACTAAGGAGTATTTAAATTTCCTGTATATGCTGGATATAGCATCTCAAAGCATGTATTTTCACTTTAGTCACTCCAAATTATCGATAACTTTTCTCTATTTTTGTAAATTAAATCTCAAAGATGTTACTTATTTTTCCACAGGAACATCCACATGTTACTCCTCTTCATTAATGAATTAGTATATGCCCCACGTCGCCCCACGCGATGATTTTTACATATAAATAAACTAGAGAATCTCTACTATATTTCAATACCAAAAGTGGCTTTTTATTTATCATAGACATTGTATATTAGTAATAAGTCATAAACAAATTCTTATAATTGTATAGTATTGTATATGTAGAACGTTCCTATTTAATACTTTCATTCTGATCTCTGTTATTTCTTTTGTTTCATTTATATTTTTATGTTATTATATTTTTATTAAAATAATAAACAATAATATGAAGCAGTGTTGTTATTTATAAATTGAAACCTTATACTAAACCAAAGAATAATTCTTTCCCGTTAGAATATGTCTGAATCTCCAAAAAGAAAGTAAATTAGTAAATTATATTTACATTCTTTTTGTCTATAATAAAAAATGACGTCTTCTTTGATAATATCTAATATACTTGTTTAATCATTCCGTGTTACATAGATCCATTACTAACTTCGCTGTATTTTATATTTAATTGGAAATCACTTAAAATATATTGTTTAATTAGCAAAAACCAACTAAATGTTGTAAAAAGTTAATGATTATTCATATTTTATACAACTGTAAACATATTAATTGATAAATATAGAAAAATGGGGGATTTAGAATTTTGTCCAGCTAAAAAGGCCATCCGTCACACTGTGCGACGCGACGATCGATAGTGATCGCTTTTCATTATTCAGTATTATTTAATATTAAATCACGTGTCACCGCGCGTACGTATCCGACACCTGGCGCCATTAGATAACCATCTCGTAGTATACTCGTAGCTGCAAGAAATTAATAGACTCGAGATATTTATGCTAATAAAAAATTGCCGTCCACCGACTTGCGGAAACTAAATGCAGTGTCTCGCTTTTTCCCGCAGACGACTACGTTCCATTCGGTTGTAAAACGGAATAAAAAAATTGTTCTTTGAAGCTTTATTGATCGACCAACTGTGCCGAGTTTTAAATAATCGAGGTCGTAAAACTGCTGCACTCGGCCGATCAATTTCAGCTGCTCTGCGAACGTTTTAATGAACGGCTACTCGATCGAAGCAACAAAATCTCCACGACCACGTTTAATTATGGTTGACATTCCGATTGCGTGAATTATGGAGCTGCTGTAATGTGTATGATAAGTGGACCGCGTTTTTAAGTTGTTTTATGGAAACTCTGTTCAAATTGATTTCTACAGTTAGTACACTTTTTATTATCGATATTATTATTTACTTACTGCTTGTAAATCAAATAAGGTTTATATAGCATGTACATTATAAATTTTACAATGTACAGTGGCTCACGAAAGTATTCGAACGCTTACGTTTACAAATTTTAATGAATAAAATAAGATGTACTAAACTAATCTGTATAGAACAATTTGGTATCTATAGTAAGGGGGAAGTCTCAAGATTACGTCAGTAAAATTTGAAAAGGATTCAATAACGTAGGTAGAAGTATTTATTAGAAACACGCATAATAAGTGACTCACAAAAGTATTCGAACGCTGTAACGCTGTTGATATGTTTTAATCTTTCTTAGAAAGGAATGTACACGTTATAGTAGTAAATGAAAACATTGGTACGTTCAGTTGATGTTGAGGCATCGTTTCCGTAACGGCAACGTAGAACTGTGCACAGTAGTAATTAAAATGAAGGCTAAAAAGTCAGGAACACAAAAGTGTGAAAGAGAAATGATACTTCGATTGCATAAGGATGGTTAATCATACAACGAGATTGCAGGAATTGTAAACAAAAGTAAGTCTACAATACATAATATTATTAAAAATCAAAAAATGAAGGAACAATTGCACGAACAACGCTCGATCAGGTCGACGAAAGAAATTAACTGAAAGAGAACAGAAAATTATTATTCGCGAAATAAAAAAAGATCCTACTATATCCGCTTCTAAACTCAAAAATATGGTAGCTGATATGTTTCATAAAGAAGTTCATCCCGAATTATGTCGACGAATCTTACGGAATAATGATTTTCATGGCAGAGTACCACGGAAGAAGCCGTATATTAATGCGGTAAATCGAAAAAGAAGACTGGCTTTTGCAAAAGCATATCTCGATAAAGATAATTTTTTTGTGGGATAAAGTCATCTTTTCGGATGAGAAAATGAAATTTTAATCGAGCGTATCTTAATGAATTTTATGCGAATTCGTCATTAACGATTGCCGATGTAATTTCTGTCCAGCGTATAAAAATTCCAAATTATAGATGATAATATTTCAATCACGTGCATCCGACACACGTTTCATTTGTAACATAAACATTGATTCGACAAAACCGCGAACTGTTCCCATATGAACAATCTGGCAGCAAGACCGTCCCCGCTCGTCTGATTAAAAGGTTCGATCAAAACCCTCAAGAAAAACTTGAGCTCTGCCGACGGAAAACAGCGACTGGACGCCGGTAACCCCCGATCCCAAAGAAACCACCGGTGCGTGGATCCCGCTCGTGGATCAAACGATCAAATAAATCACCATCAAACCTCCTGGCACTCGATTTGTTCAATCGTACTCCGCGTTGTTGAAAAATCGGCATCGAAAGTCCGCCTTTCTCTGCGGCGCGCATGTTTCATTACCGCATTAATTGGATGTTATTTTTTGACGATCAGGTGGGTGAGCTCGCGCGCGCCCATGCCACGCTGCCGCCATTAATAACGGAAGACGGAACAGTATAGGAGTAATACGCGGAATATCGATAATAAGTTCGCACGAGAGCGTGTTTTACGATTTTCGCGGCGAAATCGTTCCGCGATTGGCAACCATAAGCCTCACCTAGCGAGAGAGTCGAAAGGTCGTCGTGAACCTGGCTGCCATCGATCTCGTCTGGATCGATGAATAGAATGATTAACGTCTACCAGAGGAATTTTCCGGACTCTTCCACCTACGCGAGGCAACCACGATGCACACGCGTCTGCAATTGCCCGCGGATAATTATTAATTAGCGATAGGTTAGTGGGGGTCCGACAGGTTCACCGGTGAGCGGAGGAGTTTCTTGATAGCAGATCAAGATAAACCCCCTCGATTCCCATGGGAAACTCGGGTTTTCTTTTTTCGCCGCGGCGCTCGGCGACGAGCAATCATTCTTAATTACTCCGGCGATACATGTATTTGCCGAAGAATTTCTCTGGGAAAAGAAGCTGCGGTGAATCAACTTCTGTGTGCTGGCTGGCGAATATCATACTCGAGAAATAAATTCTTAAACCTCGTCCGTCGAAACAAGTTATAATACTTGTTCTGTTACTTGTAGGTATATTTGCCCGAGATATTTCGGGGTCCCGCGTACCCATCGTGCGACACCTTCGAAATAAGTTCGATTCAGCTTCACAGGTTGAAAATATCAATTTCAAAGATCGGTGCAACGAAGAGGCGCATCGATTACAAAGAAGAACAAAGAACCGTGCCAGCCGTCGACACGACACTATTTGAAAGTTTAAAGGTATAGTAATTTAGGTCGTTGGATTTGTTTTCATATCAGTTATAGTGTTATGAAGTCAAAAATACATATTGACTTTTAAAAATTCAATGTGACTTTAATTATTTATGCATTAAAAATTTCTTTTGTAATTTTTTAGATTGAAATTTGTAGACTGCTGAATGTTGATTAAGTTTTGTTTAAAACATTTTTTTCTCAGATTATCAGAACAACAATAACTTTTGTACGTTTGTTTGAAATATTAAATCTTTGTACAAGAGATATACTCTAAGTATAGACAAATACTATTCATTTGCAACAAAAATTGACTTATATCAATAAGAAAAGAGGTAATTTTTTCGGTGGCAAATAGAATTCATAAAATGTTGATTTTTGAATGCTTGTTCTAATCACAATTTTCAATAAATCTCATTAATTTCATCGTTTTCGAATGTCATGGACATTTAGGAAGCAATATACATTCAATAAACACCGATTTGGGCAAGTTGCTTTTTTACCAAATGAATAGCTAGATCGAGCGCGTGGACCAGTGTGCGACAGGCAGCTAGTAAACGAGAAGCGAACAATTTGAGTGGTCGTTGAGCGACCCTCGGCCAAGTTCATTCAACTAAGAAAACACGCTTTCTAAAGAGATTAATATTCAAAAATAACCAAGAGGTGCACATTAAAGAAGAACAAAGAATCGCGTGATGCAGACGTGACAGACACACGGCAGTCGACAAGAGAGCGAACGTTCCAGCGGTCGTTGGAGCAATCAGCATGCTCGTTCGCTTAAATCTTGATACGCGACTGTGTCTTGTAGATTTCACCGAACCGAGAACACGAAACGCGAGGAACAAGGAATTATTGTCCTGTTCGACGATGGAGTTGGCGCTTCCAGGTTCGCGAAAAAGTTCGGCTGGAGGCCGTCCGAAAAGGGTACCGGTCGCCTCGATAAATTTCTCGGCGCCATCGTAAGAATCCCGGAGCAAGGCTGACCGGGCACTAAGGCGCCGGGAAAAAATCCGTAGCGCCACGAAGCGGAGAGGATCCTTTCTTCCTTTTCCTTCAAGGACCAGCGCGCACCAAGGAGATCGCCCGGCTCACTCTCGTGACAATTAAATGCAATTGTACTGGAGCCCTGGACAAAAGCTTCTCGCTGACATCCGGCGAACAAAGAGGTCCTGCACTTTCAACGGATCCGTTCATTTGTTTCTTGACGCGTCCTTTCGAGACCGCGGTCTCGTTTATTTATAGTATTTATAGTAATCCGTGTCTACGTTGCAGCGCCGCTTTAAAATTGTCCTTAAACGATCGAATTTATGCATCCTGCTGGAACTCTAGGTCCCCCGTCGTTTAACAACAATTTTATTCTTCATTTTTCAGAAGATATCCATTTTGCTCGCCTCCAACTAATTAAAAAATCAAGACCTATGTCATCAATTAACTATGTACCAGGTATGTAAATATGAAGAACTAATAGTTAGCTAGAATAGGGTGGTTTCTCAAGGTAAAAGTCTGCTATATCGCGTGGTATAGTTCGATTTTCCGCTGGACCCTTATTTTTTGAGATAAATTGAAAAATATCCTCAAAAATTGGTGCAAGAGAAGTGTCCCTCCGTCTCACCGTTTAAACATGTTTAAATAATCCTAATGTATTAATATTATATATCACTGGATTCGGGAAAGTCTACAGAATCTTTTGCTGTAAAGAACAATTCAATATCTTTCATCATAACACCACAATATTTGTTTAAAGTTGAAAAATATGTTTTTTTTTCAAAGCCATGTTCCTCAAAAACTGTGCGTATGGGAGAAAAAATTAAGGACCCAATAGTATATTGGGAACATAAAAAAATTGAAATTTGTTGGACAGTGTTATTATTTATTTGCATCGATGGAACACGCACTTGCTGAGCAGAGCTTCACATCTTACATACTTACATTTCAAATATTTTGTATCGTTGTCATACAATAAACGTGTATTTTTTATACAAAAATTCCGGTTTCATATTTACACACCTGACATGTCAATGAATCAAAAATGAAATCTTTATCTCACTTCGTCTAGCAATAACGAACCTAGAAATGTTTATTTCGCATAAAAGTTACTGCAGTCTAATTCCAGAATGAAACCGAGATTGAAAGCGAGATAATTTATGACCGAGGAACACTACCCATCATCAATTTAAAGCGAATCATCCCAAGTACGCAAATTATCAGGTGGCAGCGCGTTTCAAGCAAATTGTGGCGCAAAGTGTGCAAGTGATTTTTCAAAGCGACGCGACGCGGCCGAAAATCAATTAATTAAGATGCCAGTGTGGTTAAGGGAATAGCGCGAGCGAAAGGCGGAGATGGATTCGTGGCTGGTTACCTTGAGGAATCCGCTTCGTCGTTCTCGTTCGATTACTTCCGTATTTCGTGTCCCGTGGCTGCGCGCCGCGCCGGGCCTTTCTCTCTCTTTCTCTTCCGAACGGAGTACGCGTATGATGTATCAACGAATGAAATCACTTTAGCTTTCAGTTGGAATTGATGCGATTCGTGTTCCGCGTTAAGGTGGGATCTTAGGAACGCAAACTTGTGCGTCCAGAGGCACAGCAGAGAGCTACGACGAATGGATTATGGATAACAAAACGCTGCGTCCAAACGCGCAAAGGAGATTTTACCTTTACGGCGCGGCGCACAGTGGGCCAAATCGCCGCGCTAGCTGTTCACGCCTATTTCAAAACAGAAAGACCACATTAAATAGGTCATTGGATTCGTCTTGGCGTCAGTTATAACTTTATCGAATAAAAAATATATAGTTATCAATAAATAATGAAGGTGACCACAATTTTTTATTAAAAAAAATTTTTTTTTGAAATTTTTTGTATTGAGATTTGTAAAAGACTGTGTACTGATTACTTTTAGTAGGAAACATTTTTTTGTCACACCACCGGAAATGTTTGAAAAATCGTGTGAATAATTAATATAATTGAAAACTGGCTATTCGGCATTCAAACAAGTAATCCATAATTTTTGAACGAATGAAGTTTATTACATTTAATGAAATAACAAAAATGTGTTACTACTGTCTTATTTAGAGAATTACAAATATTCACAAACAAGATTAAGTATTATATTTTACAAAGAGTTACTCTGACTATAATCAATTGATCATACGGAGATCTTCTGCTTATGACTGCATTTATCTATTAATAAACAAAAATTTATACTAAATTCCTCTTAACAAAGGTAAAAAAAACAGGTTTTAAATATTGAAAAACTGCTGTGATGCTATACTACGATGCTACTACTATGATCTCTCAAATACAAATGATTCAACTAAGAGAGAGCTAGCAAGAAGTTCGAATGTTTATCAATGGTCGTATAATCTAAACAATTCATAAGATTGGTCTGGGTTAGGTCTTTACACTCTCAAGAGCCGCTGAGTGGTCGTCAATGCGTCTCGAGCAACGCGACTCGCCGCGGAATTGCGTGTCACGCGACGCTTTAAACCATCATAATTTTCACCGTAGGCTGAGGGTGGACGCGAAATTTGCAGGATCTTCTGGAGGAGACATTGCTGAAAATGTTCCACTTTGTTAGAGCTTTAACTTTTTTTAACTTTTTAACTTATTCCTTGTGAAAGGTGAAAAACTTTGACGATTTTCCTTACTTGACTCAGTATTTTTTTTTATAACAAATTATGAACAATAATGTTTAGTGCCTGGTGCGTTCTCAACATAGATATACATTCTTCGTATAAAAAAAAATTGGGCACTTAATCTTCAGTAGGTTTTCCAGGACGTCGTTACGGAGAAACGGAATTTTTTCGGTGATAAACCGTATTTGAAAAAGTTTGATCTTTGAACGCTTATCGTGACGAGAGTTTTTAATAACTGTAATTATTATTATCGTTTCCCGCGGTCTGGCACCGGCATATGTTGAATATGTTACGGACCTTTCTGTTTGGGCCTAATCGTCTTTGGGCTCTGTCAGACCCGGAAATTAGCATTTTTCGAATTGATTGGCCGACTGGCTTGTCGTCGAGTTGTACTACTGAGTTTCCGAAAATGTTTTCAGCTGGCTCGCTTGCCGTTGAGTTGTGCTACTTAATTTTCGTGCCACCTCCTTTCAACACAGAGTTGAATTTTCAAAGTGACAGGATTGACGCAGTTTAATGAGGCAAACGTGCATAACGTATAACTACGGCTTATGAAAATTTTCAAGATATTCTATAATATAAATTTCGATAGAATTTAGTACGATTTTTATTTGTTTTGAAATAAGGATTTTATCCCATTCCACTTTCTTAAAATCCATCTATAAAAATTGGAAACGTATAACGAACTGCAAAAGCAAGGTTTCATGAAGGACAACCGAAGGAACCAAACAAAGGACAATAACGATATTTTAATCATACATATATTAGCACATTCGTTACATTATTGCTTACGTGGACAACACAGTTCAGCCAACACAAAGTATCTATTCAAAGAAATTTCTATAATTTAAATAAAATTATTTATTAAATATTAAATAAATGTTATTATATATTATATAAATATATTATATTAAATATTAAATAAATATTAAATAAATAAAACTTGTAGTCAAAATGTTCTTTCATTTATTGGCAAGAATGACGCGTCTATCTGCAACAAATGAAACGTTCAAGTGAAACTGATTTTCGTCCGACTTTTCAAATAATTCGAGCAGTGTCCGGCGTTCCGCGAGACGTGAAATATATGTATTTTATTATCGGACGCGAACGAAAAGATAGCACTGTCAAATCTCTGCTTTCACTGGGTTTGTATATGACCCAGAAAGAATTTGCATACGACCGTAGCTGCCCGGTGTGGGCCGAACACAGCAGCCCACAAAGGTTCGGCCGTGAATTATCGGCGCTGATGGGGACCGAGGAACGAGCACGCGCTCGTGCGCTACCGAATGCTCATTACCGGGCAACGTTCAGGCCCGAGCGGGCAATATCGCTCGTGACTCATGCCACGCGAGTAAAAGCCCCGAGTAATGAAGCCCCGCGAGTCCAACCGGGGAAAAAGAAGGATTTCGGCTTCTAGAATCGGACCACCGGCTTCGAGGGATCTTCGAGATCCGCCACGATCTAGCCGAGGGCTCCTACGAAGAAAAAGAATTTACCGGACCAATACCCTCGATCTATGGATCGCTTGAAACTCGGTAAATAAGCTTCGTATTGTTTTTTAATCGCGATATTTCGCGTTAATGTAGTTCAAGTTACTCGTACAAACGGTGAAAATTGTATAGGTATTCGCAGTAAACAAATTTTTTACCTTTTTTTTTTGTTTCCGTTTGTTTTTGACATGTTTAATAGGTTGAAAACAGAGGTGGGAATTATTTGGCGAAAAAAATATTTAAAATACTATTTAATATTTTAGATTTTATTTTGCTTAAAGGAAATAGTATTTTATTTGAACAATCCGAACCTCGAAATATATGAAAGATTTCTATTTGAACAACTGAATCTCGAAATAAAATGCTTCTATTTATTTGAACAATCTGAACGTCAAAATAAAATATTTCAATTTTAACAATTTCATTCACAAAATAAAATATTTCTATCTTAATAATCTGAAACACAAAGTAAAATATTTCTATTTTAATAAAATCTGAAACACAAAATATAATATTTTACAACATACTGAGGTTTGTTGACAAACATACAGTGTATCTTATCACCAGGAAACTATTTATACTCAGAAATCTATCGAATGCGAACCATTATTTTGAGCAATAATACTTAAAATTGAAATTGAAAATAAAGACAAACTCCAAATATTTTCAATATTCTTAAAATAAAATACTATTTTCAAAAATTACTGCATCAAATAAAATATTTTATTTTCAAAGTTGTACGGACACACTGTAAAATAAATGGGATTATTTACTATTTGAAATACTATTTTCCCCAGCTCTGGTTGAAAACAATGTAATAGCATTTAAATGACACCTGCTTTTGTCATAAAATTCAAAAAATCCTTAAGGATCGCGTTAGAGAGGTTGAAATAATGTATTATAATTACATTTGACAATATTTCTTACGTTTTTCCGTTTTAAATTGTACCTACTAATTTTTTCTTTCTTGTTGAGCATCTAGTGGTAAATGTGCAGTTTGAAATGCACCTGCAGCGCGATACACATACGGTACCCAGTTTCTATCGGACGATTTACCATCTGAAATAACCGGGCTCCCGGTGTATTCGACTTTCACATAATCGCTTTGATCGTCAATCGATCCTCTGGTTGCGTTCGATTGCGCAATTTGTCAGTCGTAACGTGCCTCTCTCACTCTCTCTCTCTCTCTCTCTGTTTATCTGTCCGTCTCTCTGGAAGCGATCTTCCGCAAACGTCGTTCGATTCTCCGCGAGATTACCTCTAAAGACCGATCGAAATTTCCGCGCGGCCAATTTATTCTTTCGACGGTAAATCACAGCCGACCCGTGCGTGCCCCGACCAACACCGACACACCGGAACAGTTTATGGGTCATGTACAAATGCAGTGAAAGCAGAGATTTGACAGTCGCATCATTTTTTCGTGGCCCTCCGGGGCGGAGGGGTGGGGGGCAGCATGATTTATTGGCTTCCATTGGACGACGGTGAATTAATGTCACCGGTCGACAAAAAGAGCCGGAGTTTAAACATCAGTTTTTGTTTGATACGAGATACTTCATGCGGCTTATGCGCTTTTACAATGTAAAAGCGGGATTCGACAAAATTGAACTGACTTGTGCCTTTCGAAAGAAATCATAATCCACTGTACCGTCCTCGGTGTCAATGTAGTTTCACAATTTTTTCTCAATTCTCTAAAAATATAAATATACAGGGTGACACGGGTCTCGTAACATTACTTTGTATATATAATCGGGTAATTAATTCTTTATGAATAATTTGGTGCTTTATCCGAACTCGAGAAAAGATATTCGGAGTTCCATTTAAGAAACTGAAGATGACACCCATATATGGATAGAAATGAAAAGTAAGAAGAAATGGATTGCAGCACTGTATGTTCGCCTGAAAAGAACGCGGCATTTTTCTTTGAAAAATTTATTCGTTCAAGGAAATTTGTTTGAATCAGAAGTAGTAGAAAATAACGAAGAAAACAGAGCCCTGTTTGACCACTCGGCCATAAGCGAGCCTCTTAAAAAAGCCCGTCAAAACAATTTACTGCAGTCCCCGCGTTCACGAAGTGCGAAAATGTTCTTAGAACCAGACTTTCAAGAAGCGCAGCAATTTCATCGGCCGTTAACTATACATCACGCGGACCTCTCATAGAAGGTAGCTTTGGAGGAGCCTCTGAACCACCCAGCGAGCCCGCCGAAAAAGCAACGAAAAACCGCAGAAAGAGGAACAAACGAGCACAGTCTTACTATTTGTAGAACAGGCCAGCATAAATTGTCCCTTTCCATTAGCGGGCTCTGAAATCCTATGAAAGGGGCTCGAACGACGGCGACGTCTTTCCTCGGCTTTGCAGCCACGGCCGGTTTCAGGGAACACTGAAAATACTCGAAAAAAAAATACGAGGCAGTTCGCGCGGATCATCCCTTTTGTCCGTTCGCGAACGAAACCAGAGGCCACTTCCGAGGGACATTAAGTCGGGTCCGGTCGCCGTCGTAACTCACGCCTAAGCCCCCCCATCCGGGCCCCACCCCGGCCAATTATTTATCACCATTAACGTCCCGCGGCCCGGACAGGGAAACCAGAGGTTTGACACTTATGAAGCTACTTTTTCTCACCCCCGCGCGCCGTAACGATATTTCAGGGACGAAGGCACGCGCCCCGCGAGACGATCGAGGCTCCACTGTGGATTGTGGATCCGGTCCCCCCTTTAGCGCGCACTTTAATTCCTCCTCGCTTAACGGCCCCTCTAACGATCGTTAAGGGAGACATTAACGAGCTCCGTACCTTCGGTGAGACAAAACCAGCTGATTTTTTGATTTTTCATCATAAGGGATTTTTTCATTTACCATAAGACCCAACGGCTGTTTCATCGTTCAGAAATGCGGCTAATACAATACGTAGTCCAGCAAACATATATTCGATAGTTAAGCACGCACAGGCACGTGCCCGATCGCGCGAAATAATCGAGGCCTTTGGATCCGGCCCCCCTTTAGCGCGCACTTCAATTCCTCCTCGCTTAACGGCCCCTCTAACGATCGTTAAGGGAGACATTAACGAGCTCCGTACCTTCGGTGAGACAAAACCAGCTGATTTTTTTATTGGTAATTATTTACTTTAAGGGCTTCCTCACCGATTTTGATGACGTTGAAATATGTTGTCAAGTTCATCATTCTGAACAACTTTTTCCTATACATGTTACCGCCGCTCGATTTTAGTTTTCGAGATATTCGCAAAAAACTATCGCTAATACTGTATTGAATTTTTCGTATTTCTGCACGCTCTGCGGCAACGTAACGCTGTCCCGGCGCGGCATTTGTTTACATTTTGCTTCTACACACGCTGTGGAGATGAGTGAAAACAGCGTCTCACTCTCATAATATATATTATATATTATATATCATATATTATACATTATATATTATATATCATATATTATACATTGTACATTATATATTATATATTATCTACTGTATATTGTATATTATATATATTATATAATATATTTTATTATTATTATTATTATTGTATAATATATATAAAATATATTATATAATATTATATTGATTTCAATTTCAAATCTAACCCAGACGTACTCCGATTACTTTTCGAGATGTTGAAATTTTTATTTATACTATTATATATTATATATTATTATATTATTATATATCATTATTCTATATTTTATATTATATTTATGTATATATATATCACACGCGTTGCCACGGACCGTCCAAGAATGCACAAAATTCAATACATTATTAGCAATAGTTTTTTGCGAATACCTCGAAAACTAAAATCGTGCGGCGGTAACATGTATAGGAAAAAGTTGTTCAGAATGATAAACTTGACAACATATGTGAAGATCATCAAAATCGGTGAGGAAGCCCTTAAAGTAAATAATTACCTTTTTATTTGTCATCATAAGGGATTTTTTCATTT
>CM052311.1:14235784-14255932 GCA_028455605.1 Lasioglossum malachurum
GGGGGGCGCCTGGGAAAAAATTCCTTGGTCAAAAAATAAGATCCACCGTAATCCACGCAGATACAGATCTGAAAGATTTAGCAAGGATTTATGTAGGAAAATACTGAATCATTTCTGTTTCGCAAACGCTGGAAATATCAATCGCGCCGTAGTGTTCAACATTTTAGCTTTACCGTTTCTCGCCAATTAGTAGAGCCAGTCTAGTCTGTCTTCGAGATAGACATAATGACGCTGATTCCGCTACTCGAAAAGCCCGCATCCTGCAATTTAATAATTTTCAGCTGGATAAGCAACGCAAACCCGAGGAAACATCGTGGAATCGATATGTACCTACCCGAAGTGATATCGCCTCATTAATTAAAAAACGACCGAGCAGAAGTAATTGCAACACGGGCCGGCAGTTAAACAACTAACAAAGTCGAAATTATTCTAAAAGAGGAGAAGATAGGATCGAGGAAGTCATTCGAACTTGTTAACTACAGGAAGAAAGCCAATTAGGCTTGTTATTTATAGTTATAATATACATCTTTACACCGGTGGCGGTAGTTCGAACACAGCTTCGACAATAAAATAACCTTGTTATTAGAAAAACGTTATTTTGTCACCGTTACCATGCGAAAGAAAAGAAGAAAAATATTCTGGATGATGGCGCGGATGCGCATGATCCAATAAAGAGGTTTCTGTTCGTGTCACCGAAGAGTTTGTGCGGCGGTACGAGCCGGATGCAGATCTTTTTAGTGCAAGTTTCACCGTGTCCCGTGTAGCAATTTCGCCGGAATTTGGGATACTTACACATGCAAATTTTTAAATGTCGCCGACAGGTCAGCTCGCGAGAACAAGGACACCGAGGTGTCGAAATTGTTCCAGCGTGTCGCCTGGAATTACTGTTCGGGGGACGAAAACTGTTCGCCACGGATCTTATCGCGACATCTATGAAGGGTCCTCGCACTCAACTTATTTATGCTCCTGGCAACGACATGGGCGACCACAGGATCTTCCAGATTACAGGCCTCGACCCTCGCTGATCGGTTTTGCGAATAAGTACCATTCCTCTGAATAACATTGATCACTTGTATGTAGACTGCGGATCATTATGCCTTTATAACAAAATTGATTAGATGTAATTCAAAGATGTAAGAAAATTTTGAAAATTCGGATGTATATGATTACTCATCTATTAAAATTATTAAGGAAAGAAATAACATTCTGTTTGGTTTTATTTTGCATAAAGATCCGCAGTCTACTTGCGACTGACTCGGACAATTTTTCTTTCGCAGAAAGACAGTCTATGTAGTCGTGAAACGTCGTAAAATTGGGTTGAACTTGCCATACACGTAGACAGCTGATATTACGCATTAATGACAAAAAATGAGTAAGCGTAATTATATTAGTTACAACCAATTAAAGACATTAAGAAAGAAAACAAATTTTCGTTTCACTCCAGGCAGCTGGATGCAAATCAGGTAGACAATTTTTATTTTGCATGAAGATCCGCTGTCTACATACAAATAAATAAATAAATAAATTTATTTTTGTCATTATCTTAAAACTTTGAACTAGGTGTTTCTCGCATACAATGTACTTTACGAAAATGATTCCAATAAAAGTTGGATGTTAATAACGATTTACCATTATGGTATATTCGCAAGAGTGGATCTAAGAACATACTATGACTTTTCAAATTTACCGCCATATATCGATAGATATAACCTAGATCGTTTTCAACACGTTCTTACATCAGTATGAATATTATTTTCCCTAAAGCAAACGCGATTCAAATAAATCTTGAAAAGGATCCAAACTAGGATGGAAACGTTGATTTTGTTTGATAATTAGCAAAATTGCTTTATAATTAGCAATAAACATTCAACATTTATTAACAGCAAATACGATCGATAGAAGAAACATATCTACATAGAAGTATTTTTAAATATACATTATAGTTAGCTACTTTTTATATAAGAAGTGAAAAGAATTCTTTAAAATTGGTAGCAAGAACCCGCCTTTTTGGGTGTATTTTATAAAAAAACGCTTTTTTGAACGATACTTTAACGAAATTTTTGGGAACAAAATCCGAGAAAAATTGCTCAGGGGATCGTTCGTGGTGCCGGAGGGCAAGAGCACGTACCTGATTCACACCTACCCGAGGTGGGCACCGCGGTGTAAGAGATACGAGAAAATTCGTTACTCGGCCCCGTGTCCGATGTTCCTATCGTCCAGGTCATTACTCATTCCCGCTGCGTGCCCTCGTATCCTCTTGTCGTTCTCCTGTGTCCACCCGAACGTGCCCTCTCCCTCCCCCCCTCTCTCTCTCTCTCTCTCTCTCTCTTTTATGAGGGCTCTATATTGATTTCACTTCCACTGCCCACGTTAATTTCCCCGTGGCGCGTATATCGGTCCACGTGTGCACGCCGAAATGAAGAAAAAGTTCTCGTTCCGTTTCGACAAACGTTGCAACACACGTACACGCATCCGCGCCCCTCCACCTTCTCTTCTTATTCGACAGAAGAAGAAGCGCGACTACTTTTCTTCTCACGAAACGTTTATTCCCGCCATTACGGCTATAAAAGCGGGAGAAAGGGTTCCGGCGCCGCGCGGCGCGGCGCGGCGGGCCCGTGTAACATCGACGATCGTAAAACTTAGAAACTCTTGAGATTCTTGTTGCCCATTGAGTGCTTTCTGTGAAGGGGAGACGCTCCCGGACGATTTTATCTGTCGCGGCCCTTCCCGAAAGGTGCGGGAAAGAAATTGTTCGAACGCCGAGTGCTTTTAGCAACGATTCGCTGTTCCGCGTAATTAATTTATTGCCAGATAAATCTGATAACCCGGTTGCACCGGGTGTTATTCAATCCGAAGTGCTGGCTCGATAGAATTTTTTCTTCGGAGATCAAATATTTTAGATCGAGAGGTTCTGCTGTATTTGTTTAATCGCACCTCGCGAGATTTCGGACGGCGGGCTCCTTTCGTTTCTTTTTCTCTGCAAGTAGAATCGGCGAGCAATGATCAGACCTGTTAGACGCGCGAAGTGACTAGACTTAATGCTCACAAAAAACTATTCCCTCTGATTTCTCCATGTCAAAAATGCACTGAAACCTAATAATGAAAAAATGCAATTTTAATGAGGCTCCGTTTCTCGAAATTCTTTCAGAAATAAAAAAAAGTTACGAAAAATGGGGTTTTTACAGAAATAGTAAGTATTATTAAGAATACTTGTTTTATTTAACACATTAACTTGTGTATACTTTGTTTTATGCTAATAAAAAATAAGATTGAATTTTACATCCTAAATAAAGTGACTGTAACAATATCTTGAATAATGGCGTAAGTCCAATTTCTTGGACTCCAGCAACGAATAAATTTCTTTAATACACAGTATACAGCACACTTAGTGGGTTTACGAGCAGGGCACAAAGGTACTTGGAAGATACAAGTTGTGCTGTGGATCCTTACTATAACCTAACCTAAATAGGTTGAGTGATCCTGTATCATTTAACTAAAACTGATCTGTTCGCCCTACTTCCAGTATACAGCACACTTGCAGTGCTTTAAAAATAACATTTGTGTGACTTATGATTATTAATACACTAATAGCCATGTGGCGTAAGTCACTTATCACACTTTAAGTACACTATCACAATTCAGTGCAATAATGGCACTTCATTATTCGTTACGTTACTGTTTGTTTAAAAATATGGATATTATATTAAGTTATAATGACGTAATTACTATTCTTTCGCTTTATGTGGTTGCAATAAAGTTACATTGTGTATTCAATTTTTTGTACGATATTACACGGAAGTCTAATTTCTACAATATCAAGAAAAGGGACTTAGTTCACTTGTCAACTAAGCGGCCCATATAGTAGACTACTTTCACAATTATCGCCACGTATTTCAAAATTTAGAAATCTCTTCGCGATACTCGCACGATTTTCTTCTTCGCTTTTAATTTACTTCTCTATCGAGAAACTGTAGTCGATAAAAGGCAGAATGAATTTTAGCTGTGGTTTCTAACAGTTTCTCACGAACGACGTTATCACCGAATCACTTCAGCTTTGCCACGTTAAGTGACTCACTTATGTGAACTCACTTCACTTTATATCGAGGACTAAGAGCTCCCGACCATTAAGGTTATCATTACTTTCTAAAATTAAACCCGCGATAATCGCCTAATGAAACCACATTGGAAGAAAAGCTTCAATTACCGCAGTTGAAGGGAGATTATGGTCCCGTTCTAAAAAGAATCCTCTATCTCGTCCTTCGAGATAGAACTAACTTTCTCGCTAAACCATCTAAGCGACCATTTAACTTGTCTTCCACCTCTCAACTCGAAGAATCAACGATTAAACTTATCGTTCTTTCCGAAATTAAATTGTGGTACAAAGCCATTTTTACAAAAAGTCATTTGAAAAATGTGTGTAACGCGCGCACATACATCGGACAGTCCTAAAGAAGTGTACAAAATCCCAGTGCAAGAAGTTCAATAGTTCCTCCTGCAAAAAATTCCTGAAGACTCGAAAGAACGGCATTCAAAACCAGAATATGTACCACCTTAATCCCGTCGAAGGCAAAGAAGCTTCCAACGGAATAATTCCCACGATGTCTTATAATTTCGTTCGCCAAAGCTTCCTCCTCTTACGAAAGAACATTTTCGCGTAAAAATACGTAGCCGAGGACCAACGGAATATTCTTCCAGCAACCGGCGAACACGTTGGAGCTGATCCAGTCCGGTTCGAAGGCAGCGTACAGAATCCCGGTTGGCCTGTTCTCTAACAATGAGTCAGGAGAATGTAATCACAACATTGAACAACGGAGTTTTTTACGGGGCAGAGAGGCCTCCTAATTTCCGCCGGTTCGGAACACGTAACTCACGAGGAAGGAGGCGAATTTACGAGCGGTCGTTCACCGTGTACACGAGCGGCCGTACACCAGAGCGGGCAGGTAGCGAGGACGCCGATTATTTATAGTCGCTCGCACTTACAAACGCATCGTGCCGGTGCAGATCGCGAGGGGGTCCCTCGATAGCATCGGCTTACTTTACAGGTAACCTACCAGCAATCACACCTCGCGAAAATGCGACTCTCCGAGCCGATATTGCCGGGAAAGTATACAGGATCTTAAGGAATTCGCGTGACAAGCGACCGGGTAATTCTACGTGCAGAGAGACGTCGAAACGAAGGAATAACATTTTTCCGTTAAACACGGTTCGTTTTCCAGGAAATGGTATTCGAAAATTTCAGCGCGTACGCGCGCTGCCAGAGAGGAATCGGCCGACGCGTCTGGTCATGACCTACTGAATCTACTTACCGCAAAATGCTAGAGCACAAGTTAGGCCCTCGGTCCACGATGCGTCGCGTCAGAAACGCGTACGCGACAAAATACCGATTGTTGTACGCTTCAGTG
This sequence comes from Lasioglossum malachurum, assembly GCA_028455605.1. NCBI lineage: Eukaryota > Metazoa > Arthropoda > Insecta > Hymenoptera > Halictidae > Lasioglossum > Lasioglossum malachurum. The sequence continues at coordinate 14,241,187 of CM052311.1, forward strand.
AGGCGACCAATGTAAAAGAATTGACGTCTGTCCACGATGATCAGCGTACGATGCCGCAATCGTCTATAGACGAAGACTAGAGCAAATCTTTCACGTCAGTTACGAAAAGTAAACAAAGAAGTCGAGTGACGAGGAGGACGTGATTTTTTATAATTATATTCATATCAGATCATTTAATTTCTGTCGTTGTTTCATTACCTGCCTGCTCTGTAGCATCGTTTCTTGGAAAAATCTAATATAAGTACTATACGTATATTGAAAATATGAAGACATCGGTGATTTAAGTTATCTGAAAAACTACTAATCGTGGATTGTCTGCGGATTTTAAGCAGAAACTGATCAAAAGTCGTATAAAACTACATTTCCAACATTGTTAACCGCTCGTTACTCGTGTGTATGTCAATGGATTTTGATTCAGCATGTGTATAACTAACGTAGATCTACAAACGATATATTTGACATTTTCATTAAGGGCCCAAATAAAAAGGTTTTAAAAAATGCCTTTTTTATTTTTGCATGTAACCTTGTAAATTATAATTTTTGGAAAATCTTTTTAGCATATCATTTCGCAAACCAATGCTTCTAATTTATTATAAAAAATCAGGTCGTTTGGTACAATTATAAAAAAGTTATTATGTTTTAAAGGGTGTATGAATACTTTCGTCCCTCACTGTATCTACAGCCAGCGGCAAAGAAAGTGGCCACCCTTAAAAATTGCATAACTTTTTAAAGATTGGTCCGAAGGACTTAAATTTTTTTAAGATGTTAGACCGGCTAGTTCGCTAGAGAATGAGTAAACAAAAATGTATTAAGATTGCAATTGGTAGGAATCATACAAAATTTAAAAAATGATGTTTCGTCAACTTTTTTATCTGAGCCTGTAACGATAACTTAAACAATGCGCTTTATAGCTTTCGGTAACTTATATGCATACTGAAAATTTTTCATCGAAATCGGTCAACATTGCAATGAGCTACAAACGTTTGAACTCGTTTGTTACTCATTCTCTAGCGAACTAGCCGGTCTATCATCTTAAAAAAATTCAAGTCCTTTGGACTAATTTTTAAAAAGTTATGCAGTTTTTAAGGGTAGCCACTTTATATTGCCGCTGACTGTAGATATACGTCAATGTACGCCCAGCGTACGACACTGCCGTACGGCAGGCGTCATGGTGAATGAAGATTGCGACCAGTATCGAGATATCGCTTCATGAGCGGGTCTTCATTATTTTACATTAACCTTGAAGATGTTTTTCGCCTACACGTTGCCTAGATACTATTATCTTTCATTAAAGAAAGGGTCTCAGTTTAATGTTGTAATGTCGTTACGTTATTTGACACAATTAAAGTTTTTATTGTTTATTTTCTATGGAATACTCCGAAGCATGGTAAAATGCATAATGTGACGGAACAATTTTTACAGAAACATCTGGTTTCCTTCCATCGACCTATATTTCTTTGCAAACTACACATTCTATTGTTGGATGAGATCTTTTTCTGTGGGTTGTACTGTTGTATTTTAGATCTTCTACATCGATTACCATTATCCCTCTGTATACCGTACAAAATAAACAATAAAAATTATCATCTTAAAAGCACCTTTCACCAACGATGACATGTCTTAAAAACCGATAACACCTGTCATATTTTCAAATAAATCACTTCATATAAATAATAAAGATGCACGAAACATCTCGTCCATAGCATTGTACGACGAAATCGTGGCGACGAGATATCTCGTCCATAGCATCGTTTCTTCGACATCGTGGAAACGAAATACATATCTCGTTTACCATTATCTTCTGATCATTCTTTTGCAGCTATAAAGTTCTGCAATCAATATTTCTCTATATAAGTGGTCCGCCTAGAATTTCCTTCTGTTTCGAATACAATTATATAGAACAAGCACGTCCTTATCGTCACTCAACATTCTCGTAATGATGCAAAATTTGCTGTACGTTCCGTGAATAAAAGAAGTGCGTGTACGCGTTTCTGACGCGACGCGTCGTGGACAGAGGGCCTTACCTTGCAGATAGTCGAAACGAGGGAACATTTTTCCGTTTGGCGCGGCGGCGCTTCATTTCTGTTGGACGTTCCATCGCACACCGGCACGTGATTTATGGAACCCCTGACACACCGTTACGTTGCTATCCGAGAAAAATTAATCGACGAAAGACAAACTGGCCTATTAATAGGATTTACGAACTCGACCAGTGGAGGAGTCGGTGCTGCGGCAGCCCCGAGTATTTTTATATACTTCCACGTTCGATAGTTTATGCATTCTATTCGCCTGACGAACATTCTCCCGTTCGCTGTCTGAAAGTGCAGCGACTGACAAATTTCTTCAAACTATATTCGATCGTAACTACTTTAATAGTGGATTTAGCATTTCGAGACCGGTGAAATAAATATTTCTAGTCCCGTGTCTGATTAATTCACGAAGTGCTACTTCCGAAAAGAAACGGAAAAAAGAAATTCCATAGCAGTTCGCCATTTTACCAGAACTACGTTAATGATGCATTTAGCATTTCGAGACCAGCGAAATAAATCCTTCCGTATCGTGTACAGTTGATTGGTAAAGTGTGACTTCCCAGAACGAATTTTTATGAAAATTCCAGCGGCGATCGCTCGGGAAGAATTCTACTCGGTGAAATGCACGGTGGTTTGAAACGAAACGCGGCTCGTGACCGATGTTCTACATTTTTTCGTCGAGTTTCGTCCTGGCGCACCGACACGAAAAGGAATGTCGCGTCTATTCTCTATCAGCCGTCTAACGGTAAAATCTGCCGGCGCATTTGCGTACGCAAGACCTCCGCGAACTAACGGAGTTAATTAAAATCGTTAAGGATGTTTTGCGAGGCCCGTCCCTTCGGCCGTACAAGGATCAGCCGCGGACCAAGCCAATCATAGCCTTTGGCGAGAATCGCCGAGCTTTTTCAGCCGCGCCCACAAAAATTCCTCTTCACAGTAGCAAGACTCGTTTACACGTCGCAGGTTCGTTCACTGTTAGCTAGAAAAATATGTGAACGTTAACTGGACTTTCTAGATGGAACGAGCACTGAACAGAACATGCAGCAAATTGGGAAATATTCTTTAACAATTAACTGGTACGTTCAATTTAACGATGTTTTCGGCGCAACTGTTTCGATCACTTGTTAAATTTAGCAATTTTGCAATAAACTTCTTTTCTTTCCCAACGTTCCGGTTCAGCTTTGAACCTTTTCCAAAGGAAAAAATTGCATTTGCTACGATAACTTTAGTTATGTAAAATGAACATTGAAAAATAAAATTAATTAACTAATTAAGACGATCTTAACCATCAACGTGCACAAATCGATTTTTCCATGTTCATTTTACATAAGCAAAGTTATTATAAGCAAATGCAATATTTTCCTTTGAAAAAGGCTCAAAACTGAACCGAAACGTTAGGAAAGAAAAGAAGTTTATTGCAAAATTGCTAGATTTAAGAAGTGACCGAAACAGTTGCGCCGAAAACATCGTTAAATTGAATGTTCAACATTTACGATCGATAGTCGAGATTATTTTAACTGGTACATGTTGCCTCGTGAAAATGACGAGATCATTCGAGATCTATTCGATCATTCCTTTGATGAAATTTAGAATAATTGTATGAAATTGCAACCACCATGCAATAAAAAGGAGTATAAAAAAAATAGCTGCTACTTCGGATATTTTCTGGTGAAAGTGTCGACGTCACTTTTGAAGATTTTATCGACTTGAAAATGGAGGATAGCAACGCGAATATCGGACCAATGCAACGATTCGTTAGAGCGGCGCGGCGTCACGTGCGTTTCGAGGCCCGCTATTGACACAGAAAATGTTTCTCGTCCTGATCGCACCGCGAGTGGGATATTATTCCGCATCCTCCTAGAGATCCGTTCTATTTCAATGCGATTTCCGCTCGAAAATAGCCATTCCGCGTATTATCGTGGCTGGATGACGTTCCCGCGGGCCAAAAGTCGCACGTCCAAACAAACAAACGGGTAATTTCGGAGGCCTGGCAACGATTATATCCGATATCGTTGGCTATATCGGGACCTGTGCTCGGCACCGATTCTCCGGAAATAATTCTCACGACTGCTGAACGTCGTCGCGATTCCTCGAATTCATTCCTAGAACCGACTCTGCAACGAAGAATGAGGATTGGTTCGTCTCTGGTGTAGGTGTTGTTATGCTGTCCTTGAACAGTAACGTCCGTTACCATTTTCATTACTGTGACTCCTTCCCGTTGAGATCACTATTTTTACCAGTGACGATTCTTTCAGATGCTGGAAGTAGTTTTCATTTATTTAACTCTTTCAGTGCCGACCGATAGTATCCTATCTATGCGAAGAATGCTGGACCAATTTGACGAATTTGCTAAGGTTTCGGAAAAAGCTCATAACAAAGTAGGAATCATATTTACAAAATGTAAAAAGGAGCATATTACGAAACAAAGGGAGATTATAAAGTAATGTCAATTGTATAGTTCAATATTTGTTGAAAATCATACGAATAACATAAATATTATAATAAAACATTATGAAAAACAGAAAAATCAATTCTCTTTTACAAACAGTATTTGCACATACGAAAAATCATCGTTTGATCACGTAGTATGAAGTATAGATATTGCATTTTCAGTCATTTGCAACAAAATAACTAATGTTGGAGCACAAAACTAAAGATAATTCCATGATGCACGGTAAGCGTCAGGAGGATTATGTGCTACAAAACGAGTGATTCGCGTAGCTACTACATATAACGTTACAGAAATAAAATTTTAGTATTGTTATAAACATTTTATATAATTAGAAATGTGTACTATACAGAAATGTATGTCCTTTATCCTACTATTACTAGGATCTACAGGGTGTCCCAAAATTCCTTCAACACCCGGAAATGGGAGGATCCTGACGTCATTTGAAGCAACATTTTCCTTTGCAAAAATGTTATCCGCGGCTTTGTTTAGGAGTTATTAACGAAAAACACGATTTGGCACAGTCGGCCCGGCGCGCCAACTGTCTATTGTCCGACGGTACAAACTCGCGTTCAGGTGGCGCTCTGATTGGTCCGTGTCTTTCGTTAATAACTCGTAAACAAAGCCGCGGATAACATTTTTGCAAAGGTAAATGTTGCTTCAAATGACCCCAGGAACCTCCCATTTCCGGCTGTTGAAGGAATTTTGGGGCACCCTGTATGTCCTACGATTACGATCCGAAGAAAATGTCCCGTGTCGAGTTTCTATCTTATCGCTCTAGCGTATACCAGTGTCAGTGTTTCGATTCGGGGCACTGTTTTTCGCGCATGCGCGGCGATTTTAGCCTCAGACGGCCTCGGTAGCGTACAAAATCGGGTACCTTTTAATAAATTATTAGTAATATACATACGAAATATTAAAATTTAATATAATTCAAACTTATTCTTTATTTTGAGGATGGGAAAGGGTAGGAGTGCTAAAATAACTAAGCAAAATACATAATAAAACAACAAAATATTTTATTTGGCGAGTATTACTCCTCTTTGCAGCTCTTTCTCCACTATTAACTGCCATTGTATAATAAAATATTAATAATAACTATACCTCTCGTTCCGCGTTACGTCTCTCGTCTATAACTGTCACTCGTCCCGTCTATAACACCGGTACACTCCGTGCCACAGGGCTCTGGCCGCTCTGCTACCTTATTATAGATACGTTGCTGTTTTGGCCGCGCATGCGCGAAAAATAGTGCCCCGAATCGAAGCACTGACCGTGTCGCCAAGTCGAGAAAATCGAGGGGAATACAAGTACCCCTTCTCTGATGACCAAACCAGTCTACGGCACAGGCACCGTGGTCTACGGTCTTAGTGGGGGACGTTGGAGTGTGCGCATGGTGCTAGAATAGGATAGTGGAAGGGGAAAAGTAGGGGAGGAAGAGGCACCAAACAGCATAGAATATAACAGAAACTTAAATCCATAAACAATTTTTTCAATTGTTACGCAACGAAATTAAAGCATTTATAACGTTTTATAAATTTACTTTGAAATAGAGTTCTCTTGCATTGCGAATAGTAAGGCGCCATCGCATACGCAACGATATATCGTCGTTGGCACTTTTCGCAAGTGTTGTGAATAACGATATATCGTCATTCGGCTCTAAAAGAGTTAAAACGGTTTGTACAATTTAGTAAAAGAGGAAATTTAATAATAGTGATTTGTTAGGTCCCATAGAACAGGAACGTGAAACGTAACGAATAATATCCGATCGAAACAACTGAGACGATTAGATAAAGTGAGAATGGACTCACAGTTTGTACAATTTAGGAACAGGAAATTTAATAATAATGATTTATTAGGTCCCATAGAGAATAGGAACGTGAAACGTAACGAATAATATCCAATCGAAACAACAATCTCGATGACTAGATAAAACGTGAATTTGTAGAGACAATGTTCTGAAAAAAGTGGATTCATATGCTGCGGGGGTATTATTCTTCGGCCAGCGTTGGTCGGTTCGACCCGTGACCGAGATGAATTATGCCGGTCAGGTAATATGGAATTCAGGCGATTAGCAGATAACGGTCGCGATAATTATCACCGCATAAATCTGTCGACGCGCGCGCGCGCGCGCGCCGCTTCATCGTGGTAGCTAATCTATCGCGGGATGGGAACCCGCTGGAATGATCATCGGGCAAATGACTCAATTCCGCGGTCCCGAGCGATTCCACGCCGCGGCTCTTCAAGTTAATAATAAGTGTACCGATATTTACGTTGGAGACCTCGCGGCTCGACCGACACCACCGTATTTAGTTGCACGCTTAGATTTATGAGCGTTGTTTCAACGGGAACGTCGCGCGTCGCCGTGGAAATGGGCAACCAGCTCGGTCGAAGGCTCATGGTAGTTTATTTGGTTCTTCTTTTTATTGCAATTTCTTGCAGGACTATTTTGTGGCTATAGTGATTTGTAGACGGGTGATCTTTATCTATCTTCTATCTTCTATGTAAATAAAAATCAAATGTGCTGTTCGTTGGTAAGCACATCACTTGAGAACGGCTGGACCGATTTGGCTAATTTTTTTTTTTTTAATGTGCATAATAGTCCGAATAAGGTTATGGGGTAAGAAAAATTGGGAAAGTTGCCCGGAAAAATGGAAAATTCGGGAAAAAATAAAAGTGCTTTTTTAATCATATTTCAATACAACAAAAAAACGAACGTCGCAGCTTTTAATCAATAGATTAATATTTCAATAGGAATTTACATTATCGACGTCTGTTTGCATTATCGACATTATAAACATCTCCGCCAGTTAGTTTATTTCCATTCAAATTGATTTCGCGCTACGTGCGCAAATTTCGTTTGACGTTTGAATTGAAAGTATTTATAATTGGTTAGTATTTTTAAATTATTAAGTTTTTTCTTTGTTTTTTAGTTCGTGTTTTTTCAACAAAAAATATTGGATACCCACAAGCATTGTAAAATAAAACATACAAATGTCACATCTGTGACAGGTAAAAACATGCTTCTAAAAAATACTGAGCCACAGCAACGCGTGGCGGGGGAAAGCTAGTACCAAATAAAAATTTTCTATCTGAATCGCAACAAACTCGAGTGAAATGAAAATTTATTAATAATAAGTTTATTAATAAACAAATATTTTCTTCATAGGTTCATTTATAAATTGTTGTAATGGTTTTACTGATTTAAATTACAGCTACTCATTTTTGTCATAAATGCATCGAATCCGCTGTCTATTAACAAAATTCATTTTTTTTTTACAACGGGCCAGCTACAAATTTAAAAATGTTGTGCGGGCGGCATGTAAGAATTTATTATTAACACAATAAACCTAGTATAAAAAATTACAGAAGTAAAACACTCATTAATAGAAATACTATTAAAAAAACGGCGAAAGATATACAGTGGCTCACGAAAGTATTCGAACGCCCTTTAAAACAGAATAACTTTTTCATAATTGTACCAAACGACCTGATTTTTTATAATCAACTAGAAGCATTGGTTTACGAAATTATATGCAAAAAAGATTTTCCAAAAAATTATAATTTACAAGGTTACATGCAAAAATAAAAAAGAGATATTTTAAAACTTTTTTATTTGGGCCCTTAATGAAAATTTAAAATATACGTTTTGTAGATCTATGTTAGTTATACACATGCTGAAAATTTCACCAAAATCGGTTGACGCAGGAAAAAACGATACGCATCGAAAGACGTACGATTTTGTGGATTTTAAGCAGAAACTAATCAAAAGTCGTGTAAAACTACGATTTTCACAATTTTTAATCGCTTGTAGCTCGTGTGTATGTTAATCGGTTTCGATTAAATTTTCAGCATGTGTAGAACTAACATAGATCTACAAAACAAATATTTTAAATTTTCTTTGAGGGCCCTAATAAAAAATTTAAAAAAACTGCCTTTTTTATTTTTGCTTGTAACCTTGTAAATTATAATTTTTTGGAAAATCTTTTTTGCATATCATTTCATAAACCAATGCTTCTAATTGATTATAAAAATTCAGGTCGTTTGGTACAGTTATAAAATAGTTATTCTTTCGTAAGCCACTGTATGTGTCTTTTGTAGAACAGCCGGACATTGTAGTAATTTTTAACAGTCAAAATGTAAAATCTTTGAATCATCTCTGGGTTAGACACAAGTGCTACAACGTGGTAAAAATTGAAAATCTGCCTACAGGAGGAACTTGCGAATTTTTTAACTGGACATTATTCGATGAAAGCGCAGCATCAAGCTCGCCGCACGAAGTGGTTTCCACATCGACCCGACACCCCATCCGCTGAGTGTTTAAACACGTTCGAATAATTATCAGCGATACCGTAGCTTTAATTGCAGATGCTACCATGTCTTATGGAAATTAGGTTATTTCGCTGATAGCACCAATCAAATACCCGCATACGAGACATCCGTACGAAGTTATGGGTCAACTTCATGCTCTCTTATTTTCTGTCGAATTGAATTCTCGCAAACACGCGCGGCCAGTTCGATTCGAAGACCGTCTTTCTCGAGTTCTCCGCCGTAACAGTGAAACAGAGCGTACGTCTGTTGACAGCCGACGTGACTTTGTATGCAAGATTACATTTAAAGATAATAATTGTAAAATGAATAATGAAGAACGTAAAGGACCCTTTGCATTTCATGCAATTTCGACTGCAGAATCAAACTATTTCGGTCTCGCTTGAACATGAAATATGAAATTTGATATTCAGATCATACTTGAATTTTTTTGCTGTTAACAATTTATTCCTCTGAAATGAGAAATTTCTCCGCCAATGTTGCTGCTACGTTTAGACTAGATCAGGCCTGGCCAACCCAAATGGTTTCAAGGGCCACTTTGATGACGCGTAACGTTACAGAGGGCAGCAGTTTAGATAAACATGCTTTTCAAATATGCAATACAAACACGAAATCAATAAAACTGTACTGTTTTACTATGATTCGATATAATTAACTATTGAGTCTTAATTAATGAGACATTTGTTTATCGTTTCTTTCACTTAATTTTTGTAAATCTATATTTATACTACATGTTCGACGTTGCACATCTTAGCTGGTTTTCTAAATTGGCATCAGTTAATGAAGCACGTGATGAACTCATTTTAAATTTCATCTTTGAGAAAAATATTTCCCCTCGTTGTGCTCGTTGTGCAAAATGTCTTACGTTGGAATATCTCTCGGATGTAATATAAGGTAAAGGTACCAGTAGTTGACCATCGTATAGAAAAACATGAAAAACAAGATTTTTATAAGCTGTGGATTTTTCATGAAAGTGAATCTCGGATGCCTTGCCGTCTGTTGGTTAAATTTCAAAACAATTACATGCGAATTCATTAAGGTTAGTAATATGCCGATATATTTCTATTTCCTTAACGTTTCTGTTAAAAACAGCTGTACAGTTCAGATAAAAAAATCCATACGTTGTAAACTTTTCGCGACTGAATTATTTGCTTTTTAAATTCTTACAGAGTCTTATAAGTGTTAAATGCATTGTTTTTGTTATTCTAACTTGAAAAACAATAGTATGTTATAGGTGGTCAAATACTGAATATTGTTTTCGAACAATTTTCGGAAGTTGACAGGCGTGATCAATTACTGACGTGGCTCATTTAAATTTGTTTACGATCTATAATGTATCCATTTTACATCTACGATTGTTAGGAGTACAAAATATAATTCTAAATTTTTTGTAGCATGCTGTGTTTTAGAGGATAACCACATGGTCAACTACTGATTGCATTCACGGTCAAGTATTGTCAAAAAAGGACAAAAAAGTGTCCACTTTTTTAAAACAGCCACGTGCGTGACATTATAAATACCAACGAAAACTTAAAATGCATTTATTTAATTATTTATTTCAGAAATTACTTCATTACTTATCGAGATTACTTAACTTTTTATGGAATTGATTTGTCTTATTTCTTATTTTATTCTTTAATCGTAATTTGTGCTGGTAATTGTTGAAACTAAATTATAGTAAAATGATTCCCAACATTATTGCTTTAACCCTCTTTCTAGTATATAAGTGGTCAATTAGTAACGCGAACAGAAGGTCAATTACTAGATTTTTCATTTTCAAGAGTGGTCAACTTTCTGAAGCAATTACTGAATTTTTTCAAATATGTTTCTTAAATATGTATAAGCAAACACTTCTTAAAAAGTGGCCTTGATACATAATCTAGAAGACTTAAAGAGTGCCTTCAGGCATCGACTCTCGCTATTTGATGACAGAGGAAGTGGTTACTATTGTTCCCGTGGAAAACTTCTCTTAACTGGTCAACTACTACTACCTTTACCTTAAAGTATTCTAAAACTCAATTTTTGATGTGGACGGAAAAAAATTAGTTTCATTTCACCGTTGCACTGTAACTCAATTATATCAAAGAAATCAAATATAGAACTGGAGTTCGCGCGTAGTCGCACTTGCGCATTATAACAATGATACATGCAAATTTTCGTTTATCTAATATTTCCTGTACGCACATACAACGAAAAATGTAAAATTGCCCGGCGGGCCGCGCGTTGGCCATGCCTGGACTAGATAATTATTCTCACCATATTATTTCCAACATGTTGACACAAGACATGAATTTGTTAATTAACTCCAGTTCGCTGCAATCGATGCATCAAATTTTCATTTCCCAAAAAGCAGCCCTATCGTGGCTTACGAGGACAACAACGGGAGAAATTGTTTTTATAAAGATGGTAAATAATTTTTCGTGAGAAGAGAATCGTCGGGAAAGGGCTGGAACTGCAATCGGCTCGAGTGCAACTACCACGACGATCGATGCACCTCTTCGATCGACTATACACATCGGTCCGGATTGTTGGGCGTGTCACGTCAGTGGGTCGACGAGCAGAACATATCGCGATAATGTGTTTCTAGGTCACTCACCGTCCGCGTCCGTGTACGTTCGCGATGTTGCTCGCGCGCGCGCACGCATTCCTTTCTCTAAAACCAATCGTGAATCCCTGATCGATTTTTCGTCTGGCAACGACCGGCTGGCCGGAGAGCGTTGTGTCGGCGGAGCGCATTAACGAACTCGTTAAGTGAAATTGCTACTCGAATTTTATCGTTATCGAGCGCGGCCCGATCGCGCGTTTTTAATCGTTGCTTTTCGAGGGCACGCTTGCGGGAAAGAGCTTAATTGGCGATAACCTCGCGGGGGACTCGGTACCGCAACGTTTTATCAATCGGCTATCGCGATCCCGCTTGGAAATCGTCCCGCCGGATTTTGTTCAACGGATAAAACTCTCCCAGGCGTGATAAGCGATTTTTCCACCGCCGACCACAAGAGCGCTTTCGAAACGTTAATTAACGTTATTTATGTTCACTTCCGATTTCTTTCGGCGGACACCGAAGAATTATCGCGTCGCTCGCGGCCACGCTTCCATTAATTTTCTCTAATTGATCGTATTGTTTCATTTTCTTTACGGGTTTATCAGACCTCGATGAAAATGGCGAGTGAACACGAATAACGGCGGTGCGTGTGTACCAGACTAATATGATAGACAAAGTCACCGATATCTCGAATGTATGTAGTTCAGACTTCAAATCTATTCCCGTAAGAATTCTTCATCTTTCCAGGGGTTAAATTAAAGCTGGAGAAACGTACCTCGTGACGAGTCGTTGAAAATGTTGTTGAAAACATTCGTGAAGACACCAATACCTTGCCTGGCCACGCCAAGTATTTGTCTTCCAGGCCGCGGACGTCTAGGCAAATGTCTAGATGTTACCTTTATGTACTTGCAGCTCCTTTCGATTTCACATATTTTCTTATATTGTTTATTTATTATCTTCTATCTTTTTTCTTTTTGATTTCTTTTATTATTTTTGTGTGATATTCATTACTTTCTTCTTCTATTTTTTCGTGATCGTAATAATTATGCTGTGTTAGCGACTCAATTCAATTCATGTACTTGGCTTAAGTTTTTTACTTTTTCTGAAGTTTTGATTGGGCGTGATTTACGTATAAACTGCAACATGTTTTGACAGAGGAGAACACGGAGGATGAAACAACAGCCAGGTCCACGGAACAGATATTACAGTTGTTCGGTGGTCGGGTTATCGGCCATCGGGAAGCACTCAATTTCCCAATTCCATTTCTCCGCTCTCCCGAGATAGCTTTATCAGCCTCAATAACAATCGGAAGCGTCCAGGCTATAGTGCCCCCGTGTACCGTAACGATCCCGTACCCCGATCCAAGCTGCTTTTTCCCGGTTCCCCGTATTTGCCGAGAGCGCCTTAGCGAGACAACGATTCGACTCGATAAAAGACCGCGTTAATTGCCTTTCCATTAGACCGCGAGAAACAAGGGGCACGTGCATAGAAGTCGGCGACCGGCCCACGACCGGCCCACGACCGGTTACGATCGAAACAACGGTCCTACAGTCGCATTCGGGGGGATCTAAACGAATTAGATCCCTCCGATGGGTTCAGGCGTCGAGGCAATGAGCGCGACCTAAACGATCGGTTCGACCGATCGCTACTAAACCGCCATTCCAACAGAAAAATTAATTAACTTCCTCTCTCGGGGGCTGGGTCGAACCGGTGAAAGTAATTAAATCGAACGCGAGGTGTACCTGCTTCTCTCGAACACGCTGCATCTATTGTCTTCCTGTCTCCTTACGTTCTGCTTCGTTTCGACCGGAAACTCGATCACGCCGCACCACACGATTCATTTATGGTAACGAATTGCTCTTACAATAACGTCATCGTTCCCCTTGAAATATCTCGAAACTAAAACAGAATTAAGTATATGACTTATCGTTAGATCGCTTTCGATCATTATAGAGGGTGGGCCATTTAAGATTTGGTATTTGAATCGGCTATAAAAAAAAGACTAATTTCAAGAACTTTCAAAGTTATGAGTTTATTAGAAAGATTGAACCTTTCCATTTAGGAATGGAAGACAACATCATTGAAATGACTGCCACGGCTAGCCTTACAATAGCCCATTCGATCAGTCCAATTTTTCAGTATATTTTCGATTGTTTGGGCCTCTATTTCGTCAATGGCAACTTCGATTTCATGTTTCAAGTCGTCAATCGTCGCTGAATGGTTAGCGTAACTACTTGTTCTTAACGGCTCCCCACAAAAAAAAAGTCCAACGGAGTCAAATCGCAGCTTCGCGGTGGCCAATTGACATCAGCATTTCGGCTGATTATGCGATTCTCGTGTATCCGACAACGATCCAGTTTCACGAACTCGCTTCACAAATTGATCCACAAACTGCGTTTTTGGCACATGCTTCTTGTCAAATTTTTTTTCGTAAATTCCTTACAGTTTGAGTAGAAAACTCACCACTTTGGAAATAAGTTCTTAATATTTCCCAACTTTTCTCAAGCGAAAAGCGACCCGTTTCATAAATGTCAAACATAAAACTAACTTTCTGTCACATCGGAAATTTCATCAAACCTTCCAACCTCAAAATAACCTATAGTTCCAATTCCAAACGTCAGATGGCCCACCCCGTATGTACATATTGAAATCGAAACTGAAATTCTACTTTCAATCATTATATTTAAATCTAAGTTCAAATTGCATCATGTGTATTATATACATATACAGAGTGTGTCCGTTAAGTTATGTCGCCATTTTTTAGGCATTTGTGATCTACATGTTCGCATATTCTTAAATCTGAAAAAAGCTTTTTCCGTAAGGAAGTGAAGGTCACCTTGACTTGTTTAAATGGCTCCATATGTTTTGGACATCATAGGATTATTGCTGATGTCGAGACGAATTCAAAAGTGTATTATACTATGACCTTGGGATGACCTCAAACTCCAAAATTTTGTTTGGTGTGGTATTTTAAATGGCCACTTAATCGGACCATACTTCTTTGGAGAAAATTTGACAGCTGCTCGATATCTTCACTTTTTCGAAGAAAAACTTCCACACTTATTGCAAGACATTTCACTGAACATTATATGTACCTTCAACAAGACGGGTGTTCTGCCCATAATGCTATTATAATTAGGGGATATCTTAATAACAAGTTTAGAAATCGTTGGATAGGAACGTATGGTCCAATTCGTTGGCCACCACGTCCTCCGGATCAGTCTCCGTTGGATTTTTATCTGTGGGGATATCTGCAATCTGTTGTATATGACACAACAATCAATAATGTTCAAGAACTTCGGAATCGCATAACAACTGCATGTAATTACATAAACCGAGACGCCCTAATTATGGCGACAACGAAAAGTCTAATACAAAGAGCGGAGCTCTGTATCGTAG